>OZ024866.1:27157604-27265104 GCA_964017155.1 Oasisia sp. SBJ-2009
GGGGGGGCCATTTAAATTCCTAAAATAACGCACTTTTTGCGGATTTGCCGCTCGCTTATACTTTATGCACTCTGCAACTTGCACGGGCGTCGATCGGTGGGGGACGGGGGGGGGACGCGTCCCCCCCCCCCCCACTTTTCAGGGTGGGGGACAGCATAGGAATTGTCCCCCCCACTTTTTAGTCCAGAAAAAAAAGGGGGGCATATAGCCTGACGCAACACGCCCCTCTCTTAAAAACGTGTAGCGTACACAGGACTACCTAGACAATAAACTCGCGATATGAAGTTCAGCAAAGTTATTTATCGAAATTTAACACGAGGCAAACAAGTTTTGAGGCATGCTTTGCGCCATAATCCGTGATAGTTATTTAAACACACATAATATTTTAGTGTATTGAACGAAATTTTAGACAACTCTTCAGAGTAGTCATCATAGTAGAGTTATCGAACAGCCCGTGGCATTTATACGAAAAATGCTTTGTTATTTCGCTGCACATTGATGATTTTAAATGTGTCGCGCATACGCAGAAAGGCTAATCGGAAAGTGTATAACTACCGAAAAATGTAAGCAGCTGCCGGGTTCTATCAGTTTGCAACCTTGTGTTAATATTATTAATAGGCTCTAGCCATCAAGCACATTCTAAATGATGAAATTTGTGTTGCACTTTCACCCCTCGCCTGCAGCTTATCGCCTACGGCTGAAGCGGCGGATTCCTGCACTTTGTGCAACTTATTCCCATATGAGTGATGAAATATTTCTTTGCCAAAATGTTGGATTGGGAAGTTCACCCCAGGCACAGCATGGGCGTCGATCAGTGGGGCACGGGGGGGCGCTGACCACCCCGCGAACTGGGGGGGTCAGCATAGGACATGTCCTCATAGTTTTTGAGACTGATCACTCCCATCTCTTAAAAATCCTACATCGGTCTAGTGGTAACATTAATAATAAGAACTAAACTTCCGACTACCTAGTGGACAATCACTAGATAAATTGCATGGTTGGCCGCAGCCCGCAACTTGATCTTAGTACAGTAAATATTCATCATGCCGGGCTCTATCATTTTGCACCATTGTGTTGATATATTAATAGGCAGTAACCATCAAACACATAATAGATTATTAATTTTTGTTTGCCCTGTCACCCTTTTGATTGCAGATTTATGCACTTTGTGTAATTTGATCTCATTTTAGTGATGACAATTTTTTTTGCCAAAAGGTGGGATTGGGAAGTCCTATACAGGCACCCCTGTAAGCTCTGCATCTTGTCACTCTATAAATCAGGCAAGCAGTGTTGGGTCCAAAATCTACCTCAAATGTTCAGTGGTTGGGGTGGGCCATGGCCCCTCTTCAAATATATGTTGCCAACACAACTATTATAAATAGCATAACAGCAAGGCTTTTTTACTTTAGAATTAGCACCAGACCAACAATGAATTATTTTTTATATTTAAAAAAAAAACGTATGTGTATTTCAGGTCATATATATATATATATATATATATATATATATATATATATATATATATATATATATATATATATATATATATAATACATGTCAAAGATATAACAGATATGACATATTATAATATATATA
The DNA here is from genome assembly GCA_964017155.1 of Oasisia sp. SBJ-2009. Taxonomy (NCBI): domain Eukaryota; kingdom Metazoa; phylum Annelida; class Polychaeta; order Sabellida; family Siboglinidae; genus Oasisia; species Oasisia sp. SBJ-2009. The sequence continues at coordinate 27,159,201 of OZ024866.1, forward strand.
TATTATGACGTGTAATATATATAATATATATATATATATATATATATATATATATATATATATATATATATATATATATATTATGCATACATATATGTGTATATAAATTGGTCCCCCGTCCCCCCCCCCCCCCCCCCCCCCACACACTTTTAAAACCGGATCGACGCCCCTGGCAACCGCGCGTTGCTGGACCAAGTCAACAAATTACATAATAAAATATTCTTTAATCAACCACTTCTTAATCTGGCTTTCAAAATACCATTGAACCGGCAAACACCAAGCCTGGGGCATTAGATACCGTAACATTATAGCATGGAAAGGGAAACCGTCATTCGTAAATGGTGCGATAATGTATAACGTGGTGCGAAAATGTATAACTCAAAATCCTGACCTGATAAATCTAACTTCAGGTTTGGAATCAACATATTGGATTTAAACTAAAAAGACTACTATTACCCATTAATAAACATGGCAGTATTGCGAAATAGGCGACAGAAAAAAATGGACTAAGTGCAAGAAATCAACATGAAATCCACGAAAACGACTAAGTCCTACATGAAATATGTACGTTATTACATTATCGGGCGAAAGTTATTATATTATCAGGATTATATAGAATTCGACCCTAAGCGCAAGTACGTTGATGACTATGTATACATCGTTAATACAACTGTACCAAAAATGCTACTATTATATCTTAATTTTAGAGCAGGACATAAACAGTACCGGACAATATAAAAAAGAGAGCGGGAAACGTATCACTGTCAACAGGGATTTAAACTGGCGTTCGTAGCGACAGAGCTCTACCGGATGGCCAAGAATCACATTTACGTGGCTGCTGGCGTAATGATACATTTTAATAATTATAAAGAAAGAAAAATAAAAATAATCAAGAAGCGGATTGTATAACCTAATGGAACAGTACGCATGGTTTTACTACAATCGTGAATTCGTTGCAAACACAACGCTTGGACACGGTTATGGGAAGATTCAGCGAGAAGCGTTGACGTACTTAATAGCGACTGCCTCGCGCATGCGCAGAAACGTCATCCGGATAATTGTTAAGCTCGGGACAATGTAAACGCTACACCGTCTCAGGGAAACAGCGAAGGTAATTAAAACAACATTAGGATCGTGTGCGTAATCGTTGGAAGTTTATATTTTAGGAAAAGATCATCGAGGTTTGATTTGTGTTGAAGACTAATATAACAATAAATTACTTGAGGTGTTATGATATTTATTCAGAGTAAAATACATTGTTACATAGTGCGGGGTCCAGTCATTTGGACCACTCCGAGGCCATTACGCATCACTTCCTGGTAGACCTATTCAATGAAACACCATCTGAACCTCTTGTAGAAGTATTCAGCCAACTGGACTGGGGTGCGAAGCCTAATCATACATGTATTTTAACCACTGTATGCAGCCATGCACTTGCTTACAATGCTGCGTAAACTGGAGTAACATAGAGTGGACAAACTTATCCAAGGCTTGAATCATTAGCAAAAAGACTTGCACCGAGAATTTTTCCATTTGAGAGAGCGACGGTCTAGACAGAGGATCACTACGCTCTACAGCAATGTTGCTCAGTCATTACTTAACCATTTGTGTCTACGTACAGCTTACGTTGTGTTGGCTTCAAAACATCAACCACGAAACGAAATGATAATAATATATTTTAGGAGCTAACAATTTTATTTTAAGTATCATATTTTGGCACCAGTTTTTTTTAATAATAATGTGACAACATATTATATAGAATGCAGGTGATGCATTTGTTAAAAGAAGTGAACATAAGACGCTCAAGACGTCTACATGTATGTATATTATGTTAAACTGTTGCATACATTGATACTATCTTCTTAGACTACAGCGCATACTCATACGTTGTGGCTGTGCATATATTGTACAATCCATTTGTCAGGTTTGCTATGAGCGAACCGAAGATTGACACATTTGGGAGTATCCAAACGTGTGTCAATGTACAACTGGATGCTGCGGATACGCGACGCGACGCGACGCGACGCGACGCGACGCGACGCGACGCGACGCGACGCGACGCGACGCGACGCGACGCGACGCGACGCGACGCGACGCGACGCGACGCGACGCGACGCGACGCGACGCGACGCGACGCGACGCGACGCGACGCGACGCGACGCGACGCAACGCAATTATATAATCACATTTCGAACGTGTATATTTGTCACGTTCTGCGATCGCATCCAAATCAACTGCAACTATAGTATATTCCTAGGCAATACGAAAGTCTTACGGACTGAATTCATATGCACCAGATCTCGATTTGTTGGCATGTCGTGTTAGCAAGTCCAGAAGCATTTGAAACTCGGCTGGCATGTCCTCATGCTACAATCAATTAGGTCAGTATGACGTCATACACGTTATGTCCGTCCGGTCGGTGAGTTTCTCTCGCGGTGTTGTAGTAGTCATTTGTGTCGTGGGAAACACCTAGAAAACACGAGGGAGATACAGCTATATTCAAATGAATTACGTCGTTCGTAGTGTATCAATGTTCGATAAGATTGTACCGATGTGCCACATTGATATTAAACCTGGCAAATGCTCATTAGCGCTTGCAAAATTGACATAACTCAATTCGTATGTTAACACTACACATTTTATTTTACACAGCTGAAAATGTTACTATCAATTCATGTATGTTAAACACCAAGGAATATTGGATTTAACAGAATGGTGGTACTTTTTTCTGATCACACAGTCAGGGGCGTGAGAGAATGCGACCGTGTTCGATTATCCGAATCAGTCGCCAATCATCAGATCCCGGAGTAGTCGGAAACGGTCAGATCAGCATAACTGACTATGTTTATGTACAAGTCTAGGATTGCTGTTGTTATATTCGACATTTTATTTTACACTTCCGTGTGACATAATTCTACTTAAAAAACACTTTGTGTCATTAGTCAGATATTGATCAAATGTGTTGCCTCAATGGAGCTAACTTTCATTTATCCCTGCCTCCCTTCTTTCTAAGAATGTATGCGTTTCATCATTATTTACAAATATCTGTACTAGTCATGCCCTAGTGAACTAGTTTACCTTCCTGTTCTTGTGAACGTTTTGGTGGTATGACATAACCTTGCGCATCCTCGAACGCTTCTGCAAAACAAGTTAACGCAATTGTTTAGTTAACTTTGATTAGCATTTATTAGCATAATCAAAAGTATAATTAATCTGTGTGATTCATGTTTATATAGGCGTGCATGCATGTATAACGCAATCGTTGGTCATACATTTATTTTCTATTTATCTTATATGGAATGTAAAAGGTAGTCAACGTGTACACAATATACGTAAACGATTAACTGACGTCACTGTGAATATGATATGTGATCCAGGATTTTTCTGTGTACACAAAATACTTGTTATCACTGCTACGTTTTGTAGGGAATGAATATTTTTGTGTATGTGTGTGACCAATATACTGCTTAATCGTTATGTGAATTTGCAATCCTAATGATGCTCAAGAACCGTTCAATGTTGTAGTATATAGCTCGCAGGTATTTAGTGTACGATAGGAATTACACATTGCCATCAAGCTCACATTATTGGATATAGACTCTACCCTACACTCATTCATGCTGACAATCACGTGAAGATTAATTATACATGTTCTAACCATCTCTTTTCTGATTCGGCGTCATTTCCATGTCTTGTCGTTTCCTGTCAGCGTTGCCGTTGCGTTGACGTATTCTGAAATAAAAACGTGAAGAGAATTGAATTGGCCTAGCCAGAGTTTGACTTCATATTTTACATATGTAACTTGTAACACATCAAAGATTGTACATAACTTACTATTTTATTATTGTTATGTAACTATCATTTTGTACAAATATATTATTTAAAATATTAAACAAAATATTTATCTATTTTTGATCGTATCTAACCTCGGAATGCCAAGAAGGATTAATGCCATTACCGCCATGCCGAGGAGTAACGTTCCAACTGCAATGCCAACCCAGGCACCAGTCCCCAAAGTCGCACAACTTTCAGCAGCACGTGTTGTTGACTGCACTGGTGTCGCGCCTGAAAAGAAGCATTAATTGTGTGCTTGCAAACACGTGACACACATACCTTCAGAACCACATAAAAGGTGTATATTCATTCATAGATGGCGGACCATGGTGAACAGTGGGGGTTGGTGCTCACCGAAACCCGCAAACTGCATTACACTTTGAGGCTCATTAAACATTCGTTCAAGCTCACCCCCAAACGGTACAGAATAACCTTCAGTTGCAATAACTTATATCAAGCATTTGCAACTGTCCAAATGCGAGCCACATCTATACATTGTCCTTCAATGACACGCGACCGTGTAATTACACTACTAGGCACGCAATTAATTGAAACGTAAGTTGCATTAGTTAGACGAGCAAACATTATTGTAGTCATCAGTATTTTTTTAATATATATACCCTATTCCAAACAAGATTTTGGGTATTTAAAATAGATTAAATGAAACAAAATACTTTTTTATTATGCACGCAACAATGTGCAACGAACGTATCTGTGCAAACTAAGTATAATGTTACGTCTTACTCACTCATCGAGTTACTTTTCCGCATTGTTTCTGCTCAAAGAAAACTCACTTTATTGAAAACATCTGCCTGCTTTTTGACTTTTCTGCCGTTGATACAGTAGATAAAGTAGATAAAGAGGCAGTCTCGCGTGCATGTGTCAATATATATATATATATATATATATATATATATATATATATATATATATCAATATATATATATATATATATATATATATATATATATATATATATATATATATATATATATATATATCATTACATTACATTACATTACCGTGAAAACTGTGAAACAATGGTCAGTGAATGCAATGGAGACACTTCGCAGCTGTTTTGAATGCACTGATTGGGGAGTTTTCAAAGAGGCCGCAGCCGACATTCACGAGTACACCGAGACAGTCAGCGACTATATCACCTTCTGCGAGAGCCTCTGTATTCCAACTATAACAATAACAAGCTACCCCAACGACAAACCGTGGTTTAAAACTTATATTAAACACAAGCTACAGGCGAAACACGATGCATACAAAGACTGTGACAAAGAGAAATACAAGAAAGCGAGATATGAAGCGGAAAAAGCCATCAAGACCGGCAAGGCCAAATACCGTGACAAGCTTGAGGAGAATCTCACCACCAACAACTCCAAGAACATTTGGCAGGGACTGAAGGCCATAACCAACTACAAGCCGTCTCCCAAGAACACTACGGCTACCCACACTAATCTTCCTGACAGATTGAATAACATTTATAGCCGCTTTGATAAATTGAACACTACTTCTCCTTCCTCTATCAGTCCCTCCTCATCCCTCCCTCCTTTCACAGTTGACGAATATGTTGTTAGAAGCATGTTTCAACGTCTAAATAGCAGAAAAGCTGCCGGTCCGGATAGCATCTCTCCATGTCTACTTAAACTGTGTGCCGACCAGCTGCCGAGTGTATTCACAGACATATTAAATGTGTCTCTTTCCCAATGTAAAATCCCTCATTGCTTCAAAAAGTCAACTATCATTCCTGTTCCCAAGAAATCTACAGCCTCTTGTTTAAACGATTACAGGCCTGTTGCCTTGACTTCTGTAATCATGAAGACACTTGAGCGCTTGGTCCTGCAGTTTCCAAAATCAATTATCGATCCATTGCTTGACCAATTTCAATTTGCCTATCGCAACAATAGATCTATTGACGATGCTGTCGCCATAGGATTGTTTTACGTTCTTAATCTCGACAACCCAAATATTTACGCTAGGATCCTTATTGTTGATCCTAGCTCTGCTTTTAACACGATTATCCCGTCAAATATTTTCGATAACATACAGAGTATCGGTGTTCCCCAATCCATGTGTCTGTGGATCCTCGAATTTCTTTTAAACAGGCCGCAGGTTGTAAAAATAGGCGACAACTTATCATCATCAGTGATTGTAGATTTTAGGAGAAAGAAATCTTCTCCACCCTCGCCTTTAGTGATCGACGGCAGGACAGTTGAAATCGTCCAACGTGTCAAATTTCTCGGTTCTACAATCTCCAGTAATCTTAAGTGGGAGCTAAATGTTGTTAATATTGTCAAAAAGGCCCAGCAGTGGCTGTACTTTTTAAGAAGGTTAAGATCGTTTGGTTTGACCACACAGGTTATGCTCAACTTTTACAGAGCTGTAAACGAGAATGTTCTGACATTTTCTCTCACAGTATGGCTTGGGTCGATATTATATTCTTTTCTCATTTCATATTTTACATTTTAAGGTAATATATTCTACTAGATCGTATCAATTATTTATCGATGTTATAAAGAGCAATTTTTTATTCGGACCTTTTTATGTGATTGTTCTTATTTATTTATTCTATTTAAAGTAGTAGTCTATTTTAACATCATCGTTTGGGGCATGTGAATGTATTGTCATGTGAATGTACTAGTACGACGACCAATATCATTACACATTCCAATGTTTGATTGTAACTACGATGTGAACACATGGCAATAAAGCTATCTTATCTTATCTTATATATATATATATATATATATATATATATATATATATATATTTCTACCTACATACATATGGTTATAAATAAACCGCAAATATTTATACATATATACACATATATACATACACACAAACATACACACACACACATATATATATATATATATGTTCGTACCTACATACATATGGTTATATATATATATATATATATATATATATATATATATATATATATATATAAATATATATAAACCGCAAATATATAATCATATACACACATACACATATATAAAACACATATATGTATATATATATATATATATATATATATATATATATATATATATATATATATATATATATATATATATATATATATATATATATATATATATATATATATATATATATATATATATACATGCCTGCATATTTTTATATAGTATATAATCAATTCATATGTAAATGAAACTATGCTGATATATGGTATCCAACTAATAAGGTTATATAACGGTAATTGATTTAAAGAACATTAAGCAATTCTGTATTGCTACATAGGGTCTTCTACTTCACCTACTTAATTAACAGAATTACAGTACCGCGTACATATGTGCGTGCTCACTCACGTTTTCTGAGGTCGACGTATGTACTGGCGCTAGTTGAGCTGATGTTCTCGTTGTTGATGACGACAAGTCTCAGTTCGTATTTGTCACTGCTGAGACTGTCGATGGTGACGTAGGTTGTGGTAACTGTGTCCGGCTCTACGGACTTCCACGAGTCAGTCGTCGTCTGTTTGTATTCCATTCGTACAGCAGTCACAGCGTCGCACCCACTATCAGTTATCATCTGATGGCAAAACAGCAAACATATTATTGTGTATATAATAATTATAATTATTATTATTATTGTATTAAAATATAGTTATCAATCAGTCGGAGACATTTGTTTGTCCAAGTAAGCTTGTCATCAGCAACTCGTCGCTAGTGTATAGAAGCAATGGTATCTTTTAATCACGTCGATGTGTCTCAATTGTGGTTGTTTGATCGACGTCTGCGTTAAGTAATTCGACATGAGTCATGTTTTCGGGAGATACTTAACGTGCTGACGCAACCGTAGTCGTTTAGTTTTAACATTAACGTGCTTCATTTCAGAATAGCATTGCTGAGGTCTTATCTTGCCACTGTAAGTCAATGACCATACGTACGTACGTACGTACGTACGTACGTACGTACGTACGTACGTACGTACTTACAAGGAAGAAGAAGGCTGTTTAATGCTAGCTCCCATTTGCTGTAGTAATTCAACACTTGGCCACAATATTAGTGATGCTGATAAAACATTTTCCATTGTCAGCCAGGGAAGGGAATTAAAGATTTCATTTTCGTTTGGAAATTATATACTGCAGAGTATTTTGAATCCGCTCTATTGACAGGGTTAAGAAGGCTTTTTTGGTCTAAAATTAAACGGTTATGTTAACATGAAAATGGCCAATAAATACTACTTAGATTATATGAAACTGAACGGCCAATAGCTTAAATTAGAAGTCGGATTTCCAAGTTTAAAACAATGAATACCTCACCTTCCAAATGATAACAATAAATGGCGTCGACTCCAGAGCGTTCGTTGCCACCCTGTCTATGACGGTAGGCGAGGAAGCTGTAAAACACATTAACTATTTTATTACCTGTGCGATTGTGCAGCGTGTATTGTAATATCCGAACAATAATTATTAATTTACAACAAGTTTATGTGTTGCGATGCAGTTGCCTTAATCAGTCTGTTTTGTAGTAAATAAAACGCTGGCACAACAGTTTAAATCATAGATGGAATCCTAAACCGATAATCTAATTGGCTGATGTGTCACAAACTTGCTCAGAATGTTTAAGAAATACGTTTCTATGTGACCTTATTAAATAAACCAATGTAGAGGGGAACAAGAAAATTTGCGTTCAGTTATGATTAGATGTTAGCATACGCATAGCAATAAGTAATGTTTTGGCTATTAATTATGTGTCGTGGAAACATAACTAAACACAGCATAACTAATCTGGTGAACAACTCACAGTCCTTGAAGTCATAGATAAACATATGCTGGACGCTTTTAATTTGATTCTTGATTTGTCCTTATAATGTGTGAATTTTGAAGTTGATAGGTTTAATCGGTATATAATAGTTATGAGAAATATGTCATCATATAAATAATGAATCTCCGACACATATAGAATCGACCAGGTTATCAACTAAACAGTTGGCAGGTATACCTGTGCATTTGGATTTGAACGTGACGACCCCTGTAGACGCGCCTCCCTCGCATTCTCCGTTGAGTTCACGATAAGGTTCCACTCGCAGTGAATACTTCTTGTTGAACGTGAGTCCGGTTATCCGAGCTTCCATCCGTTGTTCGCCAGCGCCCTGCTCTACTCGTGTGACGTTCTTCTCTCTCTCCCCGTCGGCTTGTAGCCACAACCAGTAGCCGTAGTGACCTTCCAGACCGGCTGATATATTAGTAGCTTTCGGCCAACCCACCATTACAGACGAACTTGTGACATCAGTAATGTCGGGCGTGACGGTTGGAGTAAATCGTGGTCTAGCTGAAGCCATGTGGGAACCATAGTTAAATATAATTATATACTACTGAAATAAAAGCAATTAATCCCCGCAAGATGTATGTATAATGCCATGATCTATGTCCAATGCATATGTATCCAACTAGATACTGTGTTTTCAAATTAGTTTTTAAATGTCAGAAAGAACATAAAAACTGTTGTATAAAGATTTCCATTATTTTAAATGTCAGAATTAAAAATAGTGGCAGAATATTTTAAAGAAATGTTACTGAATAAATATGATGCCGTTATACATACCGATGTAAGTTTTACAGTCGTCTGAGGTGTACCAGGTTTCACATCCGTTGGGACAACTTCTGGTCGTGATCGAACATGTCGAGTGTCCCTTGCAATGTCCACAGCCTTTGTTGTTGTCTGCGGAAAGACAACGTAGGATTCATGCCACTGATTGATGGCAGCTAAATGTACGCTTACCCCGCCAAAGTGGGTGCATTTGCCAATGCAATTTTAGGTTATCGGCCCCATTCAAGGCTTTTGGTGAGCTTAATCGAACGTGCATTTGGAGATTTTTTTAAATTCAACATGGGTGTTTTTGCGGCGGTGCATTATAAGTGGGTGCATTGGTCATGTGACCTCCAAGTGGGGGCAGTTAACAATTGTTTTGTAACTTTCAACTATTTCGAACGTCACGTGAGACAGCTATTCAACATCGTGCGCATGTATGCATATGTGGGTATATGGAAAAGGTGAAATCATCTTGTGTGAATGTGTGCAGGAGTGCGTGGTGACAACACTCACTTGAGTTGAAGGCACCGTATTTACTGGCGCTGGTAGATTTGATGTTCTCGTTGTTGATGACGACGAGTCTCACTTCGTACCGCTCATAGTTGACATTGTCGATGGTCAAATAGGTTTTAGTGACTGTGTCCGGCTCTACGAATGTCCACGAGTTAGTCGTGTCGTCTCTGTACTCCACACGTACAGTTGTTACAGCGTCACATCCACTCTCAGTTATTTCCTACATATCACACACACACACACACATTGTTCACGTATTCACTTTTTCTGTTGTAATTGCAATATCTAAGCGCTGATCAGTTTGCAGGGAAAGTGCATTTAGAACTTTGGTTGGGAAACTGGGTGCCGAAACATGGTATTGCTATTGGAACAACAGACAATCCCATTCGTCCTGCTGTTCAATGCTGCTCAACTGGACAAACATAACATTGCTAACAGATACTTTTTGTAATAGTTCAACGAGCACCAGTCTCCTGGTGTATTCACGTATTTCCGAGACCAATATGTTGTTGCTACGAGGAGGGGTGTCTTGAAAACACCTATACGTCGTTGAAATATGCCACATAATGTAATATTAATAATAACAATAATTTATAGTATGGCTAAAATGTTGGAACACAAGTTGAGAGGCGCATCGATGCAAAATGGTTAATCGACGTCAGAGCAATACACGATTCCAGTTGTCAAAAAATTGATTAATACGCCACTGAGCTATTGTGGGTAGATGATCGAAGTTGAATAAGTTTTCTTACAGCAATATATGTAATACCACGGTGGCTTACAAAACATGCCAAGTAAATAATGGTGCAAAGCATAAAAATAATACGATAACGGACAGAAAGCCAATGCAGAGACATTATAAGTTGCATATAACTAATAGGGCCCGTAAGTGTGTCCTGATAAATGAAGAAAGAAAAAAAAATCACCGACTGTTGGACATTCAACGGAAAAGTCCTAGTAAAGACTATAGACGGAACCGTGAAAGAAATCCGGGCCGACATTGACCTATCTGGGTACTGACCCAGCGAACTCTGAATCTGATGATATCAACATTTCAGTTATTATTATTATTTTTGGGAGCTCCATGAGTTATAGCATACGTAATATATATTTTTTGACTTCTAAATGTGGTTCTGTTAACTGTGGTAACTTTTTATGCGTGTTCATAATTGTCTTTGTTTTTTTACAGTGTATACAAATGTGTGGTTGTGTCTGCGTAATTATTAAGCTGACTTAGACGGTGTTGACTGAGCTACCGGTATATTTAATTATTGCGCCTTTAATTATATGTAATATATTTGGGTGGTTCTGTTAAACTGTCTACGTGGATGCAGTTTGTTTACAGTATTACCATTATATGTAGATGTACATTTATTTTTCTTCTTCTATATGTGGTTCTATTAGCAGTGCGAACATTTTATGATAATTTCGTTTTATTTTACAGTGTAGACACATTGTGTGGTTATGTCAACTGCCAAAATGATTGAGTTTACTTAAACTGTGTAAACGGTGCAGTATCAATACTGCAATTATGTGTACATAATTTTGGTTGTTTCACTATACACAGACACATTTTGTTGACACGCGCTACTGTTTCATGCAGGCTGTTGTTTAAATAATCTCAACAGAGATGTTAATTTCACTATATCCTCCCTGTGAACATTTCATGATGTCATTCACTCCAAGCCTAATAAGCTTTTCATTTTTCTTTTTGTTATGTTTTTGTACTGAAAACTATGCGATGGTTGTCTCTATTCAATTACAAGTTTTAGTCGATAGCAATACTTTGCTAAGAACTGCTATGTGTTTCGAAGTGTACACATCAATTAACTGTATGTATTATATGTATTGTATGTATTATATGTATTACGTCTATCAAAATATCTTCAAACATAGATGCATTTTTAATGACAGTATAATGAAATCATATCAATTCAAGGAAAATGACTTCCGATGAAGCTTTCCTCTCCTTTTCAGGAGGCATGCTAAACAACTGCTTAACAAATATATTACATATCAATGAAAATGAAACTGACATAAACGAACAACAACTAATTCATCGCTCATCATACCATGATCTCGATCAATTTAGTAAGTTAGCTAAGGAAAATAAAAATTCATTTAGTATTTTAAGTACAAATATACAGTCAATAAATGCAAAGTTGTCTGAACTTGAGGCATTCGTAGAAGAACTTAATATGATAAACTTTAAATTTAGTGTAATATGTCTTCAAGAGACATGGATAGATGAAAGTGAGGACATATCACCATTTCATTTACAAGGCTATGACTGTATATCTCAAGGTAAAACATGTACCAGCAAAGGAGGGTTGATAATATATATAGATGACCAGTATAAATCAAAAGTAATATGTAATCTCAATACATACCAACAATGGGAAGGCCTGGTAGTAAAGGTGCAGAGTAATTTATCAAAGACTGTCACTATTGGAAATATATATCGATCGCCGAGAACGCGAAATGAAGACCTAAGCGCTTTTATAGATGAATTTACACCGATTATATCAAGTTTGGAAAAAAAACTGTAATAATGATATCGTTATTGCTGGGGATTTCAATATTAACTTACTTAAACTAAATGAAAACGAAATGTTTAGTAGCTTTTTCGACATGCTGATCTCACATAGTTTTTACCCTCAAATAACCCTACCCACTAGATTTACTAGAACAACAGGAACCCTGATAGATAATTTATTTTGTAGACTTCATGAATCAACACATACCGCAGGGATATTAACTAAGCGCTTTTCGGATCACCAATCATATTTTATGATTATGCATAATACTGTAAAATTGCAGTCCCCGCCAAAATATGTAAAAATAAATACATTAAATGAGAATGCAATGATAAATGTCATGAATGAAATAAAATTAGGTAACATTTATGAAAAATTAAATACAAATCCAAATGCTGACCCAAATTATAATTATGATATAATATATGAAGAAATTACACGTGCTAAAACTAAACATATGCCAAACAAATTAGTGAAATGTAATAGATACAAACATAAGAAATCTGCTTGGATCACACAGGGTATATTAACATCAATCAGATATCGAGACAAAATGTACAAACAATTAAAATTAACAAATCCCACCTCAGGCAATTACGAAACTATTAAAATTAATCTAAAAACCTATAACACCATATTAAAGAAAAACATTCGGGCGGTTAAACAATTTTACTTTGAATCTCGGTTTTCACTTTTTAGGAATGACATACGAAATACATGGAAAACCATAAATGAATGTCTCTCAAAAAAACATACAAACAACAGTTTCCCAACTTATTTTGAAGACAATGGCTATCAAATGTCAAACAAACAAAACATTGCTGATGCTTTTAATAACTATTTTACAAATATAGCTCAGACAATTGTAAATGATATAAAGTATGAAGGTACCAAAGATTTTACCTATTATCTAAATAGACAAATAAATTCAACTTTTAAAATACAAAATGTTGATGAAGAAGCTGTAAAGAAAATAATACACAATCTACCCACAAAACATAGTTGTGGTTTCGATGGTATCTGCTCCAAATTGTTACAAATAATTGAACCTGTAATTTTAAGATCCTTGACTATGGTCATAAATCAGGTGCTAAGTACTGGAATATTTCCAGATAAACTCAACATTGCCAAAGTAATTCCTATATTTAAAAAGGATGATCCCACATTATTTAAAAATTATAGACCAATTTCCCTGCTACCAACAATATCAAAAGTACTAGAGAAAATAATGTTTACCCAGTTGTCTTCATACTTTAATGAAGCCAAGCTATTTTTCGATAACCAATATGGATTTAGGCCGAAACACAGCACTGAGTTTGCTGCGCTTGAATTAGTAGACAGAATAATAAATCACATGGACAAATACGAGGTACCAATTAACATATTTCTTGACTTGACAAAGGCCTTTGATACCATTGATCATAATATTTTATTACACAAATTAAGATTTTATGGCCTGGATGATTCGACAGTATTTTTGTTTGAAAGTTATTTAAGTAACCGACGACAGTATGTCGTTATTGATGAAATGAAATCAGAAATCCTTCCAATAAATATCGGAGTTCCACAAGGTTCAATCTTAGGACCTTTATTGTTTACTATTTATGTTAATGATTTTCCAGAAGTCAGTAATATATTTAACTTCGTTATGTACGCAGATGATACAACACTCTCTAGTACATTAAACCAATTTATTGATAGCACACATCAAAACAAAAGTGTAGAATTTTTAATAAATTACGAACTCTGTAAAGTTATGGAATGGCTAAATATAAATAGATTGTCCTTAAATAAAGAAAAATCTAAATATATGATTTTTCATGTACCTAAAAAAGAGATTCAAACTCTTACTCTTAAAATCGATAATATAAACATCGAACAGGTGGATGAATTTAATTTTCTAGGATTAACTCTGGACACAAATCTTACTTGGAAAAAACACGTAAATAAAATAGCAAATAAATGTTCTAGGATTACGGGCGTTTTAAACAAACTAAAGCATGTACTACCACTAGACATTAAAAAACTTTTATATAATTCTCTAATCCTATCATATATTAATTATTGTATTACAGTTTGGGGATACAAAGGTAGCCGAATATTGAAAATCCAAAAAAGGCAGTTCGAATAATAGCATTGAACAGGTACAATTCACATACTGAACCACTTTTTAAAACTCTCGAAATATTGAAAATAGATGATCTATTAAAAGTGCAAGAACTAAACATTTTCTATAAATATAGGCACGGTATTTTGCCTGTTTATTTATTAAATTGGAATATTATACCCAATTACAATATACACAGTCATGATACTCGCAAAGCAACAAATATACACACATATATGACAAGACATGAATTTGCCAAAAAATCCCTTAACACAACTTGCCTCATACTATAAACGATACTCCAGAATTAGTTTTGGAAAAGATTATTACCCACAGTTTACAAGGGTTTGCGTATTACTTAAAAACATATATTTTGCAAAGATATCACTACGCATGTACAATATCTGATTGTTATTTATGTCAGATAAGTCTACAAAATCACTAGAACTCAAATTTACATATAAATGAATAGATGCAAACAAATGTTATATGTTCTTATGTATTTGTCAGTATTGTCATTTCATTGTTTCAATTTGTACACATGTCTTATAGATAGATTTACACATAACATAGAGACAAACATCGTATTGAATGAATACAAATATAATAATGTATAATAATCCGAGTGGCTCCTGTGATAGCGACTTTTGAGTCTTAGCAGGAGTCACTGACCCCAATTTCATATGTATTCTTAATTACTTATGGTGACATTTGTTCATGTGCGTATTATTGCTATTATTTAATGTAATTGTTTTGGGGTCAGAAATAAACATCTTGTTCTTGTTCTTGTTCTTGCTAATCCCGGTGTGTAAATAAAACCAAAGTGAACAGGACACTGAAAAGCGCAAGAGAGAGGGTCCAAAATAGCGCCCACTAAACGGAGTGGGAGAATGCGCGAGGCAGAGAAACGGCCCTTGTTCAGCCGTAGGCAGGGACCGAAGCAGTGTAACTGACCTCCGCTTGATGACGCGCAAGGGGGCATGTAGAGGAAGCAAGGTGGGAAAAGGTGTGTGTGTACACGGACGTGTCCAGGAGTTAACATGGGCGTACTAACAGGTATATATATATATATATATATATATATATATATATATATATATATATATATATATATATATATATATATACATATACATATACATATACATATACATATACATAAACATAAACATATATATATATATATATATATATATATATATATATATATATATATATATATATATATATACACACACATACACACATGTCTGCACAGACACAGCGACACATATCAATATATATATATATATATATACATATATATATATATATACACATATGCATACACACATGTAGACCCCGAGTCTATACTCAGCAGAGCCAGCAGCACAGCGTGGGACAACCGCATATACATCCCGGGCGCCCTCGGACGACGCAGTCTGCGGCTGTAGACTTTACCACCCGCCAGGAGTAATTAAACCGAATCTCTAAGGCAGGGCCCCCGCGGCGAAGTTCAAATGGTAATTAACCCGTCGTCAAATAGCGCTAACCAGCAGGCGCCTGGACAGCGTCGGACACCCCAGCCGTCCTCGGCCGATAGGTTCTAACCGTACACAGCCTGACATTCAAATGCTGCGATCGTGCCCAGGACAAGACAAAAATAGTTGTGTAAACACAACGTAAACCTTCAAAGGCACGTGAGGATATGTTAGCGTCAGCTAGATTACATCTCACCGGCACTGAGGCAACAAGCAATCAACACCTCTTTTACCGATGAAACCGTAGCTAAAGTGACTCGCACGAAGAAGAAACGATGGCAGCACACACCCACCGGGGTGTCAACTCACGTGAAAATCATTATACAACGAGCATAGCATACTACTACAGCTGGATTGTGTCGCAAAAAAGAAATAAACGTACGTGACGTGGATGGAGTTCCGCAGAGCAAACGTCCAATTAACAGCACGTATCTCAGATCAACCAGGACATGTATGCGATGATCGCAGAGTAGATTCTCGCAGAGTTACAACACCGCGCTGTATGGTCAATGAAGACAGCGGTATGAACATTTCGTTAAAACCAACAGAGGTACCGACAAACCATGTTGCCAAGTCAACGAATACAGCAGAACTGCCGGTTCGAGGTCACCGGTCAGGTGGCTGTCACAGTGCCCTCTCCTGCCCAGGGCTGGGCGACGGGAAACGTTGACCTTAGGTGGCCTCCATTCGTTTCATGTGCCTAGCTTCATTCAGGGCTGGCCTCAAAATTATATTGCATCCCCCTGGACACAATACAGTTTTGTGCACAAAAACTAGGCACAACCATTATATTATATATAAGTTAATACTGTGAACCTCTCACTGACTGGAGTATCCCTTTAAATAAGAAATATAATTTGTGTTTTTTTTTAAATAGTTTTGCAGGCGTTATATAATGTTTAACGTGGCAGTTTCGTGGGTCGTTGAATCCCGAGCAACTTCATGCTGAGGTTTTGATGACTATCGGAAACTAGTTAGTCAATCAATATCCACATATAAGCTTTACCGATGATTTACTTGGTGATCTCACCAGTTGTTAATGTGAGTAAGAAGATCTCCAGACGGAAACCTAAAAACGCCACATTCGATGATCAATTATGAAATATTAATCCTGCGTGTGACAGTAGGTAGCCTTGTTCACATTCACTGTTTCGCGTATTTGTTACAATACCGTGTCATTTGAAAAAGGGAAAAAGGAAATTATTTCGTGAGTACCCATTGATTCTACAATATGTTTGGCGTTGTGTTGTGCCTTTGTAGGATACGCGTTACGAGTTCCTTTGTTAACACACGCTGTTTTTGCAATGTCTTTCACTTCTTGGTGTGTCTAAAGATTTAACAAGATTCAACAATACTGCCACCTAGGGAATCAACTGTAGATGGCGCGTGGACTATTACACTGGATAGTGTATATTCCACAGTCTCCCACGAGTTCCAGATCGACCCGACGGGGGAAAGAGAGACCAGCGTGCGTTGCTCAACCGCTGGCCCGTGTACTACATACGGTTAAATACATCCAAATAACGGCACATCAATGGATACAAGTTTATCAGGAAGACCCTCAACCTTAAGTTGCAATTTTCATTATTAATATGTGTTGTTACACATTTTAGTTGTCACGCACTTTAGTTATACTCGCATACCCATTATCAAACAAAGGATGTGTCCTGTATCGATTTATTATTATTGGCGATCGGCGTCGGGTGGTTTCAAATGACAACAATGATTAGCTGTGACCAATGATGAATTAACTGACGGTAGATACGCTAATAGTTGCGCGTTGCAACACCGCTTGTGATTATGAACAATAAACCCATCTACACGCGTAACCAAGTGTATTCCGGGTTTTAATAAATATCAATGCGAGTGTCATTTTCATGTTTCGAGTACATCCGTAAGTACTAATGTTAATAACACATTTAGCGCGTTATTTAAAAGTTGTTTTATTTATTTTTCCACAGGCAGCTGGTTCCTAGTGAGCCAGTGATCTGGTGGGTTTAAAAGAAGACGAAGAGAAAAAGGTGTAATGTACATCATAAAATGAAATAGCCATCGTATGCCGGATTATCTTCTATCTCCCTTTGTCTTGATATTTACCGGGTGTGGTTTTTAGTTAATTATTCACACTAGCAATTGATTGTTGTGGGACTTGTCAAAACCAGTGGCTTAGCTAGACGACGGCTAAACCACCTTTATACATACAAAACAACGTAGACCAACGGTTTAGTTAAACGCAGGTTTAGCTAGACATTAGCAAACTATGTGATGTATTATCGTTGATCGACAACAAATTCACAGTTATTGGCTTACGTGAAACACTGTTACATAGTGATAATGTTGACTTATATTAAGTAACGGAGTATACAAGTATTCGTGTCTCTAGGCCATCTAAGAAAGGAGGGGTGTCAGGAGGGTACGGGAGTACCCTTCCTAATATGAATGGAAGTGAGTTTCCTAAACACTAAGGTGATAGGAATTGGTCCAGCGATTGGGAATAGCTAGAGACATGTGCTATACCATTATTGGAAAGCCCAGAGCAAGCCTCGAATATGCACAATCGTCGATTTTTTATTTTCGTCCCTCAACTCGAGTTTTACATGTTTCAAACTTTCGACTTTCGCTGTGTTACAACGTTAGCGACAGAAGCGCCAGGTTATCGTGGTGGCATTTATGTAATTAATGTCACTTACTCGAGAAAACTCCGTAGTGTGGCACCATCATATTCTATCATGCTTTATATGGTAAATTATTTATCCAGCGATTGGGAATAGATATTGGCTTCGCGGGTAAAGGAATAAGACAAGTGGGTAAATGCTTAAAGGATGAAGCAAGACTGGGGTAATATGAATGGGAGTGGGACTACTGCAGGGTAAATGCTTCGCAGCTAAAACACGTATGAGACACGAGTTAAAGTAAGGAGACAAGCCCCCCCTCCCGCCCCCTCTCTTTTAAGACACGAGCTAAAGTAAGAAGACCCTTCTTGACCCTTCTCGCCCCTCCCTGAAACGAAATGATGGTGACGCTCTAACGTATATTCGACATGCGATGTGGCCGTCGGCGGTGAGGAACTTTCTGCAGTGGCGCAATTTCAGTCTTTCAATGTCTTCTTACTTTAGCTCGTGTCTTAAAAGAGAGGTAGGGACGGGGGGGGGGGGCGGGAGGGGGCTTGTATCCTAACTTTAACTCGTGTCTCATACGTGTTTCAGCTGCGAAGCATTTACCCTGTAGTAGCCCCACTCTCATTCATATTACCCCAGTCTTGCTTCATCCTTGAAGCATTTACCCACTTGTATCATTATATATAAGTATATATATACACACACACACACACACACACACACACACACACACACACACACACACACAAACACACACACACACACACACACACATATATGTATGTATATATATATATATATATATATATATATATATATAAATAAATATATGTATTATATATTTATGTATATATATATAATCATATAAACTACATTTACGCGTGTGTATATATATATATATATATATAATGTATTAATAAGAAATGTTGTTTATTTTATGAAATATTAAGTAATTTGTGCAATATATAATATCCTTAATATCCTTAATATATATGTGTGTGTGCGTGTGTGTGTGCGTGTGCGTGTGCGTGTGCGTGTGCGTGTGCGTGTGCGTGTGCGTGTGCGTGTGCGTGTGCGTGTGCGTGTGCGTGTGCGTGTGCGTGTGCGTGTGCGTGTGCGTGTGCGTGTGCGTGTGCGTGTGCGTGTGCGTGTGCGTGTGCGTGTGCGTGTGCGTGTGCGTGTGCGTGTGCGTGTGCGTGTGCGTGTGCGTGTGCGTGTGCGTGTGCGTGTGCGTGTGCGTGTGCGTGTGCGTGTGCGTGTGCGTGTGCGTGTGCGTGTGCGTGTGCGTGTGCGTGTGCGTGTGCGTGTGCGTGTGCGTGTGCGTGTGCGTGTGCGTGTGCGTGTGCGTGTGCGTGTGCGTGTGCGTGTGCGTGTGCGTGTGCGTGTGCGTGTGCGTGTGCGTGTGCGTGTGCGTGTGCGTGTGCGTGTGCGTGTGCGTGTGCGTGTGCGTGTGCGTGTGCGTGTGCGTGTGCGTGTGCGTGTGCGTGTGCGTGTGCGTGTGCGTGTGCGTGTCGCCGGCTGACCAAATGAGTGACAAGTCGGGTTTTGACATTTGCCGTGAGTGCCGTCTAAAGCCAGTTGGCATGATTTGGATGAATTTTAGGTTTTTACATAAATAAAATTTATAATATCCGTTTTAACACTTCCACCCATCGTACACTATTTATTCCAAATAAAATGTGTATTTTAACGTATTATAATGCGAGCCCTCTTGATCACCTAGTCCAAAATTACTAAAACAAAAGGATTTTGCTTCGATTCCTTCGATGAAATCCGTCATGTTGCTTTGGGTATCGGGTATCACCAGAGAGGGTATCACCAGAGAGGGCATTTCTTCCTCTCTGACGTAGAGTAACCCATATCCGGGCCAAGTACACCAAAATAGCTCAAAACTAACCAATAGGCGGCTACCATGAGAAGGCTTTTGAATACTAATGAGAGCGTGTCACGTGCGCGCTTCGGTGCTTGCAATTGGATGATCGTCTACGCATATGCGCAGTACGGCAGTGCTAAACGTAAACAAGTAGCCAAGGTCGTTCGTATTCCGCCGTGTTTTTCTATCGTTGTTTCCCTGTTATTAAATATTTTGCAACATAATGTCGGACGCGTTCCTACGTGTGCTGAATGCACCAACCGGCGATGACATTGCTGTTGCGCGGATGTCGGAGCAGTACGATTTCGACGCCTCGGAATGGGACGCTGACAGCGACGGCGAAACCGACAGCGACGTTACGGTCGAATACGACTGGGAAGCCGATCACGATGACAACGAAGACGGGAACATGTTAAGCAACGACAATAATGCTCCAATTGTCCTGACATTTTGCATAGACCTAGAGATGGTGTTTACTCATAATAACACTTTTTGGTCTGAAAAATCTCACATTTCACAGCTCGCGCCGATGGTTTGCGGCGGAGGCGAACGTAGCAGCGATCGGGCGGCCTAAAATGGCCTACCCCGATGTTGAAAAACTCATAAAAATAAAAGTTCTCGATGGAGTTGATTCAATTTTATGTTATTCAGCAGCTAAAACGTATGGCTACATTTGTCTCGCAGGAAGTAGGAAATATAACCGTTCAGTAATTATTAGGGTGCAGGATACTGCGCTAAATTAGCCTAAAAATGGCTTTGTTTTAGACTAATTAGCTGTGAAATTAATTAGCACGGAAATTAATTCCTGAAGTTATGGCACATATAATGTACCATAACTTCAGGTATTTTTGCAGCAGTTGGTTGTTATTTGCCCTCTATCATTGCACTATGATACCATAGCTGCATGCCAAATTTGAAAGCAATACACATAATATTTCTATGGTATCTAAGCCCATGCATAATCCAAAACTTTAACGGCCGTTTTCTCCAGTTTTACTTTTTGACCCCTACCAAACCAAATGTGATATAACTTCCCCAATTTTTATAGTAGAGTCATCATTTTTGAATTACTGGAAAGTATTATGCCTCCTCTTTCCAAATATGTCAAAAAAGTACATCAACATTTTTCCGACTTGTCACTGATTTGGTCCGCCTGGGTCATATATATATATATATATATAATTATATATATATACACATTATAAATAATAATAACATATATATATATATTATTAATATGTATTTTAATATATATATATATATATTTTAATATATATCACATAACATGTAATATATTGGTATAAAATAATTTTAAACTATATAAATATATAAATATTTATATAATATATTATACATATAATAGTGACCCGCCACGCCAAAGTGAGACGCTACTCGCTGGAGCTTATAACGATATTGAATTGAATTGAATTGAAATTTATTTTCAACAACAACAACTACTACTACATTATAAATACAGTGCATACAATACAAATTGTTGAGAGAAAAAACGAGCCAAAACATTATGACACTCATGTATTTTCAAAAATAGTATGATCTAACATGTGTAAGTTGTTTAAATGTCATGACTAATGTTTAAATGTGTTTATCTGGGTGTGTTTTGACACATATCAAACGTCGTTTAATGAGTGTGAGTATTTTAGACAGGAAACGTTACCCACTTTCTCTTCAAGAATAATCCAAGTAAATTGTCTCCGATGGGTGACATGTGTTCAAGAAGTTTGGGTGTGTGATTTCTTATCTTCTAATAATCAGCTGTTTTTCTAAGGTATAACCATCTTTAATTAAAGAAACATAACCGATTGGTTTAAATATAACGTATATACACCATCGCAATAATGGTTGACATTTTGATGGTCAAAACGCAAATATTACGTGAAAAAAATTGGAATCAAAAACGTGAACAGTGACTACGCCAAGTTTGACAGGTAACCGGAACTCATGAGAAGAGGGTTCCAATCGACTCGATAGGCGTCGCTGCAGACTATCAGAATTCCTGAATCGGCGACCGTCTTCAGGAACTGAATGGTCACGGCTCGCTAGATGGCGTGGCGAGCAGACTGCTCCACACGTGACTTAGTCTGTAGCCCTCCTCGTCCCTGTTCATAGTTGGCACCGTCTTCCTAATCCAGAATCCTAATCTTTATCCACCAGAGAACAGAGAAGAGGGAGCTACAGACTAAGTCACGTGTGAGACAGTCTGCTCGACACGCCATCTCGCGAGCAGTGACCTTTCAGTTCCTGAAGAAGGCCGCCGATGGTGGTTGAAACGTTGAAATGAGTAGAACATTGCTAGTTGTGAAATTATGAAATTTGTTTGAATAATATAAGTATTGTGGTACGTTGGACTTTGCCTTGAGATGTGGACTATAGGCGTGCATAGTCTTAGCTCGCACATTCCATTAAAGATAACACCGTTTATTATTACCGTTTTCCCAAATATACGCGGTCGACAGTGAAGTCCTGAGCTGTGCACTTATTCTGTTAACAACACGCAATATTCTACCTTACTACCTTTTCTACTACTGTTGTTGCTAGTAATGTTGGCAGCTCTGTTCTGTTGTTGTTTTCCCTATTCTGTCATCCACTTTGCATGGTCTGTTTTTTAATCTGTGAAATTGTAATTAATTATATAGGTGTGGATGTTCTCGCCAATGTCTTTGGAGAACGGACTTCAGTTGGATGATTTATAAATGTTTTTTGGTAAAACACCTCAACAATTGTGGATCTGGTAGAATGACAAATTAAATAGTTATAAGCTGTACTCACCTCTCACACAGTGAGACACTGTACACTAAATATAAGCCTGTTGATTTGTTTCATACTAGCATATTAGTGAGGCAACTGTTTGAACACATTGAACACACTTAAACAACGCTGGCTAAATGATGTCAGTAAATAAATAACATGATAATTATGTAGAAAACTGGGTGCAGTCCTACATATATACAGGGACTGCAGTGGCTTTCTGCCGTGCAGTAGCCTGGCAGTCACTAGCCCATGTTGACTTCGAAGTATCATGTGTCAACTGATAGCGGCCCATCGATCTTGTCCTACTGGTGTATTCTATTTATATCTATGGATGTACGCCATTTAGAATCGGATACAGACATAAAAATATTGTAATAAACGAACATAACCAACGTTAGTTGCCATCTTTTAATATCACAAACAGAACATGTTTCATGGAGAAACAATTATTTCATAAATATAACGTAACTATTGTTCGTTTGGTAGATGTGTATATTGCGGGAAATTCCCGTATCCGACGTAATCAACATGCAGAGTGCAAAATGTGCCTTTTCTGAAACCAAATGTCATACAAACAGTTTTAAAGATGAAATCGTATTTGTACAGAAGTAGCGGCTTATTTTTTAAGTATCATTATTTTAATTATGTGTTGAACATCATATTATTGTACGGCATATGGACAACATTATATATATATATATATATATATATATATATATATATATATATATATGTATATATATATATATATATATATATATATATATATACACACACATATTATATACCCTCCAGCCATGTGGATGGAATTTCCGCTGTTTCCTTATCATTGTTAATTCCACAACAAGTTATATCTGTTCAGAAAATCTTGCGTTTCAGTGTAATTTAAGTTAACAACTTGAACATTTTAATTTGGCAAGAAGTCCTTACTTTTTATGTAGAACAGGGACAATTACACACTTGTTATTGTGGGGCAACATAACATATTTGCATGTCACTTCTGCCGATGTTGCAACCTCATAATACCCAGCAAGTCTGTCCACCAGATGGATGTCTAGCTTTGAGGAGTCCAACGGATACGTAAAGAAGTATGTAAACCTTGAAAATCGCTCATAGACGATCAAAGTATTATCGTGAGTGTCTTCTGAGAACAAAATAGTTCTCACAAGAGCATATGCATATCTGTCTTTTACACAGTTGTTGCCACATTCTGACGATAACATCAGATTATTAAACACAGACTTGCTGAAACTGTGAATACTGTGTAAACTGACTTGGGACTGGACCCAAATTATGAGATTTCTGAGGAATGTTGCTATGTTGTTTTCCGATGTTTGTTAATTTGGTTTCTTTTTTATCTGACAATCTGCGATTAACTTGTTGCAGAGGAAGATTTGGTTTGCGGTTTTCAATTTTCCCAAGAAGTTCTCAAAAGGGAACGCGAGGTAGCTGTCCAATGGGCCAAAGTTTTGAACGTCAGCAACCAAATGAATGAGACCGTGAACATTGTAAACCAACACGTCCCTCCCATACAACTGTCCAGCTTGACTAACGAACAAATGGAGGTGCTCATGTGCATACTGAGAGTGACTCATATAGTTGGCAGGACTGACAAGGCAGTATATCCTAAAAAGGTTACAAAGTGTTTGTAGAACTGCTGTAACACGACTCCTTTCAGAACAATGGGTCCACTGTACAACATAAACTGTTTAAACTCTGTGGCCTTCCACATGTCCATTTCGTCTAGCGACCTACATTTCCTTGCAAATTCAACAGGGATGTACTTATTTAAGCTAGTTAAACCTTGGGATATCCGACGTACTGACTGTGCACTTATTCTGATGTTCTTCTGAATGGGACTCTTTGACCACGGCCAGAGCAGGCGCCGCACCACTCCCAGGCAAACCAAATGCACAACATCTAAAGGGAACTGGGATACCATTCCCAGTGACAAAGCTTGCAATGGTGAAACGCCAATGTGATGTCTTGAATCAGTGTGTCGTTTGAAGTCAGCATCTGTTCTGACAGGAGCATCAACATCTGGAAATGTTATTTTATCAATCCATACACCTTTCTGTGAACACTTATCACATCCACGTTAACCTGCATGACCTTTCACTTGTTTAACAAATGACCTCGCTGGTGTATCACAAATGAAACATAGTTGCACAGGGTTTATAAATCCATCCACAGTAAGTTGGTTTGTTTCAATCAACTGCATCTCTGTTACAAAATCATGCAGGTACTCCTAAATATTCTCAGGTTTTTGTATACCACAGTAAATCCTAATGATGAAAGGATTAGTTGGAAAAGGGTCCACAATTTTGCTAAGAATGGACCAGAATTGAGTTTGTGAACTTTTGAACAAGGGAAGCCCATCAATGTTTAACTGCATGGCGATTGACTGTGTATCTACATACCCTGGACATTAAACTGCGGAAATGGCCTTTTTCACAGAAGCAGCAATCCCAAAATGATGGTATGATCCCCCAGAAATGCTCTGTACCTGGTATTGTCTGGCAGTTCCAAGCAGTGTTCCAGGAACTTTTGGAAGATGTGGATGTAATGCCCTTAAAAGAGCCAGTAGCATGGCCAAAGCTACATGGGGAATATTTAAATCAGAAGCCCATGCTCCAAGCCCACGAGACAAATATACATCTTTGTCATCAATATCAGATTCAAAGTTACCATCACTATCATCGTCACTTTCACTAACACATGGGCTACACAAGTCAACATCAAACATATCCTGTTTAGCGATGTTTTCATCTTCACAACTGGCACTGCCTTGGCCTACACTGGAGGTGTGTTTACGAGACTCATTATTCCCATGAAGACAGACAGATTGAGGTACAAAACTTGCACAAAGGGTTTCAGTAGATATAAATGTACAATCATTGTGTGGGTCGGATTCTGGAATGTCTTGTTCAAGTGGAATTTGAATTGTGGCCAGAGTTGAGCATGAAGAATAATTTTCATTATTTAAACTTAACTGCCTGCAAAATTCCATATGTTCATCTACTCTGGCCTTTACCCGCCTTCTCTTCGTCCTGTCAGACAAAGACATTTCTTATTTTAAAGTTGTCCGTTTTTTTTTTTTTAAATCTCAGTCTGACTTTCTTTGGGTAATTATAATATTCAGGTTAAATTAATTAAAAGATGGGATAGGCTAAACCTGCACATTGTTGCAGTGATCCCAGGGCAAAGGCAGTGTCAGTCACTCGATCAGTGACACTGAGTGACTGACAGTGTCAGTGACAAGTAAAGAATGTGTTCTTACACGTTCTACATGTCCGTGGGGCGAGGTGGGCTGGTCGTGCGGCAAGGTTGGGCCCACCTGTCGGGGATGCATTTACAAGTGCGAAAATGACAACTTTCTCCATACTCGCACATATAGTCACCACCGCATTTCCAATAACGACACCTGAAATAGAATATATATATATATATATATATATATATATATATATATATATATATATATATATATATATATATACAGATAAATCCAAGGGTTAGGCGACACCTTGTAAATCGCGTCGGTTGGGCGACAGTTTGTATAAGCATAACAAATACATAAACATTTGTCTAGTATGTATAAACCATCTACTATAGCCTAACGTAAAGTTCAAAATATTCACGGAAAGTTACATCGTTTAGGCGACACATAAAAAACGGCTGCATGTATGTTTTGCAAACCAATCAGCGAAGAGCAATACTATAAGGTCAAGGTTGCAAATGGCCGACGATGCTTTTTGCAAAACTCTCACTTTAATTATTTGTTGCGCTTTCTCGTGAAATATTCGTTGTGGAATGTGGCAGACGCAAGTTATAAAGAAAGGACACAATGGTTACGTAAACATTGCAAGTTTTCTAGACGCCCAGTGACGCAAGATGTAGAAAATTGAGGATTATATCAAGGATATTATAACTTCACAAAGATACGCAACTCCTAGCGATAACGTGTGACGCCACGACCATTAACGCCATCTAGTTTTAAGCGTGCCACACTACAGACGATGGCGTCTGCTATACGTTGGATGTCGAATTGCCAATGTCGTGCTGCGCCTAACTGCAACAACAGTCGCACACAATGTCCGGAAATGGTTTTCCACCGCTTCCCGGTTGAAGAGAGAAGGTAAATATTGGATCTATTAAAGAAATGTGTATGTAAAAGTAAAGTAATCGACACTTTCTCTAGTGAAAACATGGTAAAAATTGCCAAATGTACAGATGATACATACTACATAGTCACTGAATTTCTGAAACGTCAGTCGAACACGCTCGCAAGTCGAACACTGAAGGATATCGTTTATAATTACCATCATATGTAACATAGAATGCGTTAAACAGGTACATTTGGCATCTACACAAACAATCTGATCGACAAAGATGTAAAATGAGGTTTGTGAAAACAACATTTCAAAAAATATTTATATTACACGAAATAGTCACTGTTCCCCGTTGCATAATGGTCCCTATGGCTATGGGGAGGGAGTGTGGCATGATTAAAAACATCTACAATTAAAGCAGAAGGGCGGAATATACGTAGATAATATTGGTTGGATTCTTAATATGCCAAAGGCTTATTCCTAGTCCAATTGCCATGTGGAGTTCACTCTCGTATGGCAATGTGGTTAAATTTGGCTAAATCTTTTAATTATTACCAACACCTTGTAATGAGTTACTATTTCGACTCGCGGCATGGCTAGATACTAATGTCTAATCTAATGGGCTTCCACAAATCCACGTTAGTCGCTAGAGGCGCTAATACGCAACTAGACCCTAGTTGTGTATCAGCGCCTCCAGCGACTAACATGGATGTGTTTGCATGTTTTGCTGAACGCTTGTTTACAAATTAATCATCCCCAATCAGCTATTGACCGTGCAGGCGCGTAGCCAGCGACAGTTTGTGTGTGATCAATAGACAGAACAGCATGCCGTGTGTTCAATAGATAGAACAGCGTGCCAATGTGTGTTCGATAGACAGAACAGCCAAAACAACGCCATTTTGGCACTGAATTCAATCGAACGTCCCAAGACGTTTCATCGACTGTAAATGTACTTTAATGTAGACATTATGCTTTCATATTGACGCACACATTATACGATATCAATATTTAACTATGTGTGAAGACGTAGCAGTCTCGTGTGATGCATACCGTGAGCTATAGTCGATTTTAAACATCCTTTCCCGCATCAAGCCAGCAAACCTGTCGTCGGGCCACCAGTCGACGTCACATCTGCTGTATAGGTATATTAATGTACATATTATGCCTTCATATTGACGGACATAGTCGGAGTCATGCCAATTCAACAGCTGATTGTAGGATGATTTAAACAAGCGTTCAGCAAAATCTACCGCAACACGGTGCCGCATTTTGCATACGTCAATAATACGTAAAACACGGCACTCAGACCCTAGGCCTAGTTGCGTCAGAGCGCCTTCTGTCGGATTAGTTATTGCGGTACCTCATAGACATAGGGTTGAAATATAATGTAATTTCTGAATGAAGTCAATTATATTTCGTTAGTATGGTATGATTAACTGGATAGAAAAATGGTTGATAGAAGACAAAGAGTGGTAGTTGATGAGGAAGTTTCAAACTGGAAATCGGTTTTGAGTGGAGTACCGCAGGGATCAGTATTGGGACCTATTTTGATCTTAATATATATCAATGATTTGGATGATGATATAACAAGCAAGGTGTTGAAGTTTACAGACGATACAAAAGTGTTTAGAAAAATTGAAAGTGATGCAGATAGACAGCAATTACAAGATGATCTAAATAAGTTGAACGTATGGTCTGATAAGTGGCAAATGCTGTTTAATTATGGGAAGTGTAAGTGCCTCCACACAGGACATGGAAATGAAGATGCACAATATACAATGGGTGATACTGTACTAAATACTACCGGAAAGGAAAAGGACTTAGGGTTAACTATTAGTGCTGATATGAAGGTATCAGAACAGTGTGCAATTGCAGCAGCAAAAGTAAACAAAATTCTTGGATTAATTAGGCGAAATACAAGGAAAAAGAACTAATAATACCGCTGTACAAAACAATAGTTAGGCCTCATTTAGAATATTGCATACAGGCATGGAGGCCATATCGCAAGAAGGATATTGATATGCTAGAAAGAGTACAAAGAAGAGCAACCAAAATGATACAAAAACTCAGGAATATTAGTTATGAAATGCGTCTAAAAGAATGTGGATTAACAACACTAGAAACCAGGACATTGAGAGGAGATCAGATAGAAGTTTTTAAAATATTGAATGGGTATGAAGATATTGACAGAAATATTTTTTCTTTGTTAAGGAAGAGAGAAGGACTAGAGGACATGGAATTACATTAGCAAAGAAGCAGTGTAGACTAGATATTATAATATTTTCATTTTCACAAAGAACAGAAAATGAATGGAACAGATTATCGGCTGATTGTGTAGGTGCTTGTAGTGTTAAATATGTTTCAAAATAAAATTGAAATGTACCTAAGAAGGGCTGGGTACATTTAGTTAGATAGGTTGGACTCTCGATAAGCCAAAGGGCTTCCTTGTCCACCTGCCATCTAGAGTTGATTCTCTAGGTGGCAATCTTGTTAAATCTTGTTAAATCTTGTTAGTATACAACAGGATATATTATTATTTATATGGCAGGTTTAATATTCGTATATAACTAATTATGTTTATATTGTTTTTTCTTTATATTCATTTAAGCATCTAGGATATGTGCAACATTTACAATATATACATATCTAGTGATTTATTTGAATGGTTGTGACCACAATAATTGTGTTTGGGGATACATACTAATAACTATTTTTATATTCTTGTGTGTATTCCTTCAAACAGCATCATATGTACAACATGTTGATATGGTCTTCAATTGTAATGCTTGTTGAATGTTATTTGAATATGTAAAATTGAATTGAATTAGTATTTGTGTTCAATACATGTTGCAGAAGAATCAGCTCACACAGGCACATATGAGTTCGAAGGGATGGACCAACTGTTCAATGTTTTTAACAGCCAGACGCTGACCAGTCCAGCACTGATGCAATACGCTCTGACTGTAACCAGTGGCCACAAAGTGTTCTTGCTAGGAATCTTATATTGGCTATCCAAGATAAAAAGTAAAGGGAATGATGGCAGTACATTAATTTGGTTAGATGTTGTGTCATTTGTTGTATACATTCTTGACTATTACATGTACCAGGTAGATATAAATCTAAACAAAATTGCATATTTTGACTTTTTAAATCAAATCAAGGCAAGCTTTTTCAAACATCCTGTGTATGCTATGACTTACACCTGAATTTTATTAATGAGCTATGAGTGTCATTTTAAACATACGTTTACTTCAGGCCATTGACTGTACACAAGATACCGTTTATGGCAATAATATTATTAAAACATATATTGTTATTATTAAAACATGACGTTTGGTTGTGGCATAATAATAATGGTGTCAGATATTCTGAGTAGATATTCAGTCGAACAATAAAAATAGGAACGTCTTAATTGGATTGTAACCATTAGTCACCGTGTTGTTTGGGTTGTGTACACGCCATTGAAGCATTTATGTTTTTATACACTCTATTTTCCATGTTAACTGAACTGTAACGATCCTTTACGTTTTGATTTTTGCACATTATTAATTGGGACTTTTGGGCTTGTCATCATTCCGTGAATAAATCTTCTGTACCTCTTTATAATCATAGTATGTGTCTTAATCGTACAATGCATCCATGCTTGCATGGGAATTTGACTTTGCTATCTATGGGCATTTTCAACCCAAATGTGTTAATTCTTGTAATTTTTCGCTTTAAACCAATCAAAACAGGTACAGGAGTAATTGAACAAGCAGTTCGAACAAGAAGTTGAAAATATTCTCAAATCTTTAATAATATGGGGTCAGAACGATTGCGTTTATTACGGAATAGGCCGAGGAATGTACTGAGACATTAACCTCAATTAAAATAATACACTAGCTTAAAAACACTATCTACAAGGCGAGTGGGGTGAGTTAGGGTGAGAGGGGGGGTATATATGACCGCTGGTGCAGCCTCTGTGATTTGAACCTTTGCTATCGTGTCCTAACACGCTGGTACAGTCTCTGTAATTTGAACCTTTATAATCGTAGTTTAGCACGCTTAAAATCACTTGGCGCCACTTACGAAATGTCACGCTATTTACGGCAAAATCGCGAGGAGTTGCGTATCTTTGTGAAGCTATAGAATCCTTGATTATATCATAGAGATTCTGCCAGTGTGAGCGTCGTCTGATAAATCGTAATCATATAAGTACAGACATCGATATCCTGATATTTTAATTAATTAAAACTGACTTGATTAATTCGAAGATATATTATATATTTACAAATTATATATGCAAACAGATTATTTTAGATTAGCCACTTTATACACATTTTATTAGCAACCGCAGATCCAGTGACTAATGACTTCATCGTTGTGCGCTATAATCCGTGACAGTGATATAAACAATTGTAATATTTCAATTTATCGAACAACATTGTAAGCAACTTTTCACAATAAACACCACAGCCACAGGAATGTTATTGAACAGCCCGTGGACGTGATGTTTATGCAGTAAATGTGTTGTGGCATGTAGCAATGGTTTTTAACAAGACGAGGTAGAAACCTGGTCCTGGGGCAAGGATCCATGGTCCAGCGGCGAGGTGGGCTGGTTGTGGGGATAGGAAGGTTGGTCTTGACGCGGAGGCATTTACAAGTGCGAAAATTACAATCTCCTCCACGCTGGCATAGAAATTCACCGCATTTATTCGAACGACACCTGAAACAGAATATTTGTGTGTGTGTATATGTATATATACATATATATATATATATACATATATATATATATATATATATATATATATATATATACATATATATATATATATATATATATATATATATATATATATATATATATATATACAGATCAATCCAAGGGTTAGGCGATAACTTGTAAATCGCGTCGGTTGGGCGACAGTTTGTATAAGCATAACAAATACATAAACATGTGTCTAGTATGTATAAACCACCTACTATATGACAGTGCCAAGCAATAGTTAAAATTAAAAGATATACATTTTGTGTCGACCTAAGGTAAAGTTCAAAATGTTCACGGAAAGTTACATCGTTTAGGCGACACATAAAAACGGCTTCATGTATGTTTTGCAAACCAATCAGCGAAGAGCAATAGTATAAGGTCAAGGTTGCAAATGGCCGACGATGGTTTTTGCAAAACTCTCACTTTAATTATTTGTTACGCTTTCTCGTGAAATATTCGTTGTGGAATGTGGCAGACGCAAGTTATATATAGAAAGGACATAATGGTTACGTAAACATTGCATGTTTTCTAGACGCCCGGTGACGCAAGATGTAGAACATTTAGGATGATATCATAGAGATTCTGCCAGTGTGAGCATCGACGTCGTCATCGCTGATAAATTGTAATCATGTAAGTATAGACATCGATATCCTGATATTTTAATTTATTAAAATTGACTTGATTAATTCGAAGAGATGTTATATATTTACAAATTATATATGCAAACAGATTATTTTAGATTAGCCAATTTAGACACATTTTATTAGCAACCGCAGATCCAGTGACTAATGACTTCATCGTTGTGCGTAATAATCCGTGACAGTGATATAAACAATTTTATTATTTCAATTTATCGGACAATTTTATAAGAAACTGTTCACAATAAACACCACAGCTTCAGAAAAGTTATCGAACAGCCCGTGGACGTGATGTTGATGCAGTAAATGTATTGTGGCTTGTAGCAATGATTTTGAAAAAGACGAGGTAGAAACCGATTGGTTCAGTTTGGATTTTGAAGAGATTGTCGTTTTTCAAAAATTGTATTAGTATTTTATTAAAATAATTCATTTAACAGTTTACTTCCATGCCATTGATGAAATAAATATTCTGATTCATAATTTTTAGACGTTGCTAGAGGAGTGAAACTGAAACTGAATGTTAACCGAGTGGTTCGCTAAATAGGCAGTATACTACTACAAGTACTACTTAGTGGCTAGTTATGCTTAGTCTACACATGTTGCTCAACTGGAAGTTATGTGCAGTGAAATGTACTCGCATAACGAAAGCTGCTATTCAACTGAGAATTGTAGACATTGTTCCTGGCATTAACTTGTGAACTTTACTTCTGTGCATATAAGTTTATAACATGCATACTACCTATCATAAACAAAACACTGGATTTACACATATTAATGTGTGTGAGTATACTTCAGTGAATGCTGCACGGACTTAAGCATGTGATCTAATTGAAATATGTTCTTATAATAATTTGCTCTTCTAATGTTAACTTTGGTGACATTATGAACGTGTTGCAGCACTGTTTAAATTATGCCTAAAATGATAAATTGCCTTGATGTTTTTTTTTATGATATATCATGTGTTTTCTGTTTCTCACACTGTATTCATCCCCAAAAGCTGACGTCTGCTCACATATTAATGAATTATAACTAAATAGCGCAATCATTTTCCTAATATAATTTAGAAGTAAAATAGTAGGTCAAACAATAGGTTGTATCAAAACTTGATGCTAGGTCATATTAATGTCAATTAATGTTTATATGTGTATCTGATATAAGGTAAGCTGTCATAACCACGTACACAAAAGTTACATAGCATATAAGTCATTATATTAGTGAGCTTGCCCCCGAACTTCAACTGCCAAGATCCTAATTAATTTTTAGGAAAATTATATCATTAATAAGAATCCATACTATTATGTATGTTAAATCTAGGTCAATCTTAGAATGCAGATCAACTATAAAAGTCAACGCAAAGTTATCAAGAACAATTACGTTTCCTAAAACCTAGCCCTAGGTTTGTATCAAGATTCATGGTGCAAGTATGAATTACTTATGCAAGTTATTCCGTTATATAGGTCAAATGTGAACTATGGGTCAAGTTGTAAACACGTTTTACAGATTACACAGTAATAAAGCGAGTACATTGGCAGTCTTCATACTTCAAATGTTAACAGTGCACATTTTAAACCAAATGTATGTCGTCAATAAAATCTTCATGCAAATGCAGTGGCCCAAATATAGAAAAACATGGGAACTGTGAAGATCTAGTCAAGGTCAAAAACTAAATGACATGTCAAAGGGTTTGTCAATGTTCATGGTGAATCTGTGACAATTTTAATTATGCAATAAATTCCAGTATGTAGGTCAGATGAGAAATTTAGGTCAAATAATTAGGTTAAGTTCTAATAACCGTTTAATACGTCCATAACGTTACTGTAGTGACAGTTTTTTTATATTTAAATGTTAACAAGGCTCAGTTTCTAAAAAAGTTAACCTAAGTTATACTATTAATGGGAATTACTACCATATTGTGGGGCAAATCTAGGTCAGATATAAAATCTCGGTCAACTGTTAAGGTCAAATTAAGGTCACACTAAATTTACATTTGGTAAAGGGTTGATCCGTTTATGGATTCACATGCGTAAGTTAAATGGTTGCAATGTTTTTACTGGTTTCCAACCTATTCTATGCAGTCATTATGCAGCCTGTGCACAAGAAATGGACCAAAATATAATAGACAAAAATGCAGCAATTTTAAGATAAAACAAAATTATTTCTCCGTAAATAATGAAGATTAAAAAAAGTGTTATTAACTAAGTATTACTATATATCACGTGGTACGATTTTAATGATGTTATAACATATTATACTTCTAACTACTATTAGTAGTGAGGATATGATTGATTATGACATATCCATACATATATATTCACTCTACACGTCACGACCTTAAATTTCAGCTAGGTCCAACATCGTCTCATACCAGCTGCTAGGTGGGCTGGTCGTGGGACGCGGTTTGCTGGTCGTGCGGCAAGGTTGGGCCCACCTGTCGGGGATGCATTTACAAGTGCGAAAATGACAACTTTCTCCATACTCGCACATATAGTCACCACCGCATTTCCAATAACGACACCTGAAATAGAATATATATATATATATATATATATATATATATATATATATATATATATATATATATATATATATATACAGATAAATCCAAGGGTTAGGCGACACCTTGTAAATCGCGTCGGTTGGGCGACAGTTTGTTTAAGCATAACAAATACATAAACATTTGTCTAGTATGTATAAACCATCTACTATAGCCTAACGTAAAGTTCAAAATATTCACGGAAAGTTGCATCGTTTAGGCGACACATAAAAAACGGCTGCATGTATGTTTTGCAAACCAATCAGCGAAGAGCAATACTATAAGGTCAAGGTTGCAAATGGCCGACGATGCTTTTTGCAAAACTCTCACTTGAATTATTTGTTGCGCTTTCTCGTGAAATATTCGTTGTGGAATGTGGCAGACGCAAGTTATAAAGAAAGGACACAATGGTTACGTAAACATTGCAAGTTTTCTAGACGCCCAGTGACGCAAGATGTAGAAAATTGAGGATTATATCAAGGATATTATAACTTCACAAAGATACGCAACTCCTAGCGATAACGTGTGACGCCACGACCATTAACGCCATCTAGTTTTAAGCGTGCCACACTACAGACGATGGCGTCTGCTATACGTTGGATGTCGAATTGCCAATGTTGTGCTGCGCCTAACTGCAACAACAGTCGCACACAATGTCCGGAAATGGTTTTCCACCGCTTCCCGGTTGAAGAGAGAAGGTAAATATTGGATCTATTAAAGAAATGTGTATGTAAAAGTAAAGTAATCGACACTTTCTCTAGTGAAAACATGGTAAAAATTGCCAAATGTACAGATGATACATACTACATAGTCACTGAATTTCTGAAACGTCAGTCGAACACGCTCGCAAGTCGAACACTATCGTTTATAATTACCATCATATGTAACATAGAATGCGTTAAACAGGTACATTTGGCATCTACACAAACAATCTGATCGACAAAGATGTAAAATGAGGTTTGTGAACACAACATTTCAAAAAATATTTATATTACACGAAATAGTCACTGTTCCCCGTTGCATAATGGTCCCTATGGCTATGGGGAGGGAGTGTGGCATGATTAAAAACATCTACAAATAACGCAGAAGGGCGGAATATACGTAGATAATATTGGTTGGATTCTTAATATGCCAAAGGCTTATTCCTAGTCCAATTGCCATGTGGAGTTCACTCTCGTATGGCAATGTGGTTAAATTTGGCTAAATCTTTTAATTATTACCACCACCTTGTAATGAGTTACTATTTCGACTCGCTGCATAGCCATAGGCCATAGCTAGATACTAATGTATAATCTAATGGGCTTCCACAAATCCACGTTAGTCGCTAGAGGCGCTAATACGCAACTAGACCCTAGTTGTGTATCAGCGCCTCCAGCGACTAACGTGGATTTGTTTGCATGTTTTGCTGAACGCTTGTTTACAAATTAATCATCCCCAATCAGCTATTGACCGTGCAGGCGCGTAGCCAGCGACAGTTTGTGTGTGATCAATAGACAGAACAGCATGCCGTGTGTTCAATAGATAGAACAGCGTGCCAATGTGTGTTCGATAGACAGAACAGCCAAAACAACGCCATTTTGGCACTGAATTCAATCGAACGTCCCAAGACGTTTCATCGACTGTAAATGTACTTTAATGTAGACATTATGCTTTCATATTGACGCACACATTATACGATATCAATATTTAACTATGTGTGAAGACGTAGCAGTCTCGTGTGATGCATACCGTGAGCTATAGATGATTTTAAACATCCTTTCCCGCATCAAGCCAGCAAACCTGTCGTCGGGCCACCAGTCGACGTCACATCTGCTGTATACTATAGGTACATTAATGTACATATTATGCCTTCATATTGACGGACATATTCGGAGTCATGCCAATTCAACAGCTGATTGTAGGATGATTTAAACAAGCGTTCAGCAAAATCTTCCGCAACACGGTGCCGCATTTTGCATACGTCAATAATACGTAAAACACGGCACTCAGACCCTAGTTGCGTCAGAGCGCCTTCTGTCGGATTAGTTATTGCGGCACCTCATAGGGTTGAAATATAATGTAATTTCTGAATGAAGTCAATTATGTTTCGTTAGTATGGTATGATTAACTGGATAGAAAAATGGCTGATAGAAGACAAAGAGTGGTAGTTGATGGGGAGGTTTCAAACTGGAAATCGGTTTTGAGTGGAGTACCGCAGGGATCAGTATTGGGACCTATTTTGTTCTTAATATATATCAATGATTTGGATGATGATATAACAAGCAAGGTGTTGAAGTTTGCAGACGATACAAAAGTGTTTAGAAAAATTGAAAGTGATGCAGATAGACAGCAATTACAAGATGATCTAAATAAGTTGAACGGTATGGTCTGATAAGTGGCAAATGCTGTTTAATTATGGGAAGTGTAAGTGCCTCCACACAGGACATGGAAATGAAGATGCACAATATACAATGGGTGATACTGTACTAAATACTACCGGAAAGGAAAAGGACTTAGGGTTAACTATTAGTGCTGATATGAAGGTATCAGAACAGTGTGCAATTGCAGCAGCAAAAGTAAACCAAATTCTTGGATTAATTAGGCGAAATACAAGGGAAAAGAACTAATAATACCGCTGTACAAAACAATAGTTAGGCCTCATTTAGAATATTGCATACAGGCATGGAGGCCATATCGCAAGAAGGATATTGATATGCTAGAAAGAGTACAAAGAAGAGCAACCAAAATGATACAAAAACTCAGGAATATTAGTTATGAAATGCGTCTAAAAGAATGTGGATTAACAACACTAGAAACCAGGACATTGAGAGGAGATCAGATAGAAGTTTTTAAAATATTGAATGGGTATGAAAATATTGACAGAAATATTTTTTTCTTTGTTAAGGAAGAGAGAAGGACTAGAGGACATGGAATTACATTAGCAAAGAAGCAGTGTAGACTAGATATTATAATATTTTCATTTTCACAAAGAACAGAAAATGAATGGAACAGATTATCGGCTGATTGTGTAGGTGCTTGTAGTGTTAAATATGTTTCAAAATAAAATTGAAATGTACCTAAGAAGGGCTGGGTACATTTAGTTAGATAGGTTGGACTCTCGATAAGCCAAAGGGCTTCCTTGTCCACCTGCCATCTAGAGTTGATTCTCTAGGTGGCAATCTTGTTAAATCTTGTTAAATCTTGTTATTATACAACAGGATATATTATTATTTATATTTGGCCACAAAGTTTTCTTGCTAGGAATCTTATATTGGCTATCCAAGATAAAAAGTAGAGGGAATGATGGCAGTACATTAATTTGGTTAGATGTTGTGTCATTTGTTGTATACATTCTTGACTATTACATGTACCAGGTAGATATAAATCTAAACAAAATTGCATATGTTGACTTTTTAAATCAAATCAAGGCAAGCTTTTTCAAACATCCTGTGTATGCTATGACTTACACCTGAATTTTATTAATGAGCTATGAGTGTCATTTTAAACATACGTTTACTTCAGGCCATTGACTGTACACAAGATACCGTTTATGGCAATAATATTATTAAAACATATATTATTATTATTAAAACATGACGTTTGGTTGTGGCATAATAATAATGGTGTCAGATATTCTGAGTAGATATTCAGTCGAACAATAAAAATAGGAACGTCTTAATTGGATTGTAACCATTAGTCACCGTTTTGTTTGGGTTGTGTACACGCCATTGGAGCATTTATGTTTATATACACTCTATTTTCCATGTTAACTGAACTGTAACGATCCTTTACGTTTTGATTTGTGCACATTATTAATTGGGACTTTTGGGCTTGTCATCATTCCGTGAATAAATCTTCTGTACCTCTTTATAATCATAGTATGTGTCTTAATCGTACAATGCATCCATGCTTGTATGGGAATTTGACTTTGCTATCTATGGGCATTTTCAACCCAAATGTGTTAATTCTTGTAATTTTTCGCTTTAAACCAAGCAAAACAGGTACAGGAGTAATTGAACAAGCAGTTCGAACAAGAAGTTGAAAATATTCTCAAATCTTTAATAATATGGGGTCAGAACGATTGCGTTTATTACGGAATAGGCCGAGGAATGTACTGAGACATTAACATCAATTAAAATAATACACTAGCTTAAAAACACTATCTACAAGGCGAGTGGGGTGAGTTAGGGTGAGAGGGGGTGTATATATGACCGCTGGTGCAGCCTCTGTGATTTGAACCTTTGCTATCGTGTCCTAACACGCTGGTACAGTCTCTGTAATTTGAACCTTTATAATCGTAGTTTAGCACGCTTAAAATCAGTTGGCGCCACTTACGAAATGTCACGCTATTTACGGCAAAATCGCGAGGAGTTGCGTATCTTTGTAAAGCTATAGAATCCTTGATTATATCATAGAGATTCTGCCAGTGTGAGCGTCGTCTGATAAATCGTAATCATATAAGTACAGACATCGATATCCTGATATTTTAATTAATCAAAACTGACTTGATTAATTTGAAGATATATTATATATTTACAAATTATATATGCAAACAGGTTATTTTAGATTAGCCACTTTATACACATTTTATTAGCAACCGCAGATCCAGTGACTAATGACTTCATCGTTGTGCGCTATAATCCGTGACAGTGATATCAACAATTGTAATATTTCAATTTATCGAACAACATTGTAAACAACTTTTCACAATAAACACCACAGCCACAGGAATGTTATTGAACAGCCCGTGGACGTGATGTTTATGCAGTAAATGTGTTGTGGCATGTGGCAATGGTTTTGAACAAGACGAGGTAGAAACCTGGTCCTGGGGCAAGGATCCATGGTCCAGCGGCGAGGTGGGCTGGTCGTGGGACGCGGTTTGCTGGTCGTGGAGCAAGGTTGGGCCCACCTGTCGGGGATGCATTTACAAGTGCGAAAATTACAACTTTCTCCATACTCGCACATATAGTCACCACCGCATTTCCAATAACGACACCTGAAATAGAATATATATATATATATATATATATATATATATATATATATATATATATATATATACAGATAAATCCAAGGGTTAGGCGACACCTTGTAAATCGCGTCGGTTGGGCGACAGTTTGTATAAGCATAACAAATACATAAACATTTGTCTAGTATGTATAAACCATCTACTATAGCCTAACGTAAAGTTCAAAATATTCACGGAAAGTTACATCGTTTAGGCGACACATAAAAAACGGCTGCATGTATGTTTTGCAAACCAATCAGCGAAGAGCAATACTATAAGGTCAAGGTTGCAAATGGCCGACGATGCTTTTTGCAAAACTCTCACTTTAATTATTTGTTGCGCTTTCTCGTGAAATATTCGTTGTGGAATGTGGCAGACGCAAGTTATAAAGAAGGACGTTGTTGCGTAGCCGAGCATCGGAACCGTGTTTGTTTGTGATAAAGGTCCGAGCATTCAACGCACAGACGATTTCTTGGTCGTACTTTCACGTTACCCTTCGCTTCAGTATCAGTATGGGTGCGTGATCGTACTACTGCTACCAACGATTCATAAGGATATTCGATTAATATTTATAAGCCCATTATAACAAGTCATAGCCTATGGAAAACAAATGAAATAAATACTTAAAATGTATAAGCCCAATTGCATGATTATAAATGTTTTTTGCGTTAATGGTATGAATCTAAGTACGTAATATAATATACCCATAACGACATTATAATTAATAAATATGAGCATTATTAATAATTACATGAGCACCAAAAGAAACAACTGGGGCATCAAACAGTATATGGCTGGTTGATGAATTTATTTATTTCATAGGGCATAACAGGCCACAGTAATTGCGTTTTGAGAACTGGAGATTGTAATTGCTTAGCAGAATGATTTATGGACTTCGTGGTGTTATATAGTAACTTTAATATTATCATTTTAATAGAGCCAGTTCCATTAGAAACAGATTATAAGTAATATGTGTACTTCAGAAGATAATATTTATTTGCAGCTTATATAATAATTGCTGTGGCACAAATAATACGAATATAGTTGCTGTTTACTGAAATTATATATCTGCTGTATTACTTTATGCAGAATTATTAAATACACACGTGTAATGTAACAATATTGTATGTAGCAGTTTATTACTGGAAGATGACAAAAGAACATCTCTACAATGATGATTACCTGGGTAACATTAATATTTAAGTGACGTATGTACACGTCATGCGCGAAGATCAATCAACTTGCAATCTGACACAGTAATGTAAAGCATACTCGTGTATTGCACTAATGTAAAAAACTTGCTACGTGATCTCTATATCTAGAATACATTACTAATGTATGGTAACTGATTCCATACTGACATTATTAACAGGGTTTATAACTACATGTCATGCACTTGAAATCTGACACAGTAATGTAAAACATGCATATGTAGTGCACTACTATAAGCATAAAAGTAAGAAAGGAAAAATGTAAAACATATATACATTTCACAAATGGCATAATACTAGTTATATAGTTATACAAAAGAGTTACCATGACACATGCTAGATTAGTGGGTAATGTAGCGAAATGGTAAAATAGCTCAGGAAGTTTTTCACTGCCAGTTTTGAGTTACGTTATGGTTGCAGTATTTTGATTAGTGTTTATGTAAGAGGAGAAATGTAAAACATATACATGACATGAAGGTGAATTTATTTTCGATGCTCAATACAAATATAAATACATAGATAAATCAATTTTAAAAACGTTGCTCAAAAGGTTTATCATGACGTGAGATTTGCGGATAATCTAGTATTTAACAGCAGGAACTGCGTAATATCTAAGGTAGTAGAGGTTATATTTGTAAAACATAATTATGCCTGGGATAAGTATTACTGAACTAATGAAATGTAGACAAAGAATATAAATCATACAAATGTAATCAACATAACATACATCTTATAATAAACAAATGAAAATTATGGTAATTATGGAATTATGCTTGCGACATTTTAATTGCAGTTGTAATGCATTTTATAATTTTTACATAAATAAATATTGTATTAAAAACGTAATAATGCACATAACTATTTCACTAATATAAATTAATCAAGCAAAACAATAACTAGTATAACAACATTAAGCATGAATTACATTATTATTGTAATATAAAACTGATACTTATTCTGTGGTTAAAAATGTCATATTGCAATTCGATAAAGATAGCGATAACAGCAAAATAGAGGTGGTTCAAAATTTAAACAAATAAACAAAATTGTCTCATATAGACGCCGAGTCGTCTCATGGTCGGCGTCGAGTTATCTTGAGCCGACTCGGCCCGGGCCGAGTTGTCTGTGAGCCGAATCGACTGTCATTTGTCTTCGAAGTACTTGTGTGCTCGGGTTTAATCTTGACAGCGCGGCCAGGATATAGAGCCTCCGACGCAGCCGATATCTTACAGGCCCGCCTGTAGTCAATGTAGATTTGCACGACTGTTCTATTTCCTTTATTTGCGACAAAGCCATCACCTACGACTACGTTCTTCCCAACCCAAGTACAACACCATTCTCGGC
Source organism: Oasisia sp. SBJ-2009 (assembly GCA_964017155.1). NCBI lineage: Eukaryota > Metazoa > Annelida > Polychaeta > Sabellida > Siboglinidae > Oasisia > Oasisia sp. SBJ-2009. The sequence continues at coordinate 27,202,120 of OZ024866.1, forward strand.
TGCCGTGAAAAAGAGCGGAAGCAAGATGCAACACGTGACAATTGGCGCATGCGCGTTGAGTGCTCGGACCTATAACGCCGCGGTACATAGCCTCGGTTACCCAGACTCCGTGAGGTGGCAGCACTTTTAAGCCCCCTCAACTCCGCCTGGGACAGTATATGGGCTTAAGTTTCTACATCCGGGCAGCCTTACCCCAGAATAGGGTAGAGACGCTGATTGGCTCTCAGGCCAACTATGAAATAAAAATTAAAATAACGATATACTTTTACAAGATAATAATATCACTTGAAAAGTATTCAACATTGAACTTATATTAACACAAAAGTAAGTAAAAATTCAAATTTACAGTTGTTTATAAAATAAGAATTACGGCAGGATTAACCAGTATCCGTGAGGTGGCAGCATTGTCTAGCCCCACACGGATAGCATATCAATTAAATAAGGATACCTTTTTATCAAATAATGGTGTATTATAAAACAATATGCAGAATTAAACTTATATTAACACAAAATAAATAGAAATACAAATTTGCAGTTGTTTATAAAAAATATATTACGGCAGTGTCCGTGAGGTGGCATCATTGTATAGATCACGCGGATACCAAACAAAAGCCGTTAATTGGGCCAGACTGTCTTCTCGGCGTAGTTCCGCAGCCGACCGACAGTCGGTTAAGCGAGACTACGCGGTACAGTGTTCCGTTGCTCGGCTACGTAACCACTTCGTATAAAGAAAGGACACAATGGTTACGTAAACATTGCAAGTTTTCTAGACGCCCAGTGACGCAAGATGTAGACAATTGAGGATTATATCAAGGATATTATAACTTCACAAAGATACGCAACTCCTAGCGATAACGTGTGACGCCACGACCATTAACGCCATTTAGTTTTAAGCGTGCCACACTACAGACGATGGCGTCTGCTATACGTTGGATGTCGAGTTGCCAATGTTGTGCTGCGCCTAACTGCAACAACAGTCGCACACAATGTCCGGAAATGGTTTCCACCGCTTCCCGGTTGAAGAGAGAAGGTCAATATTGGATCTATTAAAGAAATGTGTATGTAAAAGTAAAGTAATCGACACTTTCTCTAGTGAAAACATGGTAAAAATTGCCAAATGTACAGATGATACATACTACATAGTCACTGAATTTCTGAAACGTCAGTCGAACACGCTCGCAAGTCGAACACTGAAGGATATCGTTTATAATTACCATCATATGTAACATAGAATGCGTTAAACAGGTACATTTGGCATCTACACAAACAATCTGATCGACAAAGATGTAAAATGAGGTTTGTGAACACAACATTTCAAAAAATATTTATATTACACGAAATAGTCACTGGTCCCCGTTGCATAATGGTCCCTATGCCTATGGGGAGGGAGTGTGGCATGATTAAAAACATCTACAAATAACGCAGAAGGGCGGAATATACGTAGATAATATTGGTTGGATTCTTAATATGCCAAAGGCTTATTCCTAGTCCAATTGTCATGTGGAGTTCACTCTCGTATGGCAATGTGGTTAAATTTGGCTAAATCTTGTAATTATTACCACCACCTTGTAATGAGTTACTATTTCGACTCGCGGCATAGCTAGATACTAATGTCTAATCTAATGGGCTTCCACAAATCCACGTTAGTCGCTAGAGGCGCTAATACGCAACTAGACCCTAGTTGTGTATCAGCGCCTCCAGCGACTAACGTGGATTTGTTTGCATGTTTTGCTGAACGCTTGTTTACAAATTAATCATCCCCAATCAGCTACTGACCGTACAGGCGCGTAGCCAGCGACAGTTTGTGTGTGATCAATAGACAGAACAGCATGCCGTGTGTTCAATAGATAGAACAGCGTGCCAATGTGTGGTCGATAGACAGAACAGCCAAAACAACGCCATTTTGGCACTGAATTCAATCGAACGTCCCTAGACGTTTCATCGACTGTAAATGTCCATTAATGTAGACATTATGCTTTCATATTGACGCACATATTATACGATATCAATATTTAACTATGTATGAAGACGTAGCAGTCTCGTGTGATGCATACCGTGAGCTATGGATGATTTTAAACATCCTTTCCCGCATCAAGCCAGCAAACCTGTCATCGGGCCACCAATCGACGTCACATCTGCTGTATAGGTACATTAATGTACATATTATGCCTTCATATTGACGGACATATTCGGAGTCATGCCAACTCAACAGCTGATTGTAGGATGATTTAAACAAGCGTTCAGCAAAACCTTCCGCAACACGGTGCCGCATTTTGCATACGTCAATAATACATAAAACACGGCACTCAGACCCTAGTTGCGTCAGAGCGCCTTCTGTCGGATTAGTTATTGCGGCACCTCATAGGGTTGAAATATAATGTAATTTCTGAATGAAGTCAATTATGTTTCGTTAGTATGGTATGATTAACTGGATAGAAAAATGGCTGATAGAAGACAAAGAGTGGTAGTTGATGGGGAGGTTTCAAACTGGAAATCGGTTTTGAGTGGAGTACCGCAGGGATCAGTATTGGGACCTATTTTGTTCTTAATATATATCAATGATTTGGATGATGATATAACAAGCAAGGTGTTGAAGTTTGCAGACGATACAAAAGTGTTTAGAAAAATTGAAAGTGATGCAGATAGACAGCAATTACAAGATGATCTAAATAAGTTGAACGGTATGGTCTGATAAGTGGCAAATGCTGTTTAATTATGGGAAGTGTAAGTGCCTCCACACAGGACATGGAAATGAAGATGCACAATATACAATGGGTGATACTGTACTAAATACTACCGGAAAGGAAAAGGACTTAGGGTTAACTATTAGTGCTGATATGAAGGTATCAGAACAGTGTGCAATTGCAGCAGCAAAAGTAAACCAAATTCTTGGATTAATTAGGCGAAATACAAGGGAAAAGAACTAATAATACCGCTGTACAAAACAATAGTTAGGCCTCATTTAGAATATTGCATACAGGCATGGAGGCCATATCGCAAGAAGGATATTGATATGCTAGAAAGAGTACAAAGAAGAGCAACCAAAATGATACAAAAACTCAGGAATATTAGTTATGAAATGCGTCTAAAAGAATGTGGATTAACAACACTAGAAACCAGGACATTGAGAGGAGATCAGATAGAAGTTTTTAAAATATTGAATGGGTATGAAAATATTGACAGAAATATTTTTTTCTTTGTTAAGGAAGAGAGAAGGACTAGAGGACATGGAATTACATTAGCAATGAAGCAGTGTAGACTAGATATTATAATATTTTCATTTTCACAAAGAACAGAAAATGAATGGAACAGATTATCGGCTGATTGTGTAGGTGCTTGTAGTGTTAAATATGTTTAAAAATAAAATTGACATGTACCTAAGAAGGGCTGGGTACATTTAGTTAGATAGGTTGGACTCTCGATAAGCCAAAGGGCTTCCTTGTCCACCTGCCATCTAGAGTTGATTCTCTAGGTGGCAATCTTGTTAAATCTTGTTAAATCTTGTTATTATACAACAGGATATATTATTATTTATATTTGGCCACAAAGTGTTCTTGCTAGGAATCTTATATTGGCTATCCAAGATAAAAAGTAAAGGGAATGATGGCAGTACATTAATTTGGTTAGATGTTGTGTCATTTGTTGTATACATTCTTGACTATTACATGTACCAGGTAGATATAAATCTAAACAAAATTGCATATGTTGACTTTTTAAATCAAATCAAGGCAAGCTTTTTCAAACATCCTGTGTATGCTATGACTTACACCTGAATTTTATTAATGAGCTATGAGTGTCATTTTAAACATACGTTTACTTCAGGCCATTGACTGTACATAAGATACCGTTTATGGCAATAATATTATTAAAACATATATTATTATTATTAAAACATGACGTTTGGTTGTGGCATAATAATAATGGTGTCACATATACTGAGTAGATATTCAGTCGAACAATAAAAATAGGAACGTCTTAATTGGATTGTAACCATTAGTCACCGTTTTGTTTGGGTTGTGTACACGCCATTGGAGCATTTATGTTTATATACACTCTATTTTCCATGTTAACTGAACTGTAACGATCCTTTACGTTTTGATTTGTGCACATTATTAATTGGGACTTTTGGGCTTGTCATCATTCCGTGAATAAATCTTCTGTATCTCTTTATAATCATAGTATGTGTCTTAATCGTACAATGCATCCATGCTTGTATGGGAATTTGACTTTGCTATCTATGGGCATTTTCAACCCAAATGTGTTAATTCTTGTAATTTTTCGCTTTAAACCAAGCAAAACAGGTACAGGAGTAATTGAACAAGCAGTTCGAACAAGAAGTTGAAAATATTCTCAAATCTTTAATAATATGGGGTCAGAACGATTGCGTTTATTACGGAATAGGCCGAGGAATGTACTGAGACATTAACCTCAATTAAAATAATACACTAGCTTAAAAACACTATCTACAAGGCGAGTGGGGTGAGTTAGGGTGAGAGGGGGTGTATATATGACCGCTGGTGCAGCCTCTGTGATTTGAACCTTTGCTATCGTGTCCTAACACGCTGGTACAGTCTCTGTAATTTGAACCTTTATAATCGTAGTTTAGCACGCTTAAAATCAGTTGGCGCCACTTACGAAATGTCACGCTATTTACGGCAAAATCGCGAGGAGTTGCGTATCTTTGTGAAGCTATAGAATCCTTGATTATATCATAGAGATTCTGCCAGTGTGAGCGTCGTCTGATAAATCGTAATCATATAAGTACAGACATCGATATCCTGATATTTTAATTAATTAAAACTGACTTGATTAATTTGAAGATATATTATATATTTACAAATTATATATGCAAACAGATTATTTTAGATTAGCCACTTTATACACATTTTATTAGCAACCGCAGATCCAGTGACTAATGACTTCATCGTTGTGCGCTATAATCCGTGACAGTGATATCAACAATTGTAATATTTCAATTTATCGAACAACATTGTAAGCAACTTTTCACAATAAACACCACAGCCACAGGAATGTTATTGAACAGCCCGTGGACGTGATGTTTATGCAGTAAATGTGTTGTGGCATGTGGCAATGGTTTTGAACAAGACGAGGTAGAAACCTGGTCCTGGGGCAAGGATCCATGGTCCAGCGGCGAGGTGGGCTGGTCGTGGGACGCGGTTTGCTGGTCGTGGAGCAAGGTTGGGCCCACCTGTCGGGGATGCATTTACAAGTGCGAAAATTACAACTTTCTCCATACTCGCACATATAGTCACCACCGCATTTCCAATAACGACACCTGAAATAGAATATATACATATATATATATATATATATATATATATATATATATATATATATATATATATATATATATATATATATATATATACAGATAAATCCAAGGGTTAGGCGACACCTTGTAAATCGCGTCGGTTGGGCGACAGTTTGTATAAGCATAACAAATACATAAACATTTGTCTAGTATGTATAAACCATCTACTATAGCCTAACGTAAAGTTCAAAATATTCACGGAAAGTTACATCGTTTAGGCGACACATAAAAAACGGCTGCATGTATGTTTTGCAAACCAATCAGCGAAGAGCAATACTATAAGGTCAAGGTTGCAAATGGCCGACGATGCTTTTTGCAAAACTCTCACTTTAATTATTTGTTGCGCTTTCTCGTGAAATATTCGTTGTGGAATGTGGCAGACGCAAGTTATAAAGAAGGACGTTGTTGCGTAGCCGAGCATCGGAACCGTGTTCGCTGGTGATAAAGGTCCGAGCACTCAACGCGCATGCGCCTACTTTGACTTTCCCCGGTGCTCGGACGCGGTGCAGCAGGCCGAGCATCGGAACCGTGTTTGTTTGTGATAAAGGTCCGAGCATTCAATGCACAGACGATTTCTTGGTCGTACTTTCACGTTACCCTTCGCTTCAGTATCAGTATGGGTGCGTGATCGTACTACTGCTACCAACGATTCATAAGGATATTCGATTAATATTTATAAGCCCATTATAACAAGTCATAGCCTATGGAAAACAAATGAAATAAATACTTAAAATGTATAAGCCCAATTGCATGATTATAAATGTTTTTTGCGTTAATGGTATGAATCTAAGTACGTAATATAATATACCCATAACGACATTATAATTAATAAATATGAGCATTATTAATAATTACATGAGCACCAAAAGAAACAACTGGGGCATCATACAGTATATGGCTGGTTGATGAATTTATTTATTTCATAGGGCATAACAGGCCACAGTAATTGCGTTTTGAGAACTGGAGATTGTAATTGCTTAGCAGAATGATTTATGGACTTCATGGTGTTATATAGTAACTTTAATATTATCATTTTAATAGAGCCAGTTCCATTAGAAACAGATTATAAGTAATATGTGTACTTCAGAAGATAATATTTATTTGCAGCTGATATAATAATTGCTGTGGCACAAATAATACGAATATAGTTGCTGTTTACTGAAATTATATATCTGCTGTATTACTTTATGCAGAATTATTAAATACACACGTGTAATGTAACAATATTGTATGTAGCAGTTTATTACTGGAAGATGACAAAAGAACATCTCTACAATGATGATTACCTGGGTAACATTAATATTTAAGTGACGTATGTACACGTCATGCGCGAAGATCAATCGACTTGCAATCTGACACAGTAATGTAAAGTATACTCGTGTATTGCACTAATGTAAAAAACTTGCTACGTGATCTCTATATCTAGAATACATTACTAATGTATGGTAACTGATTCCATACTGACATTATTAACAGGGTATATAACTACATGTCATGCACTTGAAATCTGACACAGTAATGTAAAACATGCATATGTAGTGCACTACTATAAGCATAAAAGTAAGAAAGGAAAAATGTAAAACATATATACATTTCACAAATGGCATAATACTAGTTATATAGTTATACAAAAGAGTTACCATGACACATGCTAGATTAGTGGGTAATGTAGCGAAATGGGAAAATAGCTCATGAAGTTTTTCACTGCCAGTTTTGAGTTACGTTATGGTTGCAGTATTTTGATTAGTGTTTATGTAAGAGGAGAAATGTAAAACATATACATGACTAGAAGGTGAATTTATTTTCGATGCTCAATACAAATATAAATACATAGATAAATCAATTTTAAAAACGTTGCTCAAAAGGTTTATCATGACGTGAGATTTGCGGATAATGTAGTATTTAACAGCAGGAACTGCGTAATATCTGAGGTAGTAGAGGTTATATTTGTAAAACATAATTATGCCGGGCCGAGTCGGCTCAAGATAACTCAGTATTACTGAACTAATGAAATGTAGGCAAAGAATATAAATCATACAAATTTAATCAACATAACATACATCTTATAATAAACAAATGAAAATTATGGTAATTATGGAATTATGCTTGCGACATTTTAATTGCAGTTATAATTTTACATAAATAAATATTGTATTAAAAACGTAATAATGCACATAACTATTTCACTAATATAAATTAATCAAGCAAAACAATAACTAGTATAACAACATTAAGCATGAATTACATTTTTATTGTAATATAAAACTGATACTTATTCTGTGGTTAAAAATGTCATATTGCAATTCGATAAAGATAGCGATAACAGCAAAATAGAGGTGGTGCAAAATTTAAACAAATAAACAAAATTGTCTCATATAGACGCCGAGTCGTCTCATGGTCGGCGTCGAGTTATCTTGAGCCGACTCGGCCCGGGCCGAGTTGTCTGTGAGCCGAATCGACTGTCATTTGTCTTCGAAGTACTTGTGTGCTCGGGTTTAATCTTGACAGCGCGGCCAGGATATAGAGCCTCCGACGCAGCCGATATCTTACAGGCCCGCCTGTAGTCAATGTAGAGTTGCACGACTGTTCTATTTCCTTTATTTGCGACAAAGCCATCGCCTACGACTACGTTCTTCCCAACCCAAGTACAACACCATTCTCGGCTGCCGTGAAAAAGAGCGGAAGCAAGATGCAACACGTGACAATTGGCGCATGCGCGTTGAGTGCTCGGACGTATAACGCCGCGGTACAGTGTTCCGTTGCTCGGCTACGTAACCACTTCGTATAAAGAAAGGACACAATGGTTACGTAAACATTGCAAGTTTTCTAGACGCCCAGTGACGCAAGATGTAGAAAATTGAGGATTATATCAAGGATATTATAACTTCACAAAGATACGCAAATCCTAGCGATAACGTGTGACGCCACGACCATTAACGCCATCTAGTTTTAAGCGTGCCACACTACAGACGATGGCGTCTGCTATACGTTGGATGTCGAATTGCCAATGTTGTGCTGCGCCTAATTGCAACAACAGTCGCACACAATGTCCGGAAATGGTTTTCCACCGCTTCCCGGTTGAAGAGAGAAGGTAAATATTGGATCTATTAAAGAAATGTGTATGTAAAAGTAAAGTAATCGACACTTTCTCTAGTGAAAACATGGTAAAAATTGCCAAATGTACAGATGATACATACTACATAGTCACTGAATTTCTGAAACGTCAGTCGAACACGCTCGCAAGTCGAACACTGAAGGATATCGTTTATAATTACCATCATATGTAACATAGAATGCGTTAAACAGGTACATTTGGCATCTACACAAACAATCTGATCGACAAAGATGTAAAATGAGGTTTGTGAACACAACATTTCAAAAAATATTTATATTACACGAAATAGTCACTGGTCCCCGTTGCATAATGGTCCCTATGCCTATGGGGAGGGAGTGTGGCATGATTAAAAACATCTACAAATAACGCAGAAGGGCGGAATATACGTAGATAATATTGGTTGGATTCTTTATATGCCAAAGGCTTATTCCTAGTCCAATTGTCATGTGGAGTTCACTCTCGTATGGCAATGTGGTTAAATTTGGCTAAATCTTGTAATTATTACCACCACCTTGTAATGAGTTACTATTTCGACTCGCGGCATAGCTAGATACTAATGTCTAATCTAATGGGCTTCCACAAATCCACGTTAGTCGCTAGAGGCGCTAATACGCAACTAGACCCTAGTTGTGTATCAGCGCCTCCAGCGACTAACGTGGATTTGTTTGCATGTTTTGCTGAACGCTTGTTTACCAATTAATCATCCCCAATCAGCTATTGACCATGCAGGCGCGTAGCCAGCGACAGTTTGTGTGTGATCGATAGACAGAACAGCATGCCGTGTCTTCAATAGATAGAACAGCGTGCCAATGTGTGGTTGATAGACAGAACAGCCAAAACAACGCCATTTTGGCACTGAATTCAATCGAATGTCCCTAGACGTTTCATCGACTGTAAATGTACATTAATGTAGACATTATGCTTTCATATTGACGCACATATTATACGATATCAATATTTAACTATGTGTGAAGACGTAGCAGTCTCGTGTGATGCATACCGTGAGCTATAGATGATTTTAAACATCCTTTCCCGCATCAAGCCAGCAAACGTGTCGTCGGGCCACCAGTCGACGTCACATCTGCTGTATAGGTACATTAATGTACATATTATGCCTTCATATTGACGGACATATTCGGAGTCATGCCAATTGAACAGCTGATTGTAGGATGATTTAAACAAGCGTTCAGCAAAACCTTCCGCAACACGGTGCCGCATTTTGCATACGTCAATAATACGTAAAACACGGCACTCAGACCCTAGTTGCGTCAGGGTTGACATATAATGTAATTTCTGAATGAAGTCAATTATGTTTCGTTAGTATGGTATGATTAACTAGATAGAAAAATGGCTGATAGAAGACAAAGTCAAAGAGTGGTAGTTGATGGGGAGGTTTCAAACTGGAAATCGGTTTTGAGTGGAGTACCGCAGGGATCAGTATTGGGACCTATTTTGTTCTTAATATATATCAATGATTTGGATGATGATATAACAAGCAAGGTGTTGAAGTTTGCGGACGATACAAAAGTGTTTAGAAAAATTGAAAGTGATGCAGATAGACAGCAATTACAAGATGATCTAAATAAGTTGAACGTATGGTCTGATAAGTGGCAAATTCTGTTTAATTATGGGAAGTGTAAGTGCCTCCACACAGGACATGGAAATGAAGATGCACAATATACAATGGGTGATACTGTACTAAATACTACCGTAATCGGCGTAAAGGAAAAGGACTTAGGGTTAACTATTAGTGCTGATATGAAGGTATCAGAACAGTGTGCAATTGCAGCAGCAAAGGGCAACCAAATTCTTGGATTAATTAGGCGAAACATAGTGTACAAGGAAAAAGAACTAATAATACCGCTGTACAAAACAATAGTTAGGCCTCATTTAGAATATTGCATACAGGCATGGAGGCCATATCGCAAGAAGGATATTGATATACTAGAAAGAGTACAAAGAAGAGCAACCAAAATGATACAAAAACTCAGGAATATTAGTTATGAAATGCGTCTAAAAGAATGTGGATTAACAACACTAGAAACCAGGACATTGAGAGGAGATCATATAGAAGTTTTTAAAATATTGAATGGGTATGAAAATATTGACAGAAATATTTTTTCTTTGTTAAGGAAGAGAGAAGGACTAGAGGACATGGAATTACATTAGCCAAGTAGCAGTGTAGACTAGATATTAGAATATTTTCAGTTTCACAAAGAACAGTAAATGAATGGAACAGATTATCGGCTGCTTGTGTAGGTGCTAGTAGTGTTAAATATGTTTAAAAATAAAATTGACATGTACCTAAGAAGGGCTGGGTACATTTAGTTAGATAGGTTGGACTCTCGATAAGCCAAAGGGCTTCCTTGTCCACCTGCCATCTAGAGTTGATTCTCTAGGTGGCAATCTTGTTAAATCTTGTTAAATCTTGTTATTATACAACAGGATATATTATTATTTATATAGCAGGATTAATATTCGTATATAACTAATTATGTTTATATTGTTTTTTCTTGATATTCATTTAAACATCTAGGATGTGTGCAACATTTACAATATATACATATCTAATGATTTATTGTTATGGTTGTGACCACAATAATTGTGTTTGGGGATACATACTAATAACTATTATTATATTCTTGTGTGTATTCCTTCAAACATATGGTCTTCAATTGTAATGCTTGTTGAATGTTATTTGAACATATAAAATTGAATTGAATTAATATTTGTGTTCAATACATGTTGCAGACGAATCAGCTCACACAGGCACAGATGAGTTCGAATGGATGGACCAACTGTTCAATGTTTTTAACAGCCAGACGCTGACCAGTCCAGCACTGATGCAATACGCTCTGACTGTAACCAGTGGCCACAAAGTGTTCTTGCTAGGAATCTTATATTGGCTATCCAAGATAAAAAGTAAAGGGAATGATGACAGTACATTAATTTGGTTAGATGTTGTGTCATTTGTTTTATACATTCTTGACTATTACATGTACCAGGTAGATATAAATCTAAACAAAATTGCATATGTTGACTTTTTAAATCAAATCAAGGCAAGCTTTTTCAAACATCCTGTGTATGCTATGACTTACACCTGAATTTTATTAATGAGCTATGAGTGTCATTTTAAACATACGTTTACTTCAGGCCATTGACTGTACACAAGATACCGTTTATGGCAATAATATTATTAAAACGTATATTATTATTATTAAAACATGACGTTTGGTTGTGGCATAATAATAATGGTGTCAGATATTCTGAGTAGATATTCAGTCGAACAATAAAAATAGAAACGTCTTAATTGGATTGTAACCATTAGTCACCGTGTTGTTTGGGTTGTGTACACGCCATTGGAGCATTTATGTTTATATACACTCTATTTTCCATGTTAACTGAACTGTAACGATCCTTTACGTTTTGATTTGTGCACATTATTAATTGGGACTTTTGGGCTTGTCATCATTCCGTGAATAAATCTTCTGTACCTCTTTATAATCATAGTATGTGTCTTAATCGTACAATGCATCCATGCTTGTATGGGAATTTGACTATGCTATCTATGGGCATTTTCAACCCAAATGTGTTAATTCTTGTAATTTTTCGCTTTAAACCAAGCAAAACAGGTACAGGAGTAATTGAACAAGCAGTTCGAACAATAAGTTGAAAATATTCTCAAATCTTTAATAATATGGGGTCAGAACGATTGCGTTTATTACGGAATAGGCCGAGGAATGTACTGAGACATTAACCTCAATTAAAATAATACACTAGCTTAAAAACACTATCTACAAGGCGAGTGGGGTGAGTTAGGGTGAGAGGGGGGTATATATGACCGCTGGTGCAGCCTCTGTGATTTGAACCTTTGCTATCGTGTCCTAACACGCTGATACAGTCTCTGTAATTTGAACCTTTATAATCGTAGTTTAGCACGCTTAAAATCAGTTGGCGCCACTTACGAAATGTCACGCTATTTACGGCAAAATCGCGAGGAGTTGCGTATCTTTGTGAAGCTATAGAATCCTTGATTATATCATAGAGATTCTGCCAGTGTGAGCGTCGTCTGATAAATCGTAATCATATAAGTACAGACATCGATATCCTGATATTTTAATTAATTAAAACTGACTTGATTAATTCGAAGATATATTGTATATTTACAAATTATATATGCAAACAGATTATTTTAGATTAGCCACTTTATACACATTTTATTAGCAACCGCAGATCCAGTGACTAATGACTTCATCGTTGTGCGCTATAATCCGTGACAGTGATATCAACAATTGTAATATTTCAATTTATCGAACAACATTGTAAGCAACTTTTCACAATAAACACCACAGCCACAGGAATGTTATTGAACAGCCAGTGGACGTGATGTTTATGCAGTAAATGTGTTGTGGCATGTAGCAATGGTTTTTAACAAGACGAGGTAGAAACCTGGTCCTGGGGCAAGGATCCATGGTCCAGCGGCGAGGTGGGCTGGTCGTGGGGATAGGAAGGTTGGTCTTGACGCGGAGGCATTTACAAGTGCGAAAATTACAATCTCCTCCACGCTGGCATAGAAATTCACCGCATTTATTCGAACGACACCTGAAACAGAATATTTGTGTGTGTGTGTATATATATATATATATATATATATATATATATATATATATATATATATATATATACAGATCAATCCAAGGGTTAGGCGATAACTTGTAAATCGCGTCGGTTGGGCGACAGTTTGTATAAGCATAACAAATACATAAACATGTGTCTAGTATGTATAAACCACCTACTATATGACAGTGCCAAGCAATAGTTAAAATTAAAAGATATACATTTTGTGTCGCCCTAAGGTAAAGTTCAAAATATTCACGGAAAGTTACATCGTTTAGGCGACACATAAAAACGGCTTCATGTATGTTTTGCAAACCAATCAGCGAAGAGCAATAGTATAAGGTCAAGGTTGCAAATGGCCGACGATGGTTTTTGCAAAACTCTCACTTTAATTATTTGTTACGCTTTCTCGTGAAATATTCGTTGTGGAATGTGGCAGACGCAAGTTATATATAGAAAGGACATAATGGTTACGTAAACATTGCATGTTTTCTAGACGCCCGGTGACGCAAGATGTAGAACATTTAGGATGATATCATAGAGATTCTGCCAGTGTGAGCATCGACGTCGTCATCGCTGATAAATTGTAATCATATAAGTATAGACATCGATATCCTGATATTTTAATTTATTAAAATTGACAAGATTAATTCGAAGAGATGTTATATATTTACAAATTATATATGCAAACAGATTATTTTAGATTAGCCAATTTAGACACATTTTATTAGCAACCGCAGATCCAGTGACTAATGACTTCATCGTTGTGCGTAATAATCCGTGACACTGATATAAACAATTTTAATATTTCAATTTATCGGACAATTATATAAGAAACTGTTCACAATAAACACCACAGCTTCAGAAAAGTCATCGAACAGCCCGTGGTCGTGATGTTGATGCAGTAAATGTGTTGTGGCTTGTAGCAATGATTTTGAAAAAGACGAGGTAGAAACCGATTGGTTCAGTTTGGATTTTGAAGTGATTGTCGTTTTTCAAAAATTGTTGTATTAGTATTTTATTAAAATAATTCATTTAACAGTTTACTTCCATGCCATTGATGAAATAAATATTCTGATTCATAATTTTGAGACGTTGCTAGAGGAGTGAAACTGAAACTGAATGTTAACCGAGTGGTTCGCTAAATAGGCAGTATACTACTACAAGTACTACTTAGTGGCTAGTTATGCTTAGTCTACACATGTTGCTCAACTGGAAGTTATGTGCAGTGAAATGTACTCGCATAACGAAAGCTGCTATTCAACTGAGCATTGTTGACATTGTTCCTGGCATTAACTTGTGAACTTTACTTCTGTGCATATAAGTTTATAACATGCATACTACCTATCATAAACAAAACACTGGATTTACACATATTAATGTGTGTGAGTATACTTCAGTGAATGCTGCACGGACTTAAGCATGTGATCTAATTGAAATATGTTCTTATAATAATTTGCTCTTTTAATGTTAACTTTGGTGACATTATGAACGTGTTGCAGCACTGTTTAAATTATGCCTAAAATGATAAATTGCCTTGATGTTTTTTTTTTATGATATATCATGTGTTTTCTGTTTCTCACACTGTATTCATCCCCAAAAGCTGACGTCTGCTCACATATTAATGAATTATAACTAAATAGCGCAATCATTTTCCTAATATAATTTAGAAGTAAAATAGTAGGTCAAACAATAGGTTGTATCAAAACTTGATGCTAGGTCATATTAATGTCAATTAATGTTTATATGTGTATCTGATATAAGGTAAGCTGTCATAACCACGTACACAAAAGTTACATAGCATATAAGTCATTATATTAGTGAGCTTGCCCCCGAACTTCAACTGCCAAGATCCTAATTAATTTTTAGGAAAATTATATCATTAATAAGAATCCATACTATTATGTATGTTAAATCTAGGTCAATCTTAGAATGCAGATCAACTATAAAAGTCAACGCAAAGTTATCAAGAACAATTACGTTTCCTAAAACCTAGCCCTAGGTTTGTATCAAGATTCATGGTGCAAGTATGAATTACTTATGCAAGTTATTCCGTTATATAGGTCAAATGTGAACTATGGGTCAAGTTGTAAACACGTTTTACAGATTACACAGTAATAAAGCGAGTACAATGGCAGTCTTCATACTTCAAATGTTAACAGTGCACATTTTAAACCAAATGTATGTCGTCAATAAAAACTTCATGCAAATGCAGTGGCCCAAATATAGAAAAACATGGGAACTGTGAAGATCTAGTCAAGGTCAAAAACTAAATGACATGTCAAAGGGTTTGTTAATGTTCATGGTGAATCTGTGACAATTTTAATTATGCAATAAATTCCAGTATGTAGGTCAGATGAGAAATTTAGGTCAAATAATTAGGTTAAGTTCTAATAACCGTTTAATACATCCATAATGTTACTGTAGTGACAGTTTTTTTTATATTTAAATGTTAACAAGGCTCAGTTTCTAAAAAAGTTAACCTAAGTTATACTATTAATGGGAATTACTACCATACTGTGGGGCAAATCTAGGTCAGATATAAAATCTCGGTCAACTGTTAAGGTCAAATTAAGGTCACACTAAATTTACATTTGGTAAAGGGTTGAGCCGTTTATGGATTCACATGCGTAAGTTAAATGGTTGCAATGTTTTTACTGGTTTCCAACCTATTCTATGCAGTCATTATGCAGCCTGTGCACAAGAAATGGACCAAAATATAATAGACAAAAATGCAGCAATTTTAAGATAAAACAAAATTATTTCTCCGTAAATAAGGAAGATTAAAAAAAGTGTTATTAACTAAGTATTACTATATATCACGTGGTACGATTTAAATGATGATATAACATATACTTCTAACTACTATTAGTAGTGAGGATATGATTGATTATGACATATCTATACATATATATTCACTCCACACGTCACGACCTTAAATTTCAGCTAGGTCCAACATCGTCTCATACCTTATGTAACGCAAAATCATGACAAAGATTTATTGCAAAAAACACGGAATTATTTGAAATCGAACGTTATGAGACCACAAGTTAAACAAAACCACAAGTTAAACAACAACAAATAATTATATATATATATATATATATATATATATATATATATATATATATATATGTATATATATATATATATATGTATATATATATATATTACGTTACAAAAATAAATCAGTTGCAGAAACGCGCAAATCTCGATGGACGAAATATCATTCATAAGTAGAAAAATAGCTTGAGTAATATTTTATTATACAACCGTATAAGCAACAGTGCGGCATATAGCTGTAGCGATTTCATTGTAAACCGTTGTAAGGTACCGCTTGGGCCTTGACTCTGCTTTGTTATTATGTCAGCTGAACCAGCAGTCGACTTGGTGACCTAGTATATTTCCAAATTATTTCCAAAGTGCAACTAGAATCTGGTTTTTGATTGGCTGCAGCGACTAAGATGGACCCATTTTTTCACTTGAAAACTACTTTCTGAGTAAACCGCTGAATTGAAAAATGTGATTATAGATGCAAATGGTGATTTTTGTTTAACTCTTTTAGGTGCACAACACAAAACCGTTGCCAATTTGTGCACATTAAAATATCTTGCAATACACGAATTTTAACATTTTATTAATTTCTTTATTTTAGATATATAGTATATACTTACAAACCAAAAAAACCTCGTTTTTTTCTTTCTCTTTCTCGTTCTCGTTCTCTTTCTTTTTCTTTTTCTCTTTCTATTTCTATTTCTCTTACTCTTTCTTTTTCTCTTTGTCTTTGTCTGTGTCTTTCTATCATTTCGTCTCTTTCTTTTCTGCTCGCGTCAACTGTTGTCGTCATCTACAAAGAATACGGCCAATATATGACTAGAGTGTACTGAACCATTCGGTTTCTGCCTTACGTAAGAATAATGTGCAGTTTTCCCCAATTCATTTCTATAAACAATTCAGCAACATATTATCATTATTAATCAACTTATTTCATCAATGGCATGTAAAACACAGCGTTAAATAAGTTGTTTTAGTGATATTTGCTATTTATAAGATGATATCAACTTCACGCCAAATTGAAACATAAATGTGCGACATAACGAAAAGCATTCATAGTTTAAACACCACGGGTTGTTTGTTAGCTTTTCCATGGGGATTAGTATGACGAGTTTCTTATAATTTCGTCCGAATTTTTTTTAATGTTACGGTTCTTTACATCACCGTCACGGATTATGGTGCTCTGACGTGTTTTGCATTTATCTATAACAAAAAAAAGTCAAAAACATATTTGTCTAGTTTTAACTTGAGATAAATAACTTGTAAATGTTCGTTTGCTAATGGTGTCCGAAGTATCTGACTATATAATTATGCATTTAAAATAAAATCCAGCAATTACAATCTTGAGTTGGTGCCATTAAGCTCGTTACAGAGTGTTATCTATGTTCTACAAGATCTCACTGAATTAGAAATATTAAGAATATTAATGAATAATAATTCGAATAGTTATCCAATATTACCTCTATGTGATATAATATGACTTGTATTCAGGTGTTTACCTCAAATAACAGAAACGCAAGCCACACCATCAGCAATCCACGTAGGCACGCCATATCGTTAACTGTGAATAAATACAACCTTGTTTTAGCATAACTAGCATTTTCAGTTATCATTTATTTTATGTAAATCTACATTATTCGATGAAACAACCATAGTAAACAATAATATTACACATTTTAACTATTACTGCTGCCACAACAGTATCTACTACTACAACAACAACAACAACAACGACTACAACTACTACAACAACAACAACGACTACAACTACTACAACAACTACTACTACTACTACTACTACTACTACTACTACTACTAGGTTGTTTTGCGGAATCATATAGAATATGTGTCCCTGAACTCAAATCCGTGGGACGGCAATGCGCCATCCTTGGGCAACTCGTGGAGCCACGAAAATCCAAGATGGCTGCCGTGATCCTGGTAAATTACAAAATGTGTTCATCTTTACACTACATCATGCTAGAAACACAATTTTATTATGTATACGCATGCTTTGAGGTACGAGGAATTCAATGGAACCATTTATAATAATGTCCGACTATGTTCACATGACAAAATTCAAAATGGCCGCCATTTTCACCAACAATAGCCAAAATCGAACATAATTTGTTTGCATTTTGCTATATAAATATGATTTTATTTTGTCCATTCCTATGTTTTACCATACCAGGACTTAAACGGGAGTATTTCAACTGATGCCCGTCCAATAAAACGGAGAAATATCCATAATGGCCGTCATTTTACCCAAACATATGCAAGAACCACGATTGTGTGCCTATTCCTACGTTTTAGCATAAGGTACATAGTACTGGTATATACCGGTACGGCCTTAACTATACGAGAAATGCATACATGCAATGTACCAACATATGAGGAATTTCATGTATTCATTTTCTGTGGTCACGTGACACATATTCAAGACGACCGCAATTTCTACCGAAAATAGCTCGAAGATTTATTTTCAATTCCTTTTCAGCATTGAACATTCATCATGACTGTGTTCCAGGAAGGCTAATAGTTGTACCTTCATGTATGTGTATATGACTACAGCTGACAAGAAGCACAACAAGCTTGGCAAATGACACACAAAATGGTACGACAATTTAAAAGTATAACGTCAGAAGTACTGAATTATATAACGGCTGATACACACTGTGAACTTGTTTACAAAGGCAAGTTTCATTTGGGCATTGATCCAGTGTACATTATAAATCATTGTTTTTAAACGATAAATCATACCTATTACGTTCTCATAGAAAAGGTTATTCACCCATTCTCTCTAACTCCCCTCTTCCTCCGTACTACCACTTTCATCCTCATTATCATATCTAGCTTCGTTCTCATGTTTGGTGAGAGGATTGAAGTACATCGCTTCGCCAACACAATAACAATAAGGCGTGCAAGACAATCCTGCAGAATGACAGCTACATGTAAGACTGCTGCAAGCTTTCCAGACGCCATATACATTACATGGCATGTGAGAAATGCAGTATATGTTGCCAGATGATGCCAAGATGGATCTGTTAGCAGGTGCTCATCTATGTCGTCAGATGCCAAGCATATGGAATTCTGTGTCTGCAGAGCAGTTTGGAGAGCAAATGTACATCAAGAAGGGTAAGATGCCTGGGGGTTTGAAGGAATTAACCATGTCAGAAGATAAAGAGGCCATTTGGGTGGAGTCCTTCCCCATATGTGCCCATGTCACACTGGCTATAGAGTCCATGTATTCAGTTGATGATGATGGAATGAAGGAGGAGAAACGTAGAGAGGAAGGAGAGAAGAGGCGCATACTCGATACATATGACAGGAATTCGTGTTTACGAAGAGTTGAAGAGGCATTCCCATCCTCTCAAATAACAAGTTCAAGCCTCTATAACATCATTAATGTCAAAGTGGCGAATGCTTCTGTCAATGTCCAGGAAACCCTCAAGATGGGGGAGAGCATGCTCCTTGACTTCATATCGTCATTACCTGGTGGATTCCACGCTCCCCTGAAAAGAAAAGTCAAAACCATGGAATCTATCAAATGCCAAGTAGCATAGAATGCGTTAAACGGGTACATTTGGCATATACACAAACAATCTGATTGACAAAGATGTAACATGAGGTTTGTGAACATAAATCGCGAGGAGTTGCGTATCTGTGTGAAGCTATAGAATCCTTGGTTCAATGCTGAAGAGGAATTGAAAGTAAATCTTCGAGCTATTTTCGGTAGAAATTGCGGCCATCTTGAATTTGTGTCACGTGATCACAGCAAATGATTACATTAAATTTCACGTATAATTAAGGCCGTATAAGTATATACCAGTACTATGTTCTTGCCCATATGCTAAATCGTAGGAATAGGCAAACAATCGTGGCTCTTGCATATGTTTGGTTAAAATGACAGCCATTTTGGATATTACTCCGTTTTCTTGGGTGGGCATCAGTTAAAATACTGCCTTTTAAGTCCTGATATGGTAAAACATAGGAATGGACAAAATAAAATCATGTTTATATAGCAAAATGCAATCAAATTATGCTCGATTTTGACTATTGTTGGTGAAAATTGCGGCCATTTTGAATTTTCATCATGTGAACATAGTCGGACATTATTATAAACGGTTCATTGAATTCCTCGTACCTCGAAGCATGCGAGTACATATACAAAATATGTTCCTAGCATGATGTAATGTAAAGATGAACACATTTTGTAATTTACCAGGATCACGGCAGCCATCTTGGAGTTTCGTTGTTCCCACGGGTTGCCCAAAGATGGCGCATTGCCATCCCACGGATTTGAGTTTAGGTACACATAATCTATATGATTCAGCAAAAAAACTTTAGACGAGCAACCATTTCAAGGTTCCCTACAGTACAGTATAGGGTGGCAACTCGACTAACATGTCCGTCCATATGAAAGCATTATATCTACATTATTGTACATTTACAGTCGATGGAATGTCGCGGGACGTTCGACCGAATTCACATGGCGTTGTTTTGGTTGTTCTGTCTATTGAGCACACATACGGCATGCACAACACACAAACTATCGCTAGCTAGACGCCTGCACGGCCAATAGCTGACCCTTCTTATTTACGAAACGGTATTTCACCTCATAGGGAAAGGGTGACATAATTGTTTTGGTCATGGTTTCTGTTGATAAAAGTTGTACAACGATATCAACGTGGAAACCTAGGCCAGAGCTAGACTGATGCACAGTTTCTTTTAATAATTAATTATATGCAGCCTAATCCAGGCTATAATAACATTATGACACGTACACTATTTAAAATGACGCCGTCGGCGCGGGTTCGATCCCCGGCACCGGCAGTTGTGATATATTTGATGTAAAAATCTGGCTCTCAACATTGGGGACTGTGAATCCCTCGTCAATCGGAGAATCACGATAATGTCGGGTTCGTCTCAATTTGGGACGTAAATGAACCACTGAGGACGATAAGCACCCTGGCAGTGACGATCCTCAGTGCCAGCATAGAAAGGTCGGCTTGGCGTAGATGTTCTGAAAATGGCTGACTAGTTAAATGAGACCTCATAAGATAATACGTTGTAACCACAACATATACAGACTAGTCAGTTAATAGAACGTGGCCGAGTGCTGGAAACAACTAGAACTAGAACTGGAACTGGAACTGGAACTGGAACTGGAACTGGAACTGGAACTGGAACTGGAACTGGAACTGGAACTGGAACTGGAACTGGAACTGGAACTGGAACTGGAACTGGAACTGGATCTGGAACTGGAACTGGAACTGGAACTGGAACTGGAACTGGAACTGGAACTGGAACTGGAACTGGATCTGGAACTGGAACTGGAACTGGAACTGGAACTGGAACTGGATCTGGAACTGGAACTGGAACTGGATCTGGAACTGGAACTGGAACTGGAACTGGATCTGGAACTGGAACTGGATCTGGAACTGGAACTGGAACTGGAACTGGAACTGGATCTCGAACTGGAACTGGAACTGGAACTGGAACTGGAACTGGAACTAGAACTAGAACTAGAACTAGAACTAGAACTAGAACTAGAACTAGAACTAGAACTAGAACTAGAACTAGAACTAGAACTAGAACTAGAACTAGAACTAGAACTAGAACTAGAACTAGAACTAGAACTAGAACTAGAACTAGAACTAGAACTAGAACTAGAACTAGAACTAGAACTAGAACTAGAACTAGAACTAGAACTAGAACTAGTAGAACTAGAACTAGAACTAGAACTAGAACTAGAACTAGAACTAGAACTAGAACTAGAACTAGAACTAGAACTAGAACTAGAACTAGAACTAGAACTAGAACTAGAACTAGAACTAGAACTAGAACTAGAACTAGAACTAGAACTGGAGGTAGAACATTCATTGATATTAGTGCCAAAAAAAAAAAAATGTTGTAAGATCACGTGTTCGCGGAAAGAAAACGCGGGCAATTTCTACATAATCTTAGGTGGATAGTTCAAAGACCAACTATACTCTAGCGGCTTTATTATTCAATTATCGCAATATGTTGACCATTTCTTGGTTGACACTATGACATTTTTAAACGTTTTGTAAAATAAATACTTTGTTGCGGTGTAACTTTGTTATGCTTGGATTTCTACTGCTACAAGTTGGGTTTATTTAAAAGAACACTAAACATTATCTACACACTGGTATATAACTTGTTATAATATATTACACATTTTAGCTGTTCACGTCACCAACTCCTGGCTGGAGCACATTTTTAAATGTCCAAAAACAAACACTATTGCTGTTAAATTTCGAAAACGCGGTAAATATGTTGGAGAACGGAAGTATTTAAAATTGTCACAATTTAATGTTGTATGTCTAGATAGGTGTCGCAAGTATTGCATCTCTTAATCACTAGATGCAACCACGTAAACCGAATTCAAACGCTGTGATGTGATGTATTCGCTGGCAGGCATTGGCCGACCTGAGGAATATCGGGGTGACCGTCAATGCCCGACTTGAGTGCTAATCGGTTATGCTAAGTCTTTTACTTGTTCTTCTTGTTGGGAGTGTGTCCCACTGGAGGTCTTTAAGAAGTTGGGTTACTGTTCCTGGCTCTCTAGAATAGTTTTGTGTAGAAAATCTGGCAGCTTGTCTTTGGAATCTTTCTAAGGTTTGAATATGTTTTAGGCAGTGTGGATACCATGATGCTGATGCATATAACCGGGAACGCGCCATTGCTACTGTACATGTGCATTAATGCAGACATTATGCTTTCATTATGACGGACATGTTATATGATATCAATATTTAACTAGTGACACCAGTCGACGTTCCATCGGCTCATTCGGCTGTAAGTGTACATTAATATACATATTATGCCTTCACATTGACGGACATGTTAGACTATATCCATATTTCGCTATGTGTGATGTCTAGTAGGCATGCGAGTTCAGCAGCTAAATATATATATATGTGTGTGTGTGTGTGTGTGTGTGTGTGTGTGTGTGTGTGTGTGTGTGTGTGTGTGTGTGTGTGTGTGTGTGTGTGTGTGTGTGTGTGTGTGTGTGTGTGTGTGTGTGTGTGTGTGTGTGTGTGTGTGTGTGTGTGTGTGTGTGTGTGTGTGTGTGTGTGTGTGTGTGTGTGTGTGTGTAGCAAAAACTGTCCTGTGCCTCGTATTAATGTGAGACAAATGAAGTAACGATGGAGAATGTGGAGGAATGGTGGGTAGAAACTGCGGAGTAGATCAGGAAGTGTGGAGAGAAAGAACGTGGGAGGTCGACTGGAAAGAAAAACCCGGAGTAGAACGTTGGTAGTGGAATGCTGACACTGAAAATGCAGTTAAAGTAAAGAAAGACGGATCGAAGCTATGGGAACAAACAGGAGCAGAGATAGACATAGTCGAGTTGCCACCCTATACTCTACTGTAGGGAACCTGGAAATGTTTGGTCGTCTAAGGTTTTTTTGCTTAATCATATAGATTATGTGTCCCTGAACTCAAATCCGTGGGATGGCAATGCGCCATCCTTGGGCAACTCGTGGGAACCACGAAAATCCAAGATGGCTGCCGTGATCCTGGTAAATTACAAAATGTGTTCATCTTTACATTACATCATGCTAGAAACATAATTTTTGTATATACACGCATGCTTTGAGGTACGAAGAATTCAATGGAACCGTTTATAATAATGTCCGACTATGTTCACATGACAAAAATTCAAAATGGCCGCCATTTTCACCAACAATAGCCAAAATCGAGCATAATTTGATTGCATTTTGCTATATAAATATGATTTTATTTTGTCCATTCCTATGTTTTACCATATCAGGACTTAAAAGGAAGTATTTCAACTGATGCCCGCCCAAGAAAACCGAGTAATTTTAAAAATGGCCGTCATTATAAACAAACATATGCAAGAGCCACGATGTTGTGCCTATTCCTACGTTTTAGCATATGGGCAAGAATATGATACTAGTATATACTTGTACGGCCTTAATTATACGTGAGATGCATGTACCAACACATGAGGAATTTAATGTAATCATTTTCTGTGGTCACGTGACACAAATGTAAGATGGCCGCCATTTCTACCGAAAATATCTCGAAGATTTATTTTCAATTCCTCTTCAGCATTAAACATTCATCATGACTGAGTTTCAGGAAAGCTAATAGTTGTAACTTCATGTATGTGTATATGACTACAGCTGACAAGAAGCACAAAAAGCTTGGGAAATGACACACAAAATGGTACAACAATTTAAAAGTATAACGTAAGAAGTACTGAATTATATAATTGCTGATAAACACTGAGAACTTGTTTGCAAAAATAAGTTTCATTTGGGCATTGACCCAGTGTACATTATTAACCATTGGTATTTAAAGATAAATCATTCCCATTGCGTTCTCATAGAAAAGGATATTCACCCATTCTCTCTAACTCCCCTCTTCCTCCATACTATCACCTTCATCCTGATTATCATGTCTAGCTTCATTCTCATCATGTTTGGTGAAAGGATTGAAACACATGGCTTCGCCAACACAATAACAGCATGGCGTGCAAGACAATCCTGCAGAATGACAGCTACATGCATAACTGCTGCAAGCTTTCCCGACGCTAGATACATTACATGGCATGTGATGGAAATGCAGCATATGTTGCCAGATGGTGCCAAGATGGCCAGGCATACGGAAATCTTTGTCTGCAGACCAGTTTGGAGGGAAAACATACATCAAGAAGAGTAAGATGCCTGGGGGTTTGAAGGAATTAACCATGTCAGAAGACCAAGTGGCCATTTGGGCAGAGTCCTACCCCGTCTGTGCCCATGTCACACTCGCCATAGAGTCCATGTATTCAGCTGATGATGAGATGAAGGAGGAGAAAGGAGGAAGGAGAGAAGAGGCGTATACTCGATACATATGTCTGAGGACAGAGACACAATCCACTCTCGTCTCTAAACTGAAAGTGGATGATCTTCAGCCACATGCTCCAGACATATTCATCGTCGATGGCCAACAACTCCTATATGACATTGTTTGGCCATGTGCTGGGTCTGCTTCAGATCTCGCCAACAGCATGAAGGACATACTCGGTCAGTACCAACCAACAGAAGTGCTGGTCATCTTCGATCGCTATGATGACAGGTCAGCAAAAGATCATGAGCGAATCCGGTGTGCAGGTGAAGGGTCTGTTAACTACTATATCACAACATCAAGCAAGCCTTCCATGCCGCGATGCCATCATGTAGAGCAAAGCGAATAAGAAGTCTCTCGTCAGAGTTCTCTCACATACAATTTGGGCAACAACGTGACGATGGTTGGAAGAGAGGAGAGTATGTACAGCCACGATGAAGCGTCAGTTATCTTCTGGAAGCTGTAAGGAATGGTAAGAATATTGTACGAGTGATCAGCGATGACACTGACGTCTTTGTTCTGCCCGTGTGCAGCTAGATCGATGGTGTGGGCTATCCTCAATATCAATGAAACTGTTTCGCTCCTTGGTCCGAAATCCCTCCAATTGCTCGGTATGCATGCATTATCAGGCTGCGATGCTGTGACCTACCCAATTTGGTCATGGCAATGCAACGGCGCTAAAGGTACTGAAGTCCGCCGACCACTCTGGCCTCTGCACTGTATTCGGTGAACAGAGTGCTAACCACAAACAGTTGCTAGAGACTTAACGCAAATTTATTTGCTCGCTCTATGGTGTTGCTGCAGGTGAAAGCATGGCTTCTGCCACGTATGCCCTCTACACCAAAAGGACACGAGGGAAAGCTGTATGTGTCAAAACTCTTCCACCGATAGACGCTAATTTGGCATATCACATCCGGCGAGCACACTACCAAGTAATGCTCTGGAAGGCAGCAGATCAGCAGACTCGGCCTGCTGTTGACATCGCTGCTTACGGCTGGGAGTTGGTCAGTGGTGCAGGGTGTGTGCCAACTCCACGCATTGCAAGAGGACCAGCAGCTCCTCCTGCCCTCATCCACTTTCAGATTAGATACGAGAATGGATTTTGTCCCTGTCCTCAGACATCCATATTCATCAATGATTGATGCAGGAACAGCGCACAATTCATAGTCAAAGAGTGTTTGAAGTTCGGCTTGTCGGTGCTGCCCTACTGTGATGAGAACACAGAACTGTGATGCAATGTCACACAGCGTCTTATCACCTATGGCAACTTGGCATTTGATGTATTCCATGGCTTTGACTTTTCTTTTCAGGGGAGCGTGGAAACCATCAGGTAATGACGATCTGAAGTCAAGGAACATGCTCTCCCCCATCTTGAGGGTTTCCTGGACATTGACAAAAGCATTCACCACTTTGCCATTAATGATATTATAGAGGCTAGAACTTGTCATTTGTGAGGATGGGAATGCTTCTTCAACTCTTCGTAAACATGAATTCGTGTCATTTGTATCGAGTATGCGCCTCTTCTGTCCTTCCTCCTTACGTTTCTCCTCCTTCGTCTCATCATCAGCTGAATACATGGACTCTATGGCGAGTGTGACAATGGCACAGACGGGGTAGGACTCTACCCAAATGGCCACTTGGTCTTCTGACATGGTCACATGGTTAATCCTTTCAAACCCCCAGGCATATTACCCTTCTTAGTGTATGTTTGCTCTCCAAACTGGTCTATAGACACAGAATTCCATATGCCTGGCCTATGACGACATAGATGAGCACCTGCTAACATATCCATCTTAGCATCATCTGGCAACACATGCTGCATTTCCATCACAGGCCATGTAATGTATCTAACGTTGGGAAAGCTTGCAGCAGTCATGCATGTAGCTGTCTTTCTGCAGGATTGTCTTGCAAGCCATACTGTTATTGTGTTGGCGAAGCCATGTGCTTCAATCCTTTCACCAAACATGAGACTGAAGCTAGACATGATGATGAGGATGAAGGTGATAGTACGGAGGAAGAGGGGAGTTAGAGAGAATGGGTGAATAACCTTTTCTATGAGAACATAATGGGAATAATTTATCTTTAAATACCAATGGTTAATAATGTACACTAGGTCAATGTCCAAATGAAATTTGCCATAGCAAATAAGTTCTCAGTGTGTATCAGCAATTATATAATTCAGTATTCTGACGTTATACTTTTAAAGTTGTACCATTTTGTGTATCATTTCCCAAGCTTTTTGTGCTTCTTTTCAGCTGTAGTTATATACACATACATGAAGGTACAACTATTAGCCTTCCTGGAACTCAGTCATGATGAACGTTCAATGCTGTAGTGGAATTGAAAATAAATCTTCGAGCTATTTTCGGTTGAAATGGCGGCCATCTTGAATTTGTGTCACGTGACCACAGAAAATGATTACATTAAATTCCTCATGTGTTGGTACATGTATTTCACGTATAATTAAGGCCGTACAAGTATATACCAGTACTATGTTCTTGCCCATATGCTAAAACGTAGGAATAGGCACAACATCGTGGCTCTTGCATATGTTTGGTTAAAATGACGGCAATTTTGGATATTACTCGGTTTTCTTGGGCGGACATCAGTTGAAATACTTCCTTTTAAGCCCTGATATGGTAAAACATAGGAATGGACAAAATAAAATCATATTTATACAGCAAAATGCAATCAAATTATGCTCGATTTTAGCTACTGTTGGTGAAAATGGCGGCCATTTTGATTTTTTGTCATGTGAACATAGTCGGACATTATTATATACGGTTCCATTGAATTCCTCGTACCTCAAAGCATGCGTGTACATAAAATAATTATGTTCCTGGCATGATGTAGTGTAAAGATGAACACATTTTTAATTTACCAGGATCACGGCAGCCATCTTGGATTTTCGTGGTTCCCACGAGTTGCCCAAGGATGGCGCATTGCCATCCCACGGATTTGAGTTCAGGGACACATAATCTATATGATTCAGCAAAAAAATATTAGACGACCAAACATTTCCAGGTTCACAAAATGGCAACTCGACTAACAGGGCAGAGTACAAAAGAGCTAAAACGACAGCTAAGAAAGGTGGACAGAGTTAGAGCAGAAACAGCAGAGAGATTATACGACAACCGACAAACTAGTGATGGCCAGAAGCACATCTACAGAAGAGCAGTCGCTAACGAGCGTGCAGGAATGCAGGAAAGGACGTATGTCATATACGAACTGTGAAAAGTGCAACTTGAGAGGTATTAACGAAAGAAGATGACAAGAAAGAGCGATGGAGCCATTATTTCAACTGGCTGATGAACGAGGAAAACACGACAGTAGAAAGCGAACAGAGGGATGTAAGCCAAGGAATGGTATGGCGCGTGAGTGAAAATGAAACCGAGAATGCACTAAAGTGGGTGAGAAGTGGGAAGACAGTAGCAGCTGATGAAATACCAGGTGAAGAAACTTTGGTGTAAAGATACTGAGCAGACTATTCAACGGTGTCACGATTTCAGGACATATGCCGCCAGCTTGGCAACAAAGCATACTGGTCCTAATCTTCGGGGGGAGAAGGTGACATCAACGAGTGCAGGCACTACAGAGGGATCAAACTCATAGCGCATAGATGTAAGGTACAGGAGAGAATTGTACACAAGAGGATCAGAGAACGCGCGAAGATACATGAA
This sequence comes from Oasisia sp. SBJ-2009, assembly GCA_964017155.1. Classification (NCBI taxonomy): domain Eukaryota; kingdom Metazoa; phylum Annelida; class Polychaeta; order Sabellida; family Siboglinidae; genus Oasisia; species Oasisia sp. SBJ-2009. Next base: position 27,230,795 of record OZ024866.1, read on the forward strand.
ATCCAGTTTGGGTATATTGCAGTCAGGAGTACCACATATGCGCTTTTCATTCTCAAACAAACAATAGAGAAACACGGGAAGTGATAGGAGGACATCAGAGTGGTAAGTATGGACTTGGAGAATGCATATGATCTAGTAGTAAGTGAGATGTGCGAGATAAAGGAATGTACCGGAAAAGTACAAGTGTCTCATGCGAAGCATACGGCGAACTGTAGATGGTTTTAAACATCCATTCCGGAATTATTCCAGGACACCCGTCGTTATTCCATCGCCTATTGATATACGTTACTCTAGATATTATGCTTCACATTGACGGACATGTTACATTATATCCATGTTAACTATGTGTGAAATATCAGAGTCATGTGAGTTCAACAGCTAATTGTAGAATGGTTTACGGAATCATTCCGGAATCGTTCCGCAATTTAAACACTGGCTTGGCTACAAGCCATATACCGGGGAAGTGGGGCAAAGCGCATAATGTGGCCGATGAAAGTATCAAGTTTGGCATGTAAGTGTGCTGTGTGGTGGAGAGGAGATTAACATGACAGGGTACCTGGAGTCGTGGAGGGACGCACTGGAAGGAAGATGAATGAGGGTTAGTCGACCGAAAACACAGTTCATGAACTTTATGCTCGAAACGAATGAAGGAATATATACACACTGTAAAGATACTTCGAGATAGACGAGCTGGAAAAAGTGACACGCTTCAAATATCTAGGTTCATTCGTGGAAGACAAAAGAAGGCATGGAAACGGAGATCAAGCAGAGAGTGATTGCAGCGTGGAGCAATTGGAAGAAATGTAGTGGAATATTGAGCGACAGGAAAATATCAAGAATCCAGTTCTCCGTACTTCCGTGGTGTACATAACAGAGACCTTGGCCCGCGGTTATGAAACCGTGCTCGGTGCTCATGCTCAACTCCGTGCTCAGACTCAAATCTCTTGCTCAGCTGAGAATGCGTGCTGACGGTGGTTAAAAACGTCTTGAGTACGTGCTCAACTGAGCACACGGCCTTCAGCATTAAAAGGAATAACAACAAGGCATTATATAAATTTCTTTTGTTGCATATACATGAAGTATACTATTATATGTAACATTTGAGTGTGTTTAAAAAATACATAAAAATATCTATATGTTTAAAATGTTATATTAAACAAGGCTTGCCCGCAGATCCCGCGGAATTTTCAGATTTAATGAGCTAAGCGTTTTACCAACTCTGACGTCATCCCAGCATCCGTAAAAGCGCGGCAAAAATATGCATATTTCAAAAAGCCCAATGGCATTGCATAAAGTGTGGAATTTCTAATTCGTTCAAATGTTACGTATAATAGTATACTACATGTATATGCAACAAAAGAATGTTTTATTATGCCTTCTAGTTATTCCCTTTATCTACAAATATATTTTTGCCGCGCTTTTACGGATGCTGAGATGACGTCAGAGTTGGTAAAACGCTTATCCTTACTTGACCTTAGCTCATTAAATCTGAAAATTCCGCGGGATCTGCGGGCTAGCCGTGTTTAATATAACATTTTAAACATATAGATATTTTTATGTATTTTTTAAACACACACATATGTTACATATAATAGTATACTTCATGTATATGCAACAAAAGAAATTTATATAATGCCTTGTTGTTATTCCCTTTAAGCTCAACGGCGAGCTAATAAAAGAGCTCGTTTGTCGAAGCATAGATATAAATAAATTTATTTATATCTATGGTCGAAGCGACTGTGTTTTTTCGAAAATAGACGCAACGGAAATGGAACTCTCTAGTTGACGAAAATAACAAACCTGCAACTATTTATAAACAATATCAATTTCCGACTATAAAACGATGATGGACGAAGACCATCGCAGTTGTGACATGTTTAAATTTTCGAAGTGGTTACGTAGCCGAGCATCGGAACCCTGTACCTCGGCGTTATAGGTCCGAGCACTCAACGCGCATGCGCCAATTTTCACGTGTTGCATCTTGCTTCCGCTCTTTTTCACGGCAGCCGAGCATGGTGTGGTTGTACTTGGGTTGCGATGAACGTAGGCGATGGTTTTGACGCAAATAAAGGAAACAGAACAGCCGTGCAACTCTACATTGACTACAGGCGGGCCTGTAAGACATCGGCTGTGTCGGTGGCTCTATATCCTTGCCGCGCTGGCAAGATTAAGCACGAGCACAAGTACTTCGAAGACAAATGCCAGTCGATTCGGCTCACAGACAACTCGGCCCGGGTCGAGTCGGCTCAAGATAACTCGGCGCCGATCATGAGACCCCTTTCATTCATGTAATGCTTAAATTTCTTGGGGCATCTAGGAATCTTTGTTGTCTCTAACTGCTTAATCAGTAGCTGTATTTGAAAATAAGTAAAACATTTGCAATATTCTTTCTGCCACTGCTTTTATTTGGTTTCTTTAAAAGAAATATAATAATATTTTTATTGTTTTTAATAATTAGAGTATTTAAAATTGTCCTTCGTTCATGTTGTTCTTGTTTATTTCGAGAAGGTCAGAATAACATAGGTTTTAGTGTATCTCAATATGGCTGTTATTATTTATTGTACTCTTGTTTTGCATCGGTGGCACTGTTTTAAAGAATAGTTTGTAATCCGTAATGTATCCTGCCTTTTTGTGTTTCGTGTATATGGCTACTGATTGGACAATTTGTGTTATACAAATATGTAAATAAGTTGATACATTTATTACATGTTGTTTTAACGTCTGCATATGTCCCATCGACAGGCTAAATGTCCACAATTGTACTTCATTACTTGTCCAACGATACCACAGGTTTGTGGAAACGTCGCTCGGCAATTGGGCGTGAACTTGTGTCGCCAAGCAGTAAACGAATGGTCCCTATAACCGAAAAACTGCCATCAAGACAAAACATAATGATTGCAACACTGTATCGTACTGTCGTCGTCTGCTGCTTAAGTTTGTAAATGTCCAGTAAATACTGCCGTTTTAGGCACAACAAATTATTCTTGTCTTCGAATGGATCGACAACATCTCGTACGCTGAAATCGGACCGCACATATGATCAAAAACGACGAACTTTGACAACGAAATCGACCAATTTCTACGTGAGCTGCCATCTTTGTTTGTCTGAGTACGCCGTTGAACATGGTCTTGGCCTTGGGCATACTCAGGATTTGGACGTTCCGTGCTCAAGTCTGAGTACGAAACCGTACTCAGAAAGTTTGGTGACCTACGCTGAGTATGAGCACGGTGTGAAAGTGTGGCTTGAGCATGGCATTTGTGCACGGAGTATTGAGTACGGTTTCATAACCTCGGCCCCTGCCCCTGCCCTGGGCAACAGTAAAAGAGCAAGAAGCAATATAAAGACGAAGAGCACATTGCGAAAAGAGTACTGCTTGTGTACATACCCGGAAAAAAGAACAGGATGATCAAAGACCATGTGGAAATATGCATGTAAGACAGATATGAACTCCGTGGGTCTCAACGTCGAGGCGATAAACTGGGCGACAAGAAGGAAGAAAATCAACATTCGGCAACCCCCCCCCCCCCCCCAGAAATACAATCATAATGAGGCAGAAACCGAGGTGTGGTAGAAACTGAGTATCCAATGTTATTGGCAATAGGTGTCAGGTGACCACACACGCACACACACACGCACGCACACACACACGCACATCATTTTATATAGAAAACTAAGTGTCAGGTGACCCCCACACACACACACACACACACACTCGCGCATGCACGCACACACATCATTTTATATATAAAACAAAAAGTTACCACGAACCTGTCGATAATCTTTTTCAGCGAGTATTGTACCGTTCCGTAGAACGGACTTGAATGTACCGTGGCACGAATTCAAATGAACAACCGTAAATTATTTGTTTTTGCTTACGTCGTCGGTTTACGTGCGCGATATCGAAATAGATGACTGGTATGTGACGTCACACTGCAGCGCTGGTTCAAATTCGTGCTCCCCGCTATGACGTTCAATACACCTTTTCCACCACCATCCCGCCATCTGTCGGCAGTGGCAGAAACTAACGAATTAGGTAGAGACCCGTCTAGCTACGCCGCAGTTTTCACATGATCGATATTGTTTTACATGAGAGTCGTCCAGAAATATGAACAAAAAGCGGTTTACATATGGAATAATCGTCATGTCTTTGGGTGCATTAGAAAGTTACCATGTCGCAATTCACGAATTAGTAAGTGTCTAAGCATGTTATATTTTCGTTTGACTAGAAATGTGATTTACAAACGTTTATTTATATTTGTCATGTCGGCTCAAAGCACGCGGTCTACGACTCGTGGCGGAATAGATCTGAGTCAAAGTTTCCGAACCCCCTTTACAGTCTAGAGCATTTCACGCACTTTTAGATATGATTATTTACATTTTCATGGCAATTTCTAGGAAGATGAATTATTATACTGTTCAGAAAAAATATGTTGAAACTAATCGATGATCATGTCGACATAAAAAGAGAGCACGAATGTTGCCATATTTGTTATGTGGCTTGATGTGGCCGGCCATTAATTAGCAGCAAACTGGTGAGGGGGCATCTGTTTTCACACAGAGATGTCAGAGTTGACAGCTTATTTACTTGCGTGATACTCATCATTTGTTGTACCGTATAATGATGCAATCATGTACAAACAAGGCCGGGCATCTAGATCTGACTCCGTTTTAGTGTTTATTAATGTTAATTAAAATAAGAAGGGACTACAATGACATTATTTGTTATTACTAGTTATCATTTAATATGAGCAAAATACTCATACAATGTTCATTTGGCAAAACGTTTTCTCCACAAATTTGTTTATTCTGTCATTGGTAATTTACTTATTCAATGCATTAATTTATATTTTCAGAAGAAATGACCATATGATGGATGTGAGAAAGCCACTGAAGAGGAATAAAAGTAAACAGAGTTGTTGTGTTCCGGACTGCAACACACCAGGATATGTGACAGACAATGGGAAAACTGTTACATTCCATGTTTTGACGAAAGATGCCAAACTGTTAAAAATATGGATTGTAAAAATTGGCAGAGATGTTGGACCATTATTCCAAATCACATCTCACACAAAGATACGTTCTCGTCATTTTATTGACAGTGACTTCAGAATAAGGTATCGTGGCCGAACATTTCTGAAAACAGACTCCATTCCATATATATTTAACAGGAACAATAGTCGATGGAAGGAGAGTGACAAAACAACAGTTCAACAACTGCCACAGCAACTATGACATCTAGCGATTCAACCAGTGTCATCACAACTACAGTCACTCCCAACTACCAAAGCTGTAGTCCTGAATCACCCATGAAGATGTTGATGCCAACTCAATGGAATTACTCCATGAAGGCATCATATATGTGGAGACACAGTTGAAAATCGAGAAAGCTCAATCGGAGATGCAGAAGAAAGAATGCGATCATGTTCGTGGTGTCCTCCGTGCAACAATGGTAACATTGAATAAGTAAAGAGAAGACAAGATTCTCAATAGAACAATTCAAGCATAGTGACAGTGATGAATGTTATTACACTGGTTTCCCACCTTTTTTAATCCAGTTAATAATATAATGTATATATGTCATGGTAAGAAAATTATTCTGAAGGCAAAATCAATATCGTACCTGGATCAATTGTTCATGATTTTAGTATGACCGCGATTGGGTCTGCTTGTGAAAGATCTTGCACAGAGATTCTCCATATCGACAACATCAGTGAATCGCTATTTCGTTGCTTGGATTAATTACATGTATCTCCGTTTTGGATCCATCAATATATAGCCCTCAAAAGATGACATAATCTCTACAATATCTGAGTCAATGAAAGAAAAATATTCCAATCATGAATTGATCATTGACGCGTTCGAGATGCAGGTCCAGCGACCAGCATCACTGTTGCTGCAATCACAGTCATACTCGAACTACAAGAGGAGGAACACTGATAAAGTTTGGGTGGCATGCTTTCCATCTGGGCAGGTTGGATTTGTCTCCCAGTTGTACACTGGAAATATATCAGACAGAGAATTAACTGTGAGGCCCGGTTTCTTGAATAAGCCCCACAACAAAGTGGTTGGTGGATAAGGGTTTCCAAATTGCGGACTTGTCCCAACCTCTTGGTGTTTCTGTCAACATGCCATGTTTTGTCAGTGACAGGAAGCAGATGACGGCAGAAGAGGTGTTCCACACACAATCTGTAGCTAGTGAAAGAATTCCCATTGAGCGACGTATAAACAAAATCAAGTCATTTCATTACTATCAGCTAACTAAGCATGGCTTGTTTGTTCAATGCTGACATTGTTACAGAATCCCCTCATATCTGCTTGAGTTCTTTTCTGTTCAAAATATTGGAATTGTACTATGTATAATTTAATGCCCATGTAACCAAGGTTGGGGCGATTATAGGACCAATGTAATCGATTACGATTGCAATTACTTGAGAATACTACGATTGCAAGTCAATTTTATATCTACTTGCCCAAAGGCAATTGAGTTGAATTATTTTCTGGCACCGGTGTAAATGCTCGTTTTTATTCTGATGTTTGTGGGTTTACCCAACTTATGTCTATGTGAACATGTATGGTGTTTATTAGTATCAAATGTGTTTGTATTCTGAATATGTGAAATAAGTCTGGTTGCACATTTTTGTGGCAGCTTTATGATGAATAAAACATACAGTAATCCAGAATTTTTCTTTGTGATTAATATGGAGTGGTGCAACATTTATTTACCGCAAGATTTATGGACTATACACAGCAAAACAGATAATGTATCTTCTATATTCATAGATTTATATAATCTTACGGATGTAATAATAGCTTATTAATGATAACTTGCACAGCCTCTGTCGCTGTTACGTTAATTAAGGTAAGAAGATATGCATAATTCTACAATAAATAATTTTCTATGCAATATAATAAACTTCTCGTATTATTTTCATATGAAAAAGATGCTAATGTTTGTTGATGTATAGTTCATGTACTCACCGCATCTGGATGTCGCGTAACTGTTCAGTTTGATTCATTATATTATGAGTTAATATAGTTTATATGTTTGTTAAATCAACTTATAAATACAAAACATAAAACATCCATATAAACAATAAGCATATATATATAAATATGTCAGTATATATTTTAAGAAAGGCAGTTTAATAATGCAGCGCTGTCAATGTTATATATATATATATATATATATATATATATATATATATATATATATATATATATATATATATATATATATATAACTGTTTATTTTTTCTGCAAAGAACAAATGTCGATGATTTTGTTTTAATATCATGCGACATTCCATATTGGTGTATCGTATGTGTTATGTTGCCGTGCTTCGAAATATATATATATATATATATATATATATATATATATATATATATATATATATATATTGTTTGACAATACATTGCTGTTTCATATATTTTATATTGCCATGCTATTTTGTTAGGTAACTTAAAATGTTAACATATCACATTAAGTGCAAATAAATTTCAATCATTCATTGACAACTGGATTAGTTTATTGGTCCTAAGATCGGCCAACGCTTTTGTAAGGATTTAACCGCTATAGAAGTTACCCTATTATTAGTGTTATTATTATTATTAAATACCTCTGTAAATACGACACGTAGCGAAAGAAGATAACACCGGTTTTCTGTAAACATGTCATATATTCCCTACTCCCATTGATACCACGAACCCACGATCAGAAGCACCTTTTGTCAAACACAAACTAGGCGAATGGTATTGTAACATAACATTCCAAGATCGTGCGGTTTCGTACTGCATCCAATCATATCTCCTGCACATACAGTGCAAATTACAGACACATAACAGATTGCGGGTAATTATTTTATTACCTCTTTTACATGTTTCAATTAGTTCCCTTTAAAACACGTCTATCAATGACACAAAACAGAATTAAGTATAAAGAGAACCCGTTTAGTAAAAGAGAAAGAAAAGTGTGTTTTAAAGCCAAATCAACATAAAACACACGGGAAGCGCACATTGGTGATCACAGTAATAATATACCCATTAAATACAGCATCGCTGACCTTATTAACCACATGAATCACATTTCATATATACGTGTGTGTATATATATATATATATATATATATATATATATATATATATATATATATATATATATACATATATATATACATATAATATATTCAATATAAACATATATATGCATTAGATATATATATATATATATATATATATATATATATATGTATATATATATATGTATGCATTATATATATATGCATATATATATTTTATTTATCATATATATATACATAAACATATATATATATATATATATATATATATATATTTATGTATATATATATATATATATATATATGTATATATATATATATATATATATATATATATATATATATATACAAACATACACACAGAACGAACACACGTACCCACCCGAACGCACATTTATATATTATTTACTAAAAACAACACTGCAATGTATATTGTAGCCGCTGCCAACTAGCGCCTAGACATACATTTGTCAAACAAAAGATCAGAACATAGTCATAAAACCAACCCACACAAATCATATCTATATTAAGCAACACAAATCCAACTGTAATTATCATGCAATAACGTCGTTTTGTTATAAATTCAAGATTTCCGTCTAAGCAAAATCGTAACATAAATATTTCTACTGAAATACAACAATGTTGACATTAACGTCGACGTCTCATAGTTGTAGCGAAAATCGTAACTAACGTTTCAGTCACTACAAACTATGAGTGTTATTACATTTGGCAATGTTTAAAGCGTAACACACATGTTATTACTATGATCCGTTCAATACCAGTATGCCCTACAAGCCGATAATATATTCGTTGTTTGCGATCTCTTTAGTCTTGTCAGTTGGTCGATTTCCGAAGATTGTCCGTCCTGCCCTGTAAGAACAAAGTCATCGTATTTGTCAGGAGCCATGTTGGCATCGTTGTGCCGGGTCAAATTTGGTGTTACCGTAGTGTGTCACGTGTTGGTATAAATTATACAAAAGTGCACAGCTGTAATTTACACAATAGAAAGGCCTTGATTAGAAACCTACACACAACTGCGCGCTGGCTTCGACACGACAAAGGATATAGATATGCTAGAACAAATAAAGGGATAAGCGACTGTAGTGATTACATACCTCTATATTCCAATGCTATTTTTTCCCTTAACCTTGCATTGTTGTATTAAGTTTTTTTACTGTTGATTTTGGTAGCCAAGGGTCTCTATTTTCAGAAACTGCTTGATGACACGTTGTCATCCTTGAGCAATTTGAGAAATTCAAGATGGCGTCCAAGATGGCCACCATTACCTATAAATGACCATAAATCCCTACCTATTCACCCTAGGGAGGTGATTTTTGTCTCTATACCTAGGTTTTAGGGGTCAAGCTATTCATTAGAACTGAGTATTATGTTAATATCGTATTACATAATGGTAATTTCCAAGATGGCTGCCAAGATGGCCGCCGTAACACTAAAAGTGGCATATCTCCTTAACTATTTACTCCAAATTAGTCGTGAAGGTGTTTATCACTGGGTATTTTGGAGACACATCTATATGTATCAGATCAAAGTTCATATACTGTTGATGTCATCTAGAAATCCAAGTTGGCGTCCAAGATGGCCGCCATTACCTATAAATGACCATAACTCCCTATGTATTCACCCTAGGAAGGTGATTTTTGTCTTTTTACCTAGGTTGTAGGGGTCAAGCTATCCATTAGAACTAAGTATTTTCTTAATATCTTACTACATAATGGTAATTTCCAAGATGGCTGCCAAGATGGCCGCCGTAACACAAAAAACTGGCATATCTCCTTAACTATTTACTCCAAATTAGTCGTGAAGGTGTCTATCACTGGCTATTTTGGAGACACATCTATCTGTATCAGATCAAAGTTCATATACTGATGATGTCATCTATAAATGCAAGATGGCTGCCAGTTTACAAGCACTGGTATATCTTCTGTACTATTCAATCTTGGGGAAAATATGAATAGGTAAACGACCACAGGTGTTATATTATAACAAAAACGTTTCCCCAGAACGTCAGAGAACTACGAATGGTAGCCGAAGAGGCATTTCGCGGAATCATTCAGGATAAACCACTACATTGCAGTGGTTGACCTCATGCAAATTCACGAAACCGAAGCCAGCAAGAGTCAAACTACCAAACTTTGGGTCGATGTCTTGATAGGTTTTATCCTGCTCACCATGATGTTCGTACGGGCTGAGCGAGAAGGTGATTGGCCACTTCATCTGGCATCCTACAAGCAAATGCTACCATACTTCATTGCTGCGGGGCATGTGACCTATGCGAGATATGGGTTGTGCTACCTTCGTGAGATGGAACGGCTACCACAAGAGGTGTTGTTACACTTCACGAAGGGTGAGCATGTCATGCACCATTCTGCTGGCTTATGTAATAGCATCTGGAGCGATGTTGGCATCACGCTTAAGCCAGAAACGCTGAAGGTATGGGCCCTTAGTCTGCATGCATGCAGCTGGTTGAAATCTGATCTGGATGACATGACGGATGAGGACACTGAAAGCAAGGTGGTGACAACACACAATGAAGAGGCAAAAGCTAGATCGACACTTGCAGTAATCCTTTAGATTCTGCGGCACACCCCAGTGGTATAGTCAATGTAGTTAGCGGCCAGACTGGTTCAACTGAAGTCAATGTCCACAATGCTGTCACAATCGGAACTGAACAAACGAAAGTTCTCGAAAGTCGGTTACCGCAGGGACTTTTTGAAACTATCACGAAGAGGATTGTCACTATGGATCATGCAAGGAAGCATGTGAAGGTCGGAGCTGTGAAAATATTTGATACCAATTTGATTTACTCAAAAGTTATTGACCTACAGGCTTGTGAGCGGGAAATTGACATTAAGGATGTGCTTGGTCATGAACTTGCGCCAGTTCCAACGTCCATGTTTGATGATACTGGAGATATGAGGATTGCGAAATCGAAATCTACCTTGAAGAAAATTCTCCAAGTTGAGGTGACTGATAGAGTTGCTGGTGGTGCAAATGTTAGTGTACTCGGTGACTCAGCAATACTCTGGGTAGTTCCTTGGCCTGCTGATGGGTCTGTCAAGGACTATATAGCGAACTTCAAATATGCCATAGAAAAAAGGTTACGGGTCGAGGACGTGTATCTGATATTTGACAGATACTATGATTACTGCACAAAGTGTGTTACCACAGGATCTAGGGCAACTGGAGTCAGTAGGGTTCATCATTTGCCAGTCCCCAGTAAACTTCCAGCGCAGAAGATTTTACTAGCCTCTTCCAAAAAAAGAAGCAACTGGTGCAACTGATAGTTGATGATCTAGTCCAGGATAAGAAGTTTCACGAGGACAACACACGACATCACAAGTTAGTGGTAACAGGAGCAGATCCGGTGCCAATCGAAATAAGTGAAGGTGGAGTTGTCATCTCACGGGCAGATCTGGCAACTTCACACGAAGAAGCAGATAACGTCATTGTCCAACAGGTCTTGAGTTGTGCCGCGGAAAATGCAGAAAGCAAAATCATTGTTGTTGCCGATGACACTGACGACTTTGTACTGTTGCTGCATTATCATCACATGGCAAATCTCAAGAATGAGTCCCCCATCAAAGGAAGGACGGTGGTTAATATAGGCAAAACTGTGCAGAAGCATTCTGCGATAGTCGAAGGAATACTCCCGGTACATGCACTTTGGCTGTGACACCGTTGCCTCCTATTTTGGAATTGGAGAGGCCATTGTAATAAAAACACTTCGATCGGGACACTCACTTAACTTGTTGGTTGCTCCAGGGCATTCTATGGAATATGTTATTCAACAGGCTACCTCCTTCATTTCCGCGTGCTATGGACAAACAAACTGTAGTACAATGTCAGAGACAAGGTTAAAGGTATGGCTGTCAAAAACAGGCAAAGGGTCATCAACACCGAAGTTGTGTACATTGCCACCAAAAACTGAGGCATTCAAAGAAAATGTTAAAAGAGCTCACAATCAGGCTTTGTATGGCAGTCACTGGAAGCGCAGAATCCACCCGAGTTGGACTCAACGGAATATGGTTGGGTAAATGATGACCAAAACAAGTCCCTTCAACCAGTCACCCTCCCTGATGAAGTCGAACTGGTCCCAGAGATGGTACTACATCTAATAAAATGTGGATGCCACAGTACTACTCCATGCAGTTCAAGTGCTTGTAGTTGCAACTATGCAAACATGAAATGCACAATATGTTGCGCCTGCTATAATCAGGGTTGCTGTAACCCGACATCATAGTTGATTGCCTGTCTTTGCGATGCACATGGCAATACAATGTACAACAGCGTAACTTACTTGGTGAAGTGGTAGCCATCCTTAAATATGAATTGTGTAATATGCTTTTGGTAGTCTGTGTGATGATTCAGATTTAAAATTAAAGAACATTTGTTATAATATAACACCTGTGGTCATTTACCTTTTCATATTTTTCCGAAGATTGAATAGTATAGAAGATATACCAGTGCTTGTAAACTGGCAGCCATCTTGGATTTCTAGATGACATCATCAGTATATGAACTTTGATCTGATACAGATAGATGTGTCTCCAAAATAGCCAGTGATAGACACCTTCACGACTAATTTGGAGTAAATAGTTAAGGAGATATGCCAGTTTTTGTGTTACGGCGGCCATATTGGCAGCCATCTTGGAAATTACCATTATTTAATACGATATTAACATAATACTTAGTTCTAATGGATAGCTTGACCCCTAAAACCTAGGTATAGAGACAAAAATCACCTTCCTATGATGAACAGGTAGGCAGTTATGGTCATTTATATGTAATGGCGGCCATCTTGGACGCCATCTTGAATTCCTCAAATTGCTCAAGGGTTACAACATGTCATCAAGCAGTTTTTGAACATAGAGACCCTTGGCTACCAAAATCAACAATAAAAAAAACTTAATACAACAATGCAGGGTTAACCCTCTCTGCTCCCGGACTATATTGAGGAGATTGGAAGGAGGGTTAGAGTTATTATGGTTATTCAAATGTTTATTATAATGGTTATTAGTATTCATTGAATTATTTTTATATTATTATTATTGTACACACTCGCACACACACACACACACACACACACACACACACACACACACACACACACACACACACACACACACACACACATATATACATATATAAGGAACACATTGCCTGCATATTGCATAGGCTCTAGGAGCGTGTACGACACAAAATCTACATAAAACTCATCAAGGCGCATGCGTGTACCAACACAAACGCCCGCGCACACATACACATGACTCGCGCACGCGCTCACGCCCGCACGCTCGCACGCTGGCAAGCACGCACGCACACACGGAGATACACACACAAACTCAAATACACACACTCACATCCTCGTACGCGCACGCGCACGCACACGCACACGCACACGCACACGCACACGCACACACACACACACACACACACACACACACACACACACACACACACACACACACACACTAACAAAGTATACAACTTGGCTAACCCATAGGCCTTTCTGTCCAAACGTACCGATGGTCTAATTCACGGTTCCCTGCAGGATCCCAACGGGCGAACCTCGTGGAACTTGTCACAGTTGTTCGATTGATCGCAGCACGATTTCTTGGGCACCACGTCGTTCAGTCGGTGTTGTTCTGCTAATGCTGGGCGGTACAGGAACAGCCGACTGGCACTACTGTGATTGCCCTGGATGAGTCTCCCCATTTGGTTGTAGCAACAGTACTGTAACATGTAACACGAAATCATGTATGAAGTCGGGCTGGTCAATCAGCGGGGTACAAGTCCGGAATAATGCGGTTACTTTGATATTTCGATGGCCACGATGACAGACAATTATACTCACTCGAGTATCTGCTTTGACCGTAAAGGACCGAGTAATCTAACTGGGAACAGCTTAATTCAGAACAAAATCTAACAAGATTGCCACCTAAAGAATCAACTCGAGATGACAGGTGGATAAGGAAATCATTTTACTTATCGAGAGTCCATCCTATCCATATCAATGTATCACGCCCTTCTGGGGTATATGTCGTTATTTTTTTTAGACATATTTACAGTATTAGCAACTACACAAACAGCAGGTTATCTGCTCCACTCAAGTACTGTTATTTGTCTCTCACCCCTCGAACTAAGCTTCCCGTACTGGTAGCGAACTCAATATATGCCATGTACTTCTTTATGGATACATATGAATAATAATTATCAATCATATGTTTCTTTTTTTTCAAATGTTATACACTACCAATGTCAACGATCTACATCCAACATTGTAATGTTCCTGCCATCAACGAGAAGTGTGCTCCTGCGTACCTTTGGCGCAACAATTACAAGTATCCGACATTGACGGAAATCCAGAATAGAAACTCACCATAGTTGACTGGGTGGTTTGCTGCCGATCATAAAAGCACACGAAATGACACCCGCTCTTGGTCACGAATCTACTCCAGTCGAGCACCCAGCGACTTTCATTCGAGATCATTCGTAGACCGCACGGACAAATAGTAGTAGATTCCATCTGTTTTGTGATGTTGGCCAGTTCTGTTATTTCCGCTTCGTACCAGTTCAAGCAACTCACGTGACCGGAAGACGTAGTCGAAATCGTGAGAGGAAAGAAGAATACGCCTTTCTCGCCTGAAACAGAACGTTATGTAATAAACTTAACGATGACAACAATTTAAAATTATATAAACCTAATGATTGATTTGGCATAGTATGAAGAAACCAAAAAGCTTACATACATAAAAGCGAATACAAATAAACAAAGTATTCACTGAAAATAAAAGTGAATTCACGCTCACAAACATATGCGCGCACAGGTTTACACAACACATGCGCGCATGCGAACACACATTCGCATACAACACACACGTACATCATAAGCATTAGCATTAACATAATTTGATACACGTTCGATGTCTCAACGTTTGTAACAGTTCTCGGTGACACGCAAACGTTGAAAACAAAAAATTGCGAAACATATTGCGAATGTAATGTACCTGTATCTTAAAACATATTTGCAATAATTTACTGTTTAAAATACTTGAAATAGATGATAAATCACACCTGATTGCAGTTTTACCTTTCCCACTCAATATTACTACCAGATACACATTCATTTCGTAGATTATCAGAGACATTAGGGTTTTACAAAACGTTTTTAGTGGGGTGGCATAGCACAACATATCAAACCAAGTGTTCATTTTGCGATACAATCACCAAATTTGGCAGATGTGTTGATAGATATCTTGGGAACAAACGTGGATATTGGGCCATCGCAAATTCGCAACCTGGTGGCCGTGGCAGCCATTTTTGTAAATGGCCGCCAGCGGTTGGTCAAGACATTCTAAATAATTGAAGTCACATGCAATAATGGACATAATTGAGATCCTAATAACCTTGAGAGACAAATAATTACTCACTCACAATTCTATGGTACTTTAAAAAGTAATTTGTAATTTCATGATATTATAATATGACTATATAGTGACATGAATCAGTAAAACAACTCTCGTAGGATTATTTTGTCAGATGCTGGATACTATAGCAAACATTGTTTTTTATTTAGAAAAGTATAGTAACACACCTATTCATATGTAGAAAGTTGATGCCTCATTGATAAAAAAAAATAGTATAATTAATAGTATTATTATTATTTGGAAAAAATGTAAGGCTCAGAGTTAAAAATCTGCTTATAAAGCCCTAACAACATAACACATGTAAATACATTATATACAAAGAAGCTAAATAAATAAATTTAATTAATAGGTTAAATTAGTAATCCTTAGCTTTGATCGCTTTGATAAACAAAAGCAGGCACTGCCGACTCCTTCTTGCGTGCAGCACATGTTGCGCGCACCAGACGTGCCCACCAAGTAACAGCGGCTGCAATGTACATCCTGTAGTATCGGGCTTACAATAACCGTACCACAGGTACAGAAGATGAGCCTTTGGGGTTTGATGAATGGTGCTCAAAGAGGGAAGAGAGCTGCCCTCAATTTCAGTATTGGGCAACAGGCATGTCATTGGAGCTGCGTTTACGGGTCTTTGTGAGGTCCCAGCGGCAGTCCTCCTACAGCATGTAACTCGATGCTCTGACAGAACGTGTCCCCTTGTTCTTGGCTCTGGACCACATCAACTGTGCCCGCTGGATCCCAGTTCATCTCCGTGACATTACTGAACTATCAACGAGACACTCATATGTTGCCAGAGTATTTAATGCTGGCAATCATGGAAGTCACTGCCGGAACAGACAGATGCACTACTGATGCTTGCAGATGGACCAGAGGAGATACCCGATGATGCAATGAACATAATTGAGAGGTTTGTCATACTTCTGTTTGACAGAACCAGCACCAGCAAGGTGGACCATGCAAGAAGTAAGCTCTTTCCACGAAAACAACTCGGTGCAGCAAATCCCGCCTACCCGAGCTGCACTAGAGAAGCATGTCAAGAGAGCAGACTACCAGGATGGTCACATCTGGGGGGAAACACTGCTACCAGACCCTGTGTTGCCATCAACGACTGACTGTGGGAGAGGGTGAAGTCTGACGGAATATAAGAGCCCCACTGAACTACATTGCCACAAGCATAAACATCGTGCCACGAGCTTGTCTCTTGTGGCTGCAAGAGTGGTTGCAGAAATCGCTGCAGATGCAAGAAGGGTGTACTTCAGTGCACAGGCCTCTGCTTCTGTGAGGGAGAATGTGCCATCTGACTCTAAGAACTCTCGTGTACTAAAACATTATAGTGCCACGCCATGATCCACGGGAAGTTGTCAAGTTGAACCTATTTTGCACTGTACCTTGTATGTAAATAATATTTGTTGTCCTGAAAACATGGAAACAGAAGTTGGGGGTGGCAAAACAATTCTATGACAGTAGCCGCTGGCAGCCATTTTGGAAAATGCCTGCCATTGTCATCAGGGTGCCAATTTGCAATGGCCCAATATCCCGATGTCTTCTAAATATATTAATCTATGTGTGTACCAAATTTGGTGCTTGTATCACAAAATGAACAATAGGTTAGCTATACCGCCCCACTATTTATAACCATACGATAAACTGGCAACCCCGCAACGTTGACCAATCAATCCTTCTGATTTGATATTGCATACACACTCCTCAACATAGATATGCACGATGAACTAATTTCACATTTTGATAATAAATATACAGCCGGATGACACTCTGTCGTACACTGTAACATAAAACAGACACAAATACATACGGACGGACTGACGGACAGATGGAAGATTGAGAAGTTGTAAACAGAAAAACGACAAACAACAGTAATTAATATATAATCCAACGTTTGACTATTCTATAGAACTGGTTATTCCTGGCAGCAACTAGTTAATTCATACTGTAGGCATGTTTTTGTTAAGGCAAACAAACTTACCGGTGTTACTTTCTACAGGCTAATATTATACATGTACACTCCTTAATACAAATATGCACGATGAACTAATTTCACATCTTCACAATAAATAAAGCCGGATGACACTGTGTCGTACACTGTAACACAACACAGATATAGACTGACGGACAGATGGAAGCTTGAGAAAAATTCTACAACCAACAGTACTGAATGTAGAATCCAACGTTTGACCATTCCTTAGAACTGATTATTTCTCGCAGGAATTAGTTAATACTGTAGGCATGTTTTCTTTAAGTTAAACAAACTTACCGGTGTTCCCTTCTAGGTCTGCGACGCGAAAGGGGTTCGAGGTATTTGAAACCTCTACGGTTTTCGAATGGATCTTGCCGTTCTTTGTTATGATATACCCAAGGAAACTACGCCGAACACTCACAGGATTGTCCGAGCCGGTTGGGTCGTAAATATAGACCACATACGTTTTCTTCTTTTCTCTGTCGCTCATTAACACCAGTTGAAAGGTGTTTGGCTGTCAACAACAAGCAATACGGATCAGATTGTGTAGTTGTGATAGTAGCGGGTGAGAGCATGACCTAGTTTTCTCCTGCCCCGCAGTCTTGTATATTGGTTATCGCCTCTGTATCGTCGCCAACGAATTGTTGGCAAGAGGTGTTACAATTCGTTATGTAATAATCGCCTGTTAATATAACAACTGCGAGTGATGTAATAAAACTGCCTGATAATGTAATAACTTTGTGAATGTAATAACTCCACCTGATAATATAGTAAACCTGCTGCCAGAAAATGTAATAATGTTTGCCTGATAATGTAATAAAACTTTCTTGTCTGATAATGCATTAACCTGATAATGTAATAAACTGCTCTTGCTGGTAATATAGTAACTTTAAACTGATAATGTAATAACGTACATATTTCGCATATTACTTAGTCGTTTTCGTGCAGCTCATGTTTCATGCACAGTGCGGTTTAACTATTTTGTCTCTTTCGCAATACTGCAATTGTTGCTAGTGGGGTCCTTTTAGCTTATATCCAATATGCTGGTTCCAAAGCTAAAGCCAGATTTGTTCCAGCAGGTCAGAGCTTGCGGTACCGCTAGAAACTGAAAGGTCAGTGACTTTATCCCGAGTAATCACCTTCCTTAGAATTACATTTGACGCAGAAGGTATGGAAGTCAGGTCATCAGACCACAAGTTAGGAGGGAGGAAAGGATCGAGAGAGGGAGGGAGGGATGCAGAGAGGAAGGGATGGACTGGGTCGGAGGGAGAGAAAGAGACAGGGAGGGAGGAAAAATGACAAAGAACGCAAACCAATTTACGTCATTACGTCATAAAATACGCACACAGTATCTGTTGCTGTCGATATTTAATATTACAACGTTATATGTCATCGGTCACATGTATGACAAAAACGGACTCCACGTTTTACCTGCAGAGCTATACAGTTCTAGCAAGATATCGTATGCCGCGAGGAATGTATTCCCGTCTCAAACTCAACTAAATTGGCTAGCAACTAGTATGGACAACAATTTATTATAAAAAAAAACTAATTATAATATAACGTATTCATCCCAAAATCAAATGTTTCTTTATAATGTTTATGAAAGGGTCAAATTCGATTTAATACCTATTTTACTGGTATTTCACATGTCACCATAAACATTAAGAAAAACCGGTTTAACAAGACTCTGATCAAATCTTTAAATGGGATATATAATTTATGCAAGCAGATTGTTTAAGTAGTTACTTTGGGTGTAGTACGTCTGTAGTCACATCCAAAGTTGGGCAATTTTGGAAGTGAACATTAATTGTAGGAACGGTTGTATTATGATTCCATATCTAACCAGAAGATGTCCGTATTTATGTCCCTTCTATAATACTGGTTATATCTGCATCGGTCCACTAATCAAACTACTACCTGTATATGTGTGTACGTGTATGTGTGTATGTGTGCAAATGTGTCCGTGCGTGCGTGTGTATATATTAAACTGTAAACTCAGCAACATAAACAATAGCATACCTTGTTACGGGTGGAGTCATTTTCCAGTAGAGGAAAGTTGTTTACCCACGTGACCATCAGCACCCAATCGGGATTAACATCCTCTTCGCCGGTGTATTTCTTGATGTAGGTTTTAGTCAAGTTCATAATGGCGTCCGTTCTCGTTTTCTCAGCAGGGTTAGAGACGGTAGTTTTGCTGTCGTATACATGATAGTACGTCTTGCTGTTTTCTGTGCAGTCGCTATTAGCCCAGAACGGAGCTAGCAGGCCAAACCCATATCGTCTGGCGCGTCTGTTTTGTAGCATTGCTTTCATTATGTCTACAGGGGGATTTCTGCGAAGAAATCGTTGGGACAACGACACATAGCCGTTTGTGTACATCTGTAAAGGAAGAAATAAGACAATGTTGGGACCAACAAAGTTATATGTATTCAATGTATACATTAATGATAATGACGATAACTACACATATATCCACGCCTAATTTGAAGCGTTGACTGATTTTCAGCTTATGGTATTTTGTACTTGCCTGCAAGTATATTCAAGCATATAACATTACTGTTAATTGTGCCACTTTCACGATATTATCCAGACCAGTACTGTGTTAAATTTAGGGCGCGCGATGAATCATAAATCAACAGAGCGGTGGGGCGGAGGATTGTAAGGTTCATTAATAATTCGAGTTTTAAATACACAACATTACGATGATTGACAAGATTTAAGCGTTGATATTTCAGTAGAGTTCAATCAAGTGAAATACTTGAAAATACAAACACGAGTTTTTTTTCGAAATGTTTTATTTAGTCCTGTATGTAAATTCGGATATTTTAACTGATATCGATTATGACATACATACAGTTCAAAATGTTTTAACGATGCATTTATAGGTGTTGCTCCTGCTGCTGGTGTAGCGTTACTGTTTCGGGAGGATACTATTTTAACGATACGAAGACATGGCATAGACGTTCGAATTTTAGTAGATTTAGATCTTCATCTTTCTCGTAATTACCCGAGCTCGAGATTCATTTATTTTTGTGACAAAGCTGAGATTGTTACATACATTGAATTGTTGACTTAGACAAATTGTTTCCTCTTCTTAAAAACATGTCTGGTAGCCAGTGTGCATGTGAAATGTGTTTCTAAGTAGTGTATAGCATTGTTTCATCATCGAATTGAACACAATGAAACCACAATATTACGAATATTCCTCCACACAAAAAGAAACATAGTAAATACGTTTGTATGAACACATTTTGAACTGGCTTTGAGAAAAGTGTTATCACCAAGAATATGTGTGCTGATGAAAATTGGCATTTATGTGCGCCTGCCGTGTGCATATGTCTGATTAATGTAAGCATCGAGTATGTCTAAAAATGAAAGTAAGCACCTTCGTATTCAACTTTTCTTAACAAGAATGTAAGCATTGTCTTCACCAAAAAATCTGTCTGAGCAAGAACGTGAAACGTAAACTGTACAATGTGTGCCTGCATCTTAGAATTGCATACTTTCTTTTGTCTGATAACGTCACTCTTACTGATAAAGAAAGGAAACATTACTGAGAGTCTTTATTACATTTTGTGTCATAAAGAAAGTAAATAGTGTTTTGTGTCCTTACCACGAGTCTGTCTGTCTCGAAGTCGAACACTTTCACAGGCGGGCGAAACATCAGTGGTCGGGAAAGTCCGAGCCGGAACCTCTTTACGCACCTAATTTCTTTGTCATTCGCAGCCTTTCCATGGCTCAACAGTCTTGGCAGAATAGGAGGATCAGTTGTATCTACTAACAACAAAACGTTAATTATCCAAAGTAATTGGGACATTCGTGGCACATAGGATAATGACGCATGTCTATGATCAGCATAATGGTTAAATGCTGATATATATATATATATATATATATATATATATATATATATATATATATATATATATATATATATATATATATATATATGCCGACCTCGACCATAATAGAACCAGTACTGCACTCTTCATAGTTGCATATTTAGCCGCCATAGCAAATATGAAAAACGAACCAAACAAATGCACGGCGAATACAATATGAATAAATGTTTTAATAGATAATCAAAAATGGCAACTCGAACCTGTTTCACAGTTCGCACCAATGTACCCCTCAACGCAATGGCACCTGTACTCGTTCATGCCGTCATCGCAAGTGCCTCCATTTTCACATGGGTTACTGCCGCACTCGTTCACGTCTGGAACAAGATAAGTTATCCAATAAAACGCTGTCATTCTAACGTGAATCTTATCACGCCGCTGCTTGTATTGCAACTGCAAAACCACCTACTACTGCCGAGAAAGTAAGATGAACTGTCTGCCAGATATTCACTTTCTGGAACATGACACGCACACAATGGCGGATACATATAAACCTAAGCACATTATAAAACAATGGTATGATTATACTTTCGCAGATAATCTCGGGCTGATATTATTTGCAAATTATGTTTTTGTCGAAATATTGTGAACCAAGCACTCCTGTACAATCTACTGTTGTCCTGGAACAAACACAAGTTCCTTCAATGCACAGGCGTCGATCGGTGTGGGACGGGGGGACGCGTCCCCCCACTTTTCAGGGTAGGAATTGCCCCCACCCCACTTTTCAGTTAAGAAACATTGCGAGCCATATAGCCTGACGCAACACTCCTCTCTCTTAAAAGCCGTTACATGGGAGTAGCTAGGCAATAAACTCGCGATATGAAGTTCCGATCACCCATTAGAAAATCGACTAGCTAAATTACTTGGCTGCCCACAACGCGCATCTGGTCCTTATCTTAGTAAATAATCATCCCGCCGGGCTGCGGTGTAGCGCTTTCATTTTTCCGGCGTTATAAACGTTCCGATTGACTTTCTGCGCATACACGATAAATGTAAAATCATCAATGTGCAGCGAAACGACAAAGCATTTATGGTATATTTACTACGTGCTGCTCGTTATGATGTATATAACCTCTCAGGAAAGTTATTTATAGCAAACTAACAGGAGGCAAATAAGTTTTGAGGCATGTTTTAATTTGCCATAATCCGTGATAGTGGTTTAAACAAACGTAATATTTTAATGTATTGAACGAAATGTTTGACAACTCTTCACAGTGTGTCATCACAGGAGAGTTATCGAACAGCCCGTGGCATTTATATCAACAATGCTTTGTTATTTCGCTGCATATTGATGATTTTTAATTTGTCGCGCATACGCAGAAAAAGCCAATCGGAAAGTTTATGACTACCGAAAAATTTCAGCCGCTTCCGGGCTCTATCAGTTTACAACCTTGTGTTGATATTATTAATAGGCTCTAGCCATCAAGCACATTTTAAATGATGACATTTCTGTTGCTCTTTCACCCATCGCCTGCTTGATGCATATCGCCTACGACAGAAGCGGCGGATTCCTGCACTTTGTGTAACTTATTCCCATTTGAGCGATGACAAATTTCTTTGCCAACATTTTGGATTGGGAAGTTCTACACAGGCGCAGCATGGGTTTCGATCAGCGGGAGACGAGGGGGACGCGTCCCCCCACTTTTCGGCCTGAGGGGATCAGCATAGGAAATATCCTCATACTGTTTTAGTTTAAAAAAAACATATCTATAGGCATATATAGCGAGACTGATCACCGCTTTCTCTTAAAAACCCTACATCGGCCTTGCAGTAAACTTGATAACTTCCGACTACCTAGTGGAAAATCACTAGATAAATTGCTTGGTCGGCCGCAGGCCGCAACTTGATCTTAGTCCAGTTAATGGTCATCATGCCGGACTCTTTCATTTTGCACACTTGTGTGGATATGATAATAGGCATTAGCCATCAAGCACATTATAGATTATTAATTTTTTTTGTCCTGTCACCCCATTGATTGCACCCTGGTCGCCCTGGTGGATATTTATATCGCCTACGGCGGCACTAGCGGTTTTCTGCACTTTGTGTCATTTTATAACATTTTAGTGATGACAAATTTCTTTGCCAAAAGGTGGAATAGGGAAGTCCTACACAGGCACCCCTGTAAGCTCTGAATCTTGTCAATCTATGAATCAGGCAAGCAGTGTTGGGTCCATAGTCTGCCCCCAAATGTTCAGTGATTGGGGTGGGCCATGGCCCTTCCAGACATGCCACATTTATGGGATGGCAATCCGTATTTTTTACCTAAAATGTTGTAAGAATCCGTATCAATCCGTATCATTAATAAGATCTTCCAGTTAACTATTTAGGCCTTTTCAAAATGTTTTTTGCACGTTTTGTTTTCGATTACTGGGGCCAGTTTACTGCAAGATTACCGATCACTTCAGCACGTTTGAAATAAACTGCATACCGCAATTCATTGCACTCGGCGTCGAACTCCATTTCCGGTACTGCTATTTACAATCGTGATGCGCCTGTCATGCACCCCGTTCCCACCCGTTGTGCCACCTGCCGCAGTTTTCATAACTAAAATTTACCAGTACGCCATCTATTACGCGCTACAATAAACTAATTGGTAGTTTAGCTCGTTCGTTTCGAATCGATTTACTTAGTCACTAACAGTAAACAATTATTCCATTATGCAGTATGGTTTTGTGACGCATACAAGGCATAATGTGGTTAATAATCTTTTCTCCATGAGTACGGCCGTATCACTTAAAAAACCGCCAAAATCCGTATCGGATACGGGTAATCCGTATCATGTGGCATGTCTGCCCTTCTTGAAATATATGTTGCTAACATAAGTATTATCGATAGCATAACAAAGGCTTTTTAGTTTAGAATTAGCACCAGACCAACAATTAATTATGTATTATTTCCATAAAAAGAAGTTATGTGTATTTCAGGTCATAAATGTTTTAATAGATAAGCTTATAACAACATCGCTAACCTGTTTCACAGTTCGAATCCGTGTACCCTGTAGCACACAGGCACCTGTACATGTTTACTTCGTCACTGCAAATGCCTCCATTTTCACATGGGTTACTGATGCACTCGTTCACCTCTGAAAAAAAAAAAATTCATCGATTAAACATTGTCGTTCTAACGTGAAACTGGTTACGCCGCTTCTTGTATTGCACCTGCAAAACCACCTACTATTGCCGAAAAAATCAAGACGAACTATCTGCCGGATATTCAGTATCAACTAAATCAACAATAATTCCAGTCAGCTATTGCTTTGTTGATGCATGGATGTAAAGGTATACGTACTATGATTACTTACCAAACTCACACCGACTCCCTGAGTAACCATCTATGCAACTGCATGTGTATGAACTTGTAGCAGGATCCCATGTACACGAGCCTCCGTTCTTGCAACGTTGTGTACACATGCCTGTAACGCGAAAACGACGTTTAACAAGTTACTACACTCACGCAATCCATCCATCAAATAATGATTTAATTTTGATACACCCAAAGTTCATGCTGCAATGTCGGGACTACCGAAAACAATAATAAAACAGTTTATTACTAAATCCTGCATATTTATTTCGTTCACCGATACCATTTATTCCGTATTCATCACTGGGAATTTTGCAATGGGCACATGTTTATGCAATGCATATACGTGACACCGTATAATACCGTACAAAATACGTTCTTTTGTCACACAGATCGGCGGGTGACAAAACAAGACGCTCAAGTAATATTGTCCACATACAGTGGTACCAGGTAACGAACTAAAGTGGTTTCGTGACTCTTTTTGAGTAGCTTTTGTTTGTATACACCATGAAGTATAATTTCCAGTAACTACTTTCCCACGTAACGAACGTGGCGCTCCGCGTGTCTCTCATTTCATCAAACACATTTAACCACAGAAAGGATTCAGTAGCAAGACCAAAGACGATGAATTTATTTATTCGCTGATTCAAAAAATATCCAACACGAGTAACTTGCTGATATAGGTGTGCTGGTCTTCGGTGAAAATATAATTGCCTGAGTTGTTTTTTATAATAATACAAAAAATAGTATTATGACAAGTTATGGGAATTACACGATATTGCTTGTTCATATATGAATGATTCACTGAAAAAACACTGAAACAAACAACAAGCTGATAAGTGCATTTTGTTAATTATATATCTCTATATCTTTGCAATATATATCATACATTGATATACGTGAATAATTGATATTCACCTAAACAAATTCACTTCACTTCTATTGCAGTAGAAAGGCACGCTCTTGTGGACATTACTGATATATATATATATATATATATATATATATATATATATATATATATATATATATATATATATATATATACGTATATAAAATATATATCCAACAACAAAGGATGTGATGCATTAATCCACCGCAATTAAATCAACAATAAGATTACTTACTAATCTCACACCGACTCCCTGAGTATCCGTCTGTGCAACTGCACGTGGATGAGCCTCCACCTTCCCTCGTACACGAGCCTCCGTTATCACAAGGTGGCGTGCACGTCGCCGTCTCGCTGGCGGTGTCTGAGTAGATTAAGAATAAAAGGTTTGATTGACACGTTAGACGAAGACGTCACAGTAGGAAGCCAGATTAAGAGGTAAGTTTAATATGTCGGAAACTGTTACCATGTTCATATTGGTGTGTCTGTATAATTTTTCATATTTTAGTGTACATTTGTTGAATTAATTAATTAATGGTTATGCTATAAGTGTATTATCTTCAATCAGCATGTTGATTACTGTTATGTTGTAACAGAGATGCCACATTTTTGGGACGGCAATCCGTATTTTTGACCTACGATTGTGTAAGAATCCGTATCAATCGGTATCATTAATAAGATCTTCCAGTTAGCTGGCCTAAGCTATCTAGGCCTTTTCAAAATGATTTTGCACGTTTTGTTTTCGATTATTGGGGCCAGTTTACTGCAAGATTACCGGTCACTTCAGCACGTTTAAATTAAACTGCGTACTGCAATTCATTGCACTCGGCATCGAACTCCATTTCCGGTACTGCAATTTACAATCGTCATGCGCCTGTCATGCACCCCGTTCCCACCCGTTGTGCCACCTGCAGCAGTTTTATAAATAAAATTTACCAGTACGCCATCTATTACGCGCTACAATAAACTAATCGGTAGTTTAGTTCGTTCGTTTCGAATCGATTTACTTAGTCACTAACAGTAAACAATTATTCCATTACGCAGTATGGTTTTGTGACGCACACAAGGCATGATGTGATTAATAATCTTTTCTCCATGAATTTAGTTAAAATCCGTATCAAAACGAGGTACGGCCGTATCAGTTACAAAACCGCCAAAATCCGTATTGGATACGGGTAATCCGTATCATGTGGCATGTCTGCCCTTCTTTAAATATATGTTGCCAACATAAGTATTATCAATAGCATAACAAAGGCTTTTTAGTTTAGAATTAGCAGCAGACCAACAATTAATTATGTAATATTTCCATAAAAAGTAGTTATGTGTATTTCAGGTCATATATATATATATATATATATATATATATATATATATATATATATATATATATATATATATATATATATATTATATATCAAATATAATATATATATATATGTATACTTATATATATATATATATATATATATATATATATATATATATATATATATATATATATATATTATGCATACATATATGTATATATACATTGGTCAAACATTCCCCTTTTAATACCGGATCGACGCCACTGCTTAAATGTAACAAATAATAATGTTTTTTCCGTTGGCAGCGACATAACGAATTCACGTCACAAAATGAAAATCTTCTTGGAGTTAAAAGATGGATATTGGTCGGCCCATATATTATGTATATATATATACATACATACATACCAAATGTGCCTCATACAAATTTTCTGTGAATAAGATCAATTAATCTGTTAAGTTGTAATATATATATATACATGTATATATATATACATGTATATGTATATGTATATATATATATATATATATATATATATATATATATATATATATATATACATATACATATACATATACATATACATATACATATACATATACATATACATATACATGTATATATATATGACCTCGATCATAATATAACCTGTAGTGCCCTCTTCATAGTTGCATACTTAACCGACATAACAAGTATGAAAACATGAAAGCCGAACCAAACAATTGCACGAATACAATATGAACAAGTGCTTTAATAGATCAGCTAAAACAACAACGCTAACCTGTTTCACAGTTCGAATCAATGTACCCCGTGGCGCACTGGCAGCTGTACTTGTTAATGTCGTCAATGCAAGTGCCTCCATTTTCACATGGGTTACTTCTGCACTCGTTCGCGTCTGAAAAAAAATACTTTAATCGATTAAACATTGTCGTTCTAACGTGAAACTGGTTACGTCCCTGCTTGTATTGCACCTGCAAAACCACATACTACTGCCGAAAAATCAAGACAAACTGTCTGCCAGATATTTAGTATCAACTAAATCAACAATAATTCCAGTCAGCTATTGCTTTGTTGATGCATGATGCCTTCGGTGAAAATATAATTGCCTGAGTTGTTTTTTATAATAATACAAAAAATAATATTATGACAAGTTATGGGAATTACACGATATTGCTTGTTCATATATGAACGAATCACTGAAAAAAACACTGAAACAAACAACAAGCTGATAAGGGCATTTTGTTAATTATATATCTCTATATCTTTGCAATATATATCATACATTGATATACGTGAATAATTGATATTCACCTAAAATAATTCACTTCACTTCTATTGCAGTAGAAAGGAACGCTGTCGTGAACATTACTTATATATATATATATATATATATATATATATATATATATATATATATATATATACGTATATAAAATATATATCCAATAACAAAGGATATGATGCATTAATCCACCGCAATTAAATCAACAATAAGATTACTTACTCATCTCACACCGACTCCCTGAGTATCCGTCTGTGCAACTGCATGTGGATGAGCCTCCACTTTCCCTCGTACACGAGCCTCCGTTCTCACAAAGTGGGGTGCACGTCGCCGTCTCGCTGGCGGTGTCTGCATAGATTAAGAATAAAAGGTTTGATTGAGACGTTAGACTAAGACGTCAGATTAGGACGCCAGATTAAGAGATAAGTTTAATATGTCGGAAACTGTTACCATGTTCATATTGGTGTGTCTGTATAATTTTTCATATTTTAGTGTACATTTTTAAATTAACTAATTAATGGTTTTGGGGATGGCAATCCGTATTTTTGACCTACGATTGTGTAAGAATCCGTATCAATCGGTATCATTAATAAGATCTTCCAGTTAACTGGCCTAAGCTATCTACGCCTTTTCAAAATGATTTAGCACGTTTTGTTTTCGATTATTGGGGCCAGTTTACTGCAAGATTACCGATCACTTCAGCACGTTTAAATTAAACTGCGTACTGCAATTCATTGCACTCTGCGTCGAACTCCATTTCCGGGACTGCTATTTACAATCGTCATGCGCCTGTCATGCACCCCGTTCCCACCCGTTGTGCCACCTGCCGCAGTTTTTATAACTAAAATTTACCAGTACGCCATCTATTACGCGCTACAATAAACTAATTGGTAGTTTAGTTCGTTCGTTTCGAATCGATTTACTTAGTCACTAACAATAAACAATTATTCCATTATGCAGTATGGTTTTGTGACGCATACAAGGCATAATGTGGTTAATAATCTTTTCTCCATGAGTACGGCCGTATCACTTAAAAAACCGCCAAAATCCGTATCGGATACGGGTAATCCGTATCATGTGGCATGTCTGCCCTTCTTGAAATATATGTTGCTAACATAAGTATTATCGATAGCATAACAAAGGCTTTTTAGTTTAGAATTAGCACCAGACCAACAATTAATTATGTACTATTTCCTTAAAAAGTAGTTATGTGTATTTCAGGTCATAAATGTTTTAATAGATAAGCTAAAACAACAACGCTAACCTGTTTCACAGTTCGAATCCGTGTACCCTGCAGCGCACCGGCACCTGTACATGTTTACTTCGTCACTGCAAATGCCTCCATTTTCACATGGGTTACTGATGCACTCGTTCACCTCTGAAAAAAAAAATCATCGATTAAACATTGTCGTTCTAACGTGAAACTGGTTACGCCGCTTCTTGTATTGCACCTGCAAAACCACCTACTATTGCCGAAAAAATCAAGACGAACTATCTGCCGGATATTCAGTATCAACTAAATCAACAATAATTCCAGTCAGCTATTGCTTTGTTGATGCATGGATGTAAAGGTATACGTACTATGATTACTTACCAAATTCACACCGACTCCCTGAGTAACCATCTATGCAACTGCATGTGTATGAACTTGTAGCAGGATCCCATGTACACGAGCCTCCGTTCTTGCAACGTTGTGTACACATGCCTGTAACGCGAAAACGACGTTTAACAAGTTACACTCACGCACTCCATCCATCAAATAATGATTTAATTTTGATACACCCAAAGTTCATGCTGCAATGTCGGGACTTCCGAAAACAATAATAAAACAGTTTATTACTAAATCCTGCATATTTATTTCGTTCACCGATACCATTTATTCCGTATTCATCACTGGGAATTTTGCAATGGGCACATGTTTATGCAATGCATATACGTGACACCGTATAATACCGTACAAAATACGTTCTTTTGTCACACAGATCGGCGGGTGACAAAACAAGACGCTCAAGTAATATTGTCCACATACAGTGGTACCAGGTAACGAACTAAAGTGGTTTCGTGACTCTTTTTGAGTAGCTTTTGTTTGTATACACCATGAAGTATAATTTCCAGTAACTACTTTCTCACGTAACGAACGTGGCGCTCCGCGTGTCTCTCATTTCATCAAACACATTTAACCACAGAAAGGATTAAGTAGCAAGACCAAAGACGATGAATTTATTTATTCCCTGATTCAAAAAATATCCAACACGAGTAACTTGCTGATATAGGTGTGCTGGTCTTCGGTGAAAATATAATTGCCTGAGTTGTTTTTTATAATAATACAAAAAATAGTATTATGACAAGTTATGGGAATTACACGATATTGCTTGTTCATATATGAATGATTCACTGAAAAAACACTAAAACAAACAACAAGCTGATAAGTGCATTTTGTTAATTATATATCTCTATATCTTTGCAATATATATCATACATTGATATACGTGAATAATTGATATTCACCTAAAAAAATTCACTTCACTTCTATTGCAGTAGAAAGGCACGCTCTTGTGGACATTACTGATATATATATATATATATATATATATATATATATATATATATATATATATATATATATATATATATATATATATATATATATATATATATATATATATATATATATATACGTATATAAAATATATATCCAATAACAAAGGATATGATGCATTAATCCACCGCAATTAAATCAACAATAAGATTACTTACTCATCTCACACCGACTCCCTGAGTATCCGTCTGTGCAACTGCATGTGGATGAGCCTCCACTTTCCCTCGTACACGAGCCTCCGTTCTCACAAAGTGGGGTGCACGTCGCCGTCTCGCTGGCGGTGTCTGCATAGATTAAGAATAAAAGGTTTGATTGAGACGTTAGACTAAGACGTCAGATTAGGACGCCAGATTAAGAGATAAGTTTAATATGTCGGAAACTGTTACCATGTTCATATTGGTGTGTCTGTATAATTTTTCATATTTTAGTGTACATTTTTAAATTAACTAATTAATGGTTTTGGGGATGGCAATCCGTATTTTTGACCTACGATTGTGTAAGAATCCGCATCAATCGGTATCATTAATAAGATCTTCCAGTTAATTGGCCTAAGCTATCTACGCCTTTTCAAAATGATTTAGCACGTTTTGTTTTCGATTATTGGGGCCAGTTTACTGCAAGATTACCGATCACTTCAGCACGTTTAAATTAAACTGCGTACTGCAATTCATTGCACTCTGCGTCGAACTCCATTTCCGGGACTGCTATTTACAATCGTCATGCGCCTGTCATGCACCCCGTTCCCACCCGTTGTGCCACCTGCCGCAGTTTTTATAACTAAAATTTACCAGTACGCCATCTATTACGCGCTACAATAAACTAATTGGTAGTTTAGTTCGTTCGTTTCGAATCGATTTACTTAGTCACTAACAATAAACAATTATTCCATTATGCAGTATGGTTTTGTGACGCATACAAGGCATAATGTGGTTAATAATATTTTCTCCATGAATTTAGTTAAAATCCGTATCAAAACGAAGTACGGCCGTATCAGTTAAAAAACCGCCAACATCCGTATTGGATACGGGTAATCCGTAGGCTTTTAGTTTAGAATTAGCACCAGACCAACAATTAATTATGTATTATTTTCGTAAATAGCAGTTATGTGTATTTCAGGTCCTATATATATATATATATATATATATATATATATATATATATATATATATATATATTATATGTCAAATATAATATATATATATATATGTATACTTTTATATATATATATATATATATATATATATATATATATATATATATACATATACATATATATATATATATATATATATATATATATTATGCATACATATATGTATATATACATTGGACAACCATCCCCCTTTTAATACCGGATCGACGCCCCTGCTTCAATGTAACAAATAATAATGTTTTTTTCCGATGGCAGCGACATAACGAATTGACGTCACAAAATGAAAATATTCTTGGAGTTAAAAGATGGATACTGGTCGGCCCATATGTTATGTATATATACATACATACATACCAAATGTGCCTCATACAAATGTTATGTGAATAAGATCAATTAATGTGTTAAGTTGTAATATATATATATATATATATATATATATATATATATATATATATATATATATATATATATATATATATATATATATATATATATATATATATATATGACCTCGATCATAATAGACCATGTAGTGCCCTCTTCATAGTTGCATACATAACCGATATAACAAGTATGAAAACATGAAAACCGAACCAAACAATTGCACGAATACAATATGAATAAATGTTTTAAAAGATCAGCTAAAACAACAACGCTAACCTGTTTCACAGTTCGAGTCAATGTACCCCGTAGCGCACTGGCAGCTGTACTTGTTTATGTCGTCAATGCAAGTGCCTCCATTTTCACATGGGTTACTGCTGCACTCATTCACGTCTAAACAAAATACTTTAATCGATTAAACATTGTCGTTGTAACGTGACACTGCTTACGCCGCTGCTTGTATTGCACCTGCAAAACCACCTACTACTGCCGAAAAATCAAGACGAACTGTCTGCCAGATATTCAGTATCAACTAAATCAACAATAATTCCAGTCAGCTATTGCTTTGTTGATGCATGGATATAAACGTATACGTATTATGATTACCTACCAATCTCACACCGACTCCCTGAGAAACCATCTGTGCAACTGCATACGTATGAAGCAGTATCCCATGTACACGAGCGTCCGTTCTCTTACTTACTCATCTCACACCGACTCCCTGAGTATCCGTCTGTGCAACTGCATGTGGATGAGCCTCCACCTTCCCTCGTACACGAGCCTCCGTTCTCACAAGGTGGCGTGCACGTCGCCATCTCGCTGGCGGTGTCTGCGTAGATTAAGAATAAAAGGTTTGATTGAGACGTTACACTAAAACGTCAGATTAGGACGCCAGATTAAGAGGTAAGTTTAATATGTCGGAAACTGTTACCATGTTCATATTGGTGTGTCTGTATAATTTTTCATATTTTAGTGTACATTTGTTGAATTAATTAATTAATGGTTATGCTGTAAGTGTATTATCTTCAATCAACATGTTGATTACTGTTATGTTGTAACAGACATGCCACATTTTTGGGATGGCAATCCGTATTTTTGACCTACGATTGTGTAAGAATCCGTATCAATCGGTATCATTAATAAGATCTTTCAGTTAACTGGCCTAAGCTATTTAGGCCTTTTCAAAATGATTTTGCACGTTTTGTTTTCGATTATTGGGGCCAGTTTACTGCAAGATTACATTAGTATGAAAACATGAATACAATATGAATAAATGTTTTAATAGATCAGCTAAAACAACAACGCTAACCTGTTTCACAGTTCGAATCCGTGTACCCCGTAGCACACTGGCAGCTGTACTTCTTTATGTCGTCAATGCAAGTGCCTCCATTTTCACATGGGTTACTGCTGCACTCGTTCATGTCTGAAAACAAATACTTTAATCGATTAAACATTGTCGTTCTAACGTGAAACTGGTTACGCCGCTGCTTGTATTGCAACTGCAAAACCACCTTCTACTGTTGAAAAAGCAAGACGAACTGTCTGCCAGATATTTTGTATCTGGAACATGATACTCTCGCAATGGAGGACACATAGAAACCGAAGTATATTATAAATCAATGGTATAATAACACGCTCGCAGATCGCAGATAAACTCCGGCTGATATTATTTGCAAATGATGTTTTATCAATTATTGTGAACTTAGCAATCCAATACAATCTACTGTTGGCCTGGAAATAACAGAAGTACCATCAACATAATAAATTATATTGCTTTTCCTTTGTCGTCGACTTAACAAAATTGACGTTTTAATATGGCAACGCGAAATGAATATATTGTTGGTGTCAGAATGCGAATATTGGTCGGCATTTATATGTACATGTGTATGTAAGTATGTATATATATATACATACATACATACATATATGTAAATGTACGTACGTATATATATATATATATATATATATATATATATATATATATATATATATATATAT
>OZ024866.1:27270104-27282604 GCA_964017155.1 Oasisia sp. SBJ-2009
AAGGATGAGGACAGGAGATTGAGAGGAGGGAGGGTGAGTGCAAGGAAAGCAAATGGAGAAAGAACAAGAGAAAGCATGGCATGCAGGAAGGTGACAGGGGAGAAAGTGACAGTAGATGAGGGGGACAATGGGACAGGAGAGGAGAGAAGTTCATGTGACCGGAGGAAAGATGAATGGAAGAAAGGAAGTGAGAGTAAATGTGCCGAAAGGGAAGTCAATAACAGGGATGATGACAGGACGAAAAGAGGCAGGGAAAAAAGGAACAACAGAGAAGGCGGGAGGAAGAAAAGTCAACGACCAGGGAGATGCAACACGGAGGAGCTACTCTGAGGCAGTGATTGAGGGGGCATCGAGAACAGAAAGGGTGTTTATGGGCGACTCAATTTTGAGAAAGACAGACAAGACTTTAAACAAAGGCGAAGATGTTGTTGTTTGTCTTCCGGGCGCTCGGATAGAGCATGTGACAGAAAGGGTAGAGAATACATTGGGGCATGGCCAGGGAGGATCTATATTAGTACATGTAGGGACGAACAATGCAGACAGGCAGGGGACAACTAGAATAGTGCAAAGATAGAGACAGTTGGTAGGGAAACTGAAGAAGACAAGAGTTGAGCAGATTATTCTCTCAGGAATTTTGCCAGTGATGGGAGGAAGGGGTGTAGCTTATAGAAACTGCAAGAGGATGGCAATCAACGTTCTAGTAGAGCAGATGTGTGAAGAAGAAGGAGTTGGATTTGTAGATTTGTGGGGATACTTTGTTGGGAAAGAAGATATGTATATGAGAGATGGCCTCCATCTAAGCGGAAAGGGCGCTGCAGTTTTCTCTGAGAACTTGCTTCGATCTATGAACAGTGGAACAGGTTGCAGTTATTTAAACTAGATTCGCAGGGGGGATTCACAGAGAAGCCAAATACTGGAGGCACAGATAAGGACAGCAAAAATAAAACGGCAAAGAACAGTCTGGAAAACTCTACCACATTTGGTTATAAATGTGTTTGTTTAAATGCAAGGAGCATAGTAAACAAAAGAAATGAACTAAACATTATGGTAGAAGATACTGACCCTCACATAATAGGTATAACTGAATCTTGGGCCAGCCCCGACATATCAGATGCCGAATTAGGAATGACAGGATATGTCATGTTTAGGAAAGATAGAATAGGGAGAAGGGGAGGTGGCGTTATTGTATATATTAATGTGAAGAAGCCTGGTGTAACATAGTTTCAGGAAACTCAACGTTAACTGTTGGGTTAGTTTATCGAAGTCCAAACATAAACACAGACGATAATGAGAAAATACAAAACGCTATAAAGGAAGTCAGTAAACGGGACTGTATAATTATGGGGGATTTTAACCATAGTCGTATACAGTGGAAATCTCTACAGAGTACTGGGAGTGAAGATCAAACGTTTTTAAATTTAGTACAAGACAGTTTCCTTATTCAACATGTGTTAGAACCAACAAGGGGTGAGAACGTGTTGGACATAGTGTTGAGCTCACAGAAGGAATTTATTGAAATGTCAGGATATGTGAGCCACTGGGATGTAGTGATCACAACCAGATATATTTTATCATCAAAGTAAAAGGAGAACATAATCGAAAAATACGGTACAGGAAAAATTTTCACAAAGGAAGATATAAGGACATGAGGAAATGTTTAGCAAAGATAGACTGGAATAACACACTGGAGAATAAGACAGCATCAGAATGTTGGAATATCTTAAAGAGTGAAATTGACTGCATTGTCGAACTATTTGTTCCCTTAAAAAAACAGGGGTAACGGTCAAAAAAGAAACACTTATCAAAAGAAGCCATTAGAAAAATCAAATACAAGCAAATGATGTGGAAGACACAATGGAAGTGAAGAAGACTATGCCATTTATAAAGAAGCACTTAACCAAGCTACAGCTGAAATTAGAAATTCAAAGAGAAGCTATGAACAAAAATTAGCTTTTAATATAAAACATGACAGCAAGAGTTGTTATGCGTATGTTCGAAGTAAATAGAAAGTTCACGATAAGGTCGGACCTCTAGAAGATAGTGATGGAAACATAATAACAGAGGGATTCTTAATGGCAGAAAACCTAAATGAATACTTTAGTTCGGTATTTACCAGGGAAGATATTAGTGCATTACCAGTACCAGAGACTACATTTGAAGGGAGAGAGTCAGACTATTTAGGACAACTAATTGTAACACCAAAAATGGTAGCTAAGAAAATAAGGGATATGAAGGATAATAAGTCATCTGGAGTGGATGGGATTCCTCCCAAATTACTACTGGAAATTGTAGAACAAATTAGCATACCACTTGCAACAGTGTTCAATTTGGCATTAGAGGAAGGAGTAGTTCCGTTAGAATGGAAAGAAGCAAACATCATACCATTATTTAAAAAAGGATCAAGAAGCAAGTCAGAGAACTATAGACCAGTGAGTTTAACATCGGTGATTTGTAAACTATTAGAAAGACTAATTAAAGATCACTTGGTTGATTTTCTTGTTAAAAATAACTTGATTAACCCATCTCAACATGGGTTTCTAAAAGCGAGGTCATGCTTAACAAATATCTTATGTTTTTTGGAAGATGTCACAAAGTGGGTAAATGAGGGATCACCAGTAGATATAATATACTTAGATTTTAAAAAAGCTTTTGACAAAGTGCCACATCAAAGATTACTACTTAAACTGAAGGCGCATGGCATAGGCAATGTTATGATTAACTGGATAGAAAAATTGCTTATTGATAGAAGACAAAGAGTAGTAGTTGATGGGGAGGTTTCAAACTGGAAATTGGTTTTGAGTGGAGTACCGCAGGGATCAGTATTGGGACCTATTTTGTTCTTAATATATATCAATGATTTGGATGATGATATAACAAGCAAGGTGTTGAAGTTTGCGGATGATACAAAAGTGTTCAGAAAAATAAAAAGTGATGCAGATATACAGCAATTACAAGATGATCTAAATAAGTTGACCGAATGGTCTGAGAAGTGGCAAATGCTGTTTAATTATGGGAAGTGTAAGTGCCTCCACACAGGACATGGGAATGAAGATGCACAATATACAATGGGTAAAACTGTACTAAATACTACCATAAAGGAAAAGGACTTAGGGTTAACTATTAGTGCTGATATGAAGGTATCAGAACAGTGTGCAATTGCAGCAGCGAAGGGAAACCAAATTCTTGGATTAATTAGGCGAAATATAGTGTACAAGGAAAAAGAACTAATAATACCACTGTACAAAACAATAGTTAGGCCTCATTTAGAATATTGCATACAGGCATGGAGGCCATATCGCAAGAAGGATATTGATATACTAGAAAGAGTACAAAGAAGAGCAACCAAAATGATACAAAAACTCAGGAATATTAGTTATGAAATGCGTCTAAAAGAATGTGGATTAACAACACTAGAAACCAGGAGACTGCGAGGAGATCAGATAGAAGTTTTTAAAATATTGAATGGGTATGAAAATATTGACAGAAATATTTTTTTCTCAGTTAAGGAAGAGAGAAGGACTAGAGGACATGGAGTTACATTAGCAAAGAAGCAGTGTAGATTAGATATTAGAAAATTTTCATTTTCACAAAGAACAGTAAATGAATGGAACAGATTATCGGCTGATTGTGTAGGTGCTAGTAGTGTTAATATGTTTAAAAATAAAATTGACATGTACCTAATAAGGGCGGGGTACATTTAGATAGATAGGTTGGACTCTCGATAAGCCAAAGGGCTTCCTTGTCCACCTGCCATCTTGAGTTGATTCTCTAGGTGGCAATCTTGTTAAATCTTGTTAAATCTATATATTATTACACTTGCCGAAGTTGTAGTAATATATATATATATATATATATATATATATATATATATATATATATATATATATACATATATATATACATATATATATGCCGTGCCGTGCCGTGCCGGCGCGACGCGATGCGACGCGACGCGACGCGACGCGACGCGACGCGACGCGACGCGACGCGACGCGACGCGACGCGACGCGACGCGACGCGACGATATGTGATGTTACTCACATACTTATAATATGTCAATGGATGTACCATTACCAATGATACTACATACCATGGCACTTTGCGCCCAAATGTACGGCGTAGAGCAAACGTCCCGGTATTCCGACATTTGTTGAGTTTGATAGGCCGATAATTGCAGGTGTGCCGGAGTTAGGAATGGAGAAATCGACATCTCCATCAAGTCCGTTCACCCCTGCCTGTAAGGATTATAAGTAGTAGTTAGAAGTTGCATTAAATGTCAATTTGTGAAAGTCGATAAACAAATGCAGTTTCATACTTGATGTATATGATTTGCTCGCCCCAATTGGAATGTATTCTCTGGAATTCAAACTTGCATGATATATATATATATATATATATATATATATATATATATATATTATGTATGTGTGTACGAGTGTGTCTGTGTGTGTGCGTGTCTGTGTATGTGTGTGTGTGTGTGTGTGTGTGTGTGTGTGTGTGTGTGTGTGTGTGTGTGTGTGTGTGTGTGTGTGTGAGTTTGTGTGTGTGTGTGTGTGTGTGTGTGTGTGTGTGTGTGTGTGTGTGTGTGTGTGTGTGTGTGTTTGCGTGTGACTGTGTGTGTGTGTGCTTATGACATTAAATTTGTATTGCTATGTATATGAAATAAAAAACAAGTAAGTGTTTGATTAATGAAAATACTGGCCTTGGCTGCCGTTTAATTAAAATATTACCTAGTGACTATTCCACAGTTGCAACTTAACGACTTGACACTCTACTGCACGTGGCATCAAGTCCAACCATGTTAAACGTTGATATAAATCTAAAGCAAATATCTCTGGGTGCCACCGGCCAACATGTAGACATTCAACTAATAGAACTGAAATCTTGTAAAAACAATTACTATTAGTAGCAGTATTTTAAGCTACTGTACAACATCATCAAAAAGATAAAGTATTAATATACTATCGTAACAGTAAATTTTATTGCGTCAAGTTGAATTCCCGAAACATGTCAAGCAAAGGTGAGTGTTTTTATTTGTGTTCCAAAAATCAAAATACGCCTCGT
The DNA here is from genome assembly GCA_964017155.1 of Oasisia sp. SBJ-2009. Lineage (NCBI taxonomy): Eukaryota > Metazoa > Annelida > Polychaeta > Sabellida > Siboglinidae > Oasisia > Oasisia sp. SBJ-2009. The sequence goes on from OZ024866.1 coordinate 27,275,169, forward strand.
CATCACCAGCTGATATATGAGTCTGGTAGACATTAGCATCTATTGAATCGTTTGAGCCACGTGGTATATCGGCATTCTTACGCTAGTTCTAAACTACCCCCTCGGTGTTGACATTAGTGGCCTATATATTCGCTAGGCGTCAGCACTACGAAGAATAAAGGTTAAAGTTGTCCAATCCATTCGTTCATCTGTTTCTGTTATGTCCAGATGTTAATAGTAGATAAAATGTTAATAGCTTAACTAATATGCACAGTCGGTTAAATTCTAAAATGCGTACTTGTCCTTTTTTAATCGTCAAAATGGAGTTGTCGTGACACCGGGTATAACCGGCGAAACAATCTGCAGCTATCGACATCCTGCACACTGACAAATCGCACGTGCTCTTTGCGCGCCATGACGAATATTCCAATGTGCTTCTTGTTATCTATGAAGGAACGTATTAAGTGCATTATCGCAGTTAGCAATAAGAGCGAATTGTCGTGGATTAATTCAACGAGAACTGCAACTTATGGTCGATGCGCATACAGTGACTTGTAAGATTAGCCAGTCAGAAATTCACCATCGGCAACGCCTGGCTCAGTCAGCAACTTCCAACACAATAAGACAGGTTCGACATTCTTCGATGAACTACAGATAGCTTGGCTATCTGCGTTCTCTTTGATGATACTGCACACCAGCTTCCTAACATTTTGCTGTACATCACAGGTCACATCACTACCCCAATCCGCCATCGCTTGCAAAGCAAAATAATTGCAATGCGGGTTTGCAACATAATATGTTCTACTTTGTGATATGTTTTCTGATGCGATTAAGTATCTAAATGATTGACACTGGTGCGACTAAGTATCTATTGATTGACACTGACAATTATCAACTAGGCCAACATACAGTGAAAACGGCACACATGAGGTGGGTCCGAATTCTACATAAGTACCCTTTTCTTCGCCCGTGGACGTCCCACTATTGATACCTATACATTGCGCGAAGAACTGCGACCATACGAAACAAAAGCAAACATGATCACATGCGTCGAAGGATATCGAGGCATCAATATCGAAGGTCAAAGGCCGAGCTCACTCCAATCACGGCCAACGAGAAGAAACAAACATGTTTACGAAAGAAAGAAACTAGTAAGTGCGTGATGAAAATACTGGTATTGGCTGCTGTTTAATTAGTAACATAGTAAAATACAAATAATACCTAGTGACTATCCAACAGTTGCAACTTAACGAGTAGACAGTCTACAACCTTGTTAAACATCGATATAAACCTAAAGCTGCGTTGAATATTTAGAAATTACATGGCTGAGGTTCGACATTTGGTCTGAAGGGTATGAAAAGCAACGAACTAAGTAACTTAATGTGAAGGATAACACTTTATACGTGTATGTATGTATGTGTGTGTATGTGTGTGCGTGTGCGTGTGCAAATTTGATTTCGAGAAAACACCGTATAGACATTGCACGGTTATATTTGATGATTTCGACTTTTTGTCACCAAAGCACACATTAGTGTTTTTTCTATCAACTGGCAATGCATATTTGCCATTTACATTTCTTTTTAGTACATTTTATAACTTTTTTAGAAAGGCTACGTAACATTTCACGCATGAATTTCGTAAAACAAAGCCGATAAATAGCACTTGTTTCGAGTTGCATTCTTCGGGGTTTCTAATCGCCGAATGGCAGACATATTTGGTACTACGGGAAAGCCCAGCATTTCCACTTTTTGAATCCGCTAGAGGAATTCTTGAATGACTTCAATTTTAGCCAATGGGATAGCTCTGCCTGTAAACAAACGTTATCAGTTGTGAAGCACGGTCCCCTGATTGGCTTAAAGCTGCGAAAGCATGCGCAGTGCGCACTCGCTAGCCATAAACAAGCGGAATCGATCGGATCGCCGTAACGAAACATTGCTAAATACTCGGACAATGTTGCGATAACCGCAATAAAATACTTGCAAGACATAGCTTCGACAATAAGCGCGACTTGGGAGGGGGGTTGGAATACAACAAAAGGTGAAATAGAAGCAAAACAGCTTAATCAGGAATGACAACGCACTCGATCATGTACTTGCATGACCGTGAACTCCAAATGCGATTTTCTCAGTTTGAAGATTTCTACTCCGAGCATGCTCAGTGTCGAATATCTTTGGCTGTGCGAGTGCTAGCTCCATAATTTTTGCACCGTTAGAAAACATAATAAATATTCTTTCCAACGATTGTACTAACTCTATTTGTTTATTTTCTGGCATGTGACTCATCTCTTTATAACAGGTCACACACACACACTCACAACACACACACACACACACACACACACACACACACACACACACACACACACACACACACATATATATATATATATATATATGTGTGTATATATATGTGTGTATATATATATATGTATATATATATATATATATATATATATATATATATATATATTCATTTGATACGCTAGCTTTTTTAAATATAGGCCGGCGTAAATAGCATGCCTACCACTGCGTGGGTTGCGCCAGCGTACGGAGGAACTGTCCAGTTGATGTCGCCGTAGTTGAATATTACGAAAGACTTGCTGCCGTCAGTCACCAGCACAGCCTGGAATGTGTTAGTTGGGGTCCCATAAGTCTGTAAACAAAACCAGCACAACTAGTACAAGTCACCACATATTCGTTATTATAACGAGTGTTGTGCACTTTGTAATGACCCTATCTTAAACAGTATAAAACAATGTATTCTCATATTCAATCGTAAGTCAAATAAAACACGTGTTACTATTTCTAAATCCGGTTTCATGCCCCTCATAGGGAAATCCATGAGCTTTAGTGATAACTGACAAATACATTTATCTACACCGACGGACGTGCATTGAGCAAAACAGAATAGCAAGATGGGGAAACAAATACAGAAGGAATGTGCATGCATTGTTTAATGTGTAGGCCAACATATATATATATATATATATATATATATATATATATATATATATATACATATATATATATATATATATATATATATATATATATACATATATATATATATATACATATACATATAAATATATATATATATATATATATATATATATATATATATATATACATATATATATATATATATATATATATATATATATATATATATATATATATATATATATATATATACATATACATATATATATATATATATATATATATATATATATATATATATATATATATATATATATATATATATATATACACTCACATCTGCCTGTTTGATGCTGAGAGCGGATAACTATTTCTGCGTAATTTACCTACCTTACCATCCCATACTATATTATACGTGACGTTACTCCATGTGGTGATGAAAACAAATGTGGCTGCGAAATCGGTCCCACTTGCCACGTCAGAAGACACTTTTTGTAGCGTTGCATTGTCCGTTGTTGACCTGTAGTACACCCGGCCACGGTTTCTAAGAGTATTAATGTCGCACCCCAGAGGAGCTACGAGCGGGCGATTGTAACCCTCACCCTCGTCGAATGCCAGGAAGTTACGTTTCTCATTAAGACCGTCGAACGAGATAATGCCGTTAGTGTTGACCTGCAGGGAAAATATTAACAACAACATATTCTTCACATAATACTAATTATACGCAATTTCTATTGCGCCTAAGTCCGTGAAAACCAAACTCAAACCCAATATTAGTGGTAAATGTAGGACAACAAGTTAATCAGAACAAGATGATCTAAAGTGAATATTTTTTTACGTAACTCTGCAGTGAATGTAATTACGATGGTTGCTTACATGGAAGTGCCTGGTAAGTAATAGTACAGATCATATTGATGATATGTAGTCGGCAGCAAGCCAATGCAGTGACTTTAAAAGCGGCATAGAATGAGTAACACTTGAAAACACGGGCGCACTTTCTTTATTGTAAGTGTTGACATTTTGTGATTTGTAATATCTTATACAGCACAATACTACAAAAAACACAAACGCTTTCGACCAAATCCAATGGCACTAAACGATAGTGTCTGCTCCTAGGTATTATTTTATTTTTAATATTACGTTCTTATGATTAGAACATACACGTTGAGGGCTTAGTATTTTTCAGCTTATGGTTAGTTACTTTATTAAGCTCGAAACAATGTTCGAAATGTTAACGATTCCACATGCTACATTGGCAATAATACAGAGATGAGCAGCGTTAACCAGTACCCTTCGATGGTTACATTTCCCGCGTTCCTGACAGCATACTTCTTTACAAAGTATTGCTCTGCCAATTATGGCAAAGGAGCTGGCACCCTCTGTTTAAACTTACCCATAGGGCATTCATACAGGTTCCAAAAAGCTCGAATTGGATTGGCAGTCGAATCGTAAGAGAACCCGAATTGTCACTCGGTGGAAGTGTTACGTCTCCAGCCTCCTCTCCGTACGGATATAAATGAGATAGTTCTGTTATGCCTTGTACCCACGACGTGATGCAAAGCACAGCGCAAAGCGCCTGAAATGACGGATACATGAGTAGACCCATGGTGTGCCAAATCGCTGTAGTCCGTTATCTCGCTGCAGGCTCGACCTATATACTCTTTACTTCATCGCGTCGTCCATCCCATTAGACAACTCATCATAATGGGTGTGTTGTCGGTGTAGGCCGACGTAAAATACAAATCGTTTCCGCACGTCATACGATCTTAGGGATACCAGACACTCATCTTCATAGCCGCACAATAGTGATACCATAATCATTACATTTGAGCAATAAATCTATGTGTGCGATGATGGAGAATACGGGGTCGATCCTGTTGTATTCTGGATGCGTATGTGATGTATGTTCTCAGGAACTTAGACAGACCGCCTTCGCATATAACTCATTGGAGGTGCACACTTGATTAGCAGCTGGAGAAAGGTGATCAGATAGACATGGTCAATTCTACAAAAAGTGTGACAAACTGGTCTGAGTACCATATCCATTGAGATATGAAGTAGAGGAGAAGGTCTGAAAGAGTATAGGCGAGGGCTTCCTGGGGGATATCCAATTATGTATGTGTACGAGTTGAACTATTAAAGATGTTGCCGAAAAAAGCACCTACACATACATTTTCTGATAATGTCTAGGCCATGCAAACCTTTAAAAGGCTGTTTTTATTACACAACACTAGACGCAGGGCACCCTCTATTTTCTTAGTATTACTTGTACGTCCACAATTATTCCCTTCAAAAACAAACGTTGACATTACGTCGTTTATTTTGTATTGTGGTGAGCTATCTTGCAACACCATCCATCTCTACAGGGATAGGAGAAAGGAGTTTAGGTTTGACGTCATGTCGGTGTACCATACGATCGAGGTACATTATTAATTATTGTTAACTATTTGGACTTAGCTTGCCTAAATGACACCACATATGTAATAAGACACTCCTTCAGAAATCTACGTGTTACCTCAACGCGTGAAAGTATCATTCGGGACTGTCGGGTGATGTGAACGAATAACAAGAACCCATGGTAATGTGTTATACTATAGTCATAGTGTCACGTCTTGACCGCCACGTTAAGCTGCAAAACGTGACAAAATGTAACTACAACATGATTAAACGTGGAACAACGTGGCTAAAGCGTGGTCGTACGTGACACAACGTGAACAAGAAAGTCGATAAGCACTTATATCTGACAACTTGTCTAAATGCACATAATCATGACACATGTATACGTTTGCCCCAAACAGGTTGTACTTCGCGAAACATTGCACTTTTCATTATTAGTCAAGATCGCCAAACACAAGTACAAGCCGGCGATGCCATGGCAACCACCATAACAATCGATTAAAATTCCTGATTTCCGCATTGTCATTGTCACCGGCAAAGTGTTCCACGGCTTCTGCTTGTAATAATCCTTCGGACAGCATAACTGAAATAGTTAGACTGGAACAGTTGGATTATTACAACCAAAAACAAAACGAAGTCCTACATGTTAACATGGAGAATATGGACTTCCTGCCCCCGATTGTCCCCAGCCTCGTTTTCGCGCGCGAGACTTACAGGCCCTATTAGCAGTAACAGCCAACAGGGAACGTAGGCCCCTACTGCATAAGAAATTAATTAAACATTACATGACACAATCATTAAATATGGATTAAAGTCACCACATTCTATGAATTCTAATTTAAAATCAAGAAGATGAACGTCACAATTTACACACTAGAAAACATATGACTTTAGTTTATTTATTTACATAAGGAGTTTATGTACGTGATCACGATCATCGGTGTTGAGTTGATTACACGCGTGGTACTGCGAGCGCAGTGTAAAATTGTCATAAACCGGATACCATGTTGAGGATATGCGAGTAACGCGAGTAGCTTAATCGAAGTCGGCCATAGGTGCAGACGCGCAAACGCTACCACGCCCAGTGATCGTCAAATTTGCCACGTCCCACGTACGCGACGTGGTCATCTGTGCGAGACGCCGCTTGCGGGAAAGCGGCGATGGACCGACGGTGTACGTCAACGAAAACATGACGGGCGGCGTTGGCCTAAGAGACGAGACAACTGAAGAAGTCAAGAAAAATCAATGACTGTTGCACCTTCAACGGCAAAGTTGTAGTAAAGACTATAGACGGCGTTGTGAAAGAAATCCGGACTGACGTTGACTTAATTGGGTATTGAACCGGCGACGCTGATGGTAACCTACAACCTGAATATGGTGATATAAATAATTTCTTATTTAATTTTTGGATCCACAAAAGTGTGCTAGCATTATCTGCAGCAATTGTTTTATAAACTGAGCAATCAATATGTTCCGGTATTCGTAATAATTGTTTATGTATAGTTCTGTTGGCTGTGCTAACTTGTTAAGCTGATTCCTTTTTGTTGACCGTGCTGTCTGTCATCATATGTAGATGTACAAACTGGTGGTTGCGTTGGCTACCAAAACTGAGTGCAGACAGATTTATTTGAGTACGCCATACGTAATACATTTGTCTGATTATGTTTAGTAAGCTAACACCTTATGCAGATACAGTTTTGTTCACAGTGCTACAACTATATATAGATGTACATGTTTTTGATTGTGTCACAATGCACACACATAATTTTCGTTGACTGCGCTATCATTATGTGCAGGTATTTTTAATTCGTCTAAACATATGCTTCAAATTAACTATTTCCTCCCTATCGACATCTCAAGATGTCTTTAACTCAATGCGATTGTTATATATATATATATATATATATATATATATATATATATATATATATATATATATATATATATATATATATATATATATATATAAACACTTTACTACGAACTGTAGTGTGCTTTGAAATGTACAACTCAATTAGTTGTATTCAGTATATCTATCACAATATCTTAATACAAAGACTCGTTTTTAAATTCAGTGTAATTAAATAATTTCAATAATTCGAAAATGTCTTCCGATTA
>OZ024866.1:27287604-27300104 GCA_964017155.1 Oasisia sp. SBJ-2009
TATATATATATATATATATATATATATATATATATATATATCTACCTACATATCTATCTATATATATATATATATATATATATATATATATATATATATATATATATATATATATATATATACATATATATATATACATATATATATATATATATATATATATATATATATATATATATATATATATATATATATATATATATATATACATATATATATATATATATATATATATATATATATATATATATATATATATATATATATATATATATATCTTCCCGCCCTCCTCCCATCGCTCTACCAATCTCTTCCCCACTGATTGTCTGTCCGCCCTCTCCTCTGGCACACTTGGGGTGTATTCTTCCACTGAGCTACCGCCAGTCATGCTCATGACCTAGATAGATATGAACAGTAATAACAATGATACATTAGCAGTAATAGGAGTGAAACAACATATGCACGATGATGTTACGAAATTACATATGTCAAGTGAACAATTGTTGCCACCTTACGGAGCCTGGTTAATCGAGGCAATAAATTACTGTGAAACTCTACTCCGTTGCTATGTTTAGAGCCAATGTGGATGTGTAAGGCGGATGTAAGCCTGACTTACAAATCTGCGTTACCGGAACCGCAGCGTTTCAAGTTTCTAAGGCTCTCCCCTGAAATGACGATGGACCAAGGAATTATGTTTTGTTTTCGTGTTTTCAATGATAAACAATATGCACATTTTCAAAAGTTAATCAAAGGCAGACACACAGACAGACAGACCGACAGACAGACACACAGACAGACAGACCGACAGAGAGACAGAGACAGACACACACAAACAGAAAGAGAGAAAAATAGAGTGAGGGAGAGAGAGATAGACGACAAACGCGCGCGCATACGAGCCATTCTACAGTAAAGTGTATTTTTCAGCCAAAAAAGTTTCCAAATTTATTTTTGCTTAATTTATCCAAAACATTGTTATTAAGATAGACCAAGGTGTCGACCTCAATGGCCAACAGTCAGCAGCGATCGATATTAACACACTTAGCCGATGTGTTCATTTAAAAACACTTACCATCGCCGCATGTCTTAACCATAACGAAACTGGACATGTTAATGATATGCCAACAATGTCATACTTTAAAGTGGCATGCTTAAAGTAATGCTATTTTTCGATTACATTGATATCAACATTCGAACATTAGATGACAAATGTGGTAGTATAACGTATTTTTTGTAATTATACTGACACAGAGTATCAGGATATGATTTGTCCCATAACCTGGTTATTTGGTTTCATATAGTTATGCAGAATACTCGGGAAATACCTCTGATCAAAAGCTAGATACCTGAAATGATTACTTAGGACAGTTACATATCAGAAAAATATTAAATGTTTGTACTGTATTGTATTACTATAAAAAAAAGTAATAATGTCTAACTTGTGTTATGGCTAAGACAAAGCGCTATGGCTAAGACATTATTGTTATGACTAAGACATGTATTCGTATATATACGCCTAATTTGACGAAAAATGTTTGTTTTACATAACTGCATAATAATACTGTATATGTGCGGGTGTGTGTTTGTTTGTGTGTATGTGTGTGCGCGCGCGTGCGCGCATGCATGTGTTTATTATAGAACTTGCTATTTTCTTTCAATATCATATAAACAGTGATTATGAATGCAGAACAGACATGTTATTATTCGAAGATAACTTTATTAAAAGCCACATATCCAGGGGTAGAAATAACTCAAACAATTAGGTAGCCATCCGGGCTACTAGCTTGACATTTCTAGTAGCCCACACCCATATCTGGTAGCCCAAAATGTCTAAATAAATTACTCAGTATATAACTCACTAACTAAAATTGTGGGCAAGGTGGTGTTTTTGTAGAAGCGTTGTCGCTCTCTTGTGGGGGCCTCTGTTGCATTACTTTTGTTTTAGTAAATAACAGTTTAGCACGAATCATCGTTTAGCATGCAATAACGGGCAAAAGTAGAAACTAAGTCAACTGCAGTACTTGGTTTGTGGCATTATGGATGAATAAAAACGGATCAGAAATGCAATTTCTTGTCAGTTCATATCAACTATTTTAAAACGAAACACTTGTGTTGCTTTGTAATAACTATTTTAATGTATACAAGTTTTACTAAATTTAGTAGAACAACGCAGATATTTTGCTATGTATATTTAACATGTATTTACAAATATTGTGTTGATGAAAGGCATCTGTATTTGTTAAGTTTCCCACTAAAATAATGTGGCATACGGCCATATCCAAATTGCGTAATAATAACATTAACTTGTATAACACCCTGTATATTAAAAAAATATTGTTCAAAGGTAGTTCCCCCTTTTGACATTTGAATACAACATCGATAAAGTTATTATTGTAAAACATAAAATCAATATAATTTAGCAGTGCTTATACTCAGTTATATGTGTACATTTTAACCATATTATAAAACAATTTTGAATGATTCAATTAATCAATTTAATATCCTCAAATGTGCTGTCTAAATTGCACATGTATTATTGATTATTGTTTATTATAATATAGATACTAGGCTTACATACTTTAACATGTTTTAACATCTATTAATTTGCATTTCCTCCGATATGTTCGTTGAGCCAACTTCCATTTCCGTTTCTGATTCCTTTTATCTCTCTCCGACATTGTCTGCGTCTGCAGAGCTTTCACTTCTTTCGCTTATTTCTCCGATCCTTTTCCTTAGCCAAATACGTGGCATGCTTTGTTGGTGACGCTAGTACTTTCTCCAGATGCTTTCTTTCTCTTTCATTGTTGCTCATTGCCTTTTTCTTTCGTGCAATCTTCTTTCAGCAATCTGTACATACGCCATGCTTCATTACGTGAATGCCATATATGTTAGTGTATTTTATTATGTTTATTTTCACTATAGTATAGTAGTCAAGTGGGATCATAATATATATATATATATATATATATATATATATATATATATGTATATATATACATATATATATATATATATATATATATATATGTATATATATACACATATATATATATATATATATATATATATATATATATATATATATATATATATATATATATATATATACATGGTGTATATACACATATATATCTAATTTATATATATATATATATATATATATATATATATATATATATAAATTATATATATAAATTATATATATAAATTATATATATATATGTATATATATATATATATATATATATTATATGATATCAGATACCGTGTGTGTATGCGTGCGGTATGCGTGCGTGCGTACATACGTGTATGCGTGCGTACGTACGTGCATGCGTGCGCGCGCACACGAGCGTGGTAATGTGCATCTATGACTACGTACTATACTCTATACATATAATTGTTGTACTAAGCTACATAATTTACACTGTAATTCTTTGTATTTTAGTATGTTGTCTTAGCCATAACGAAGTTGTCTTAGCCATAACATATTGTTTTGTTATGGCTAAGACGTTATGGCTCAGACAATATTTTTACAAATTGAACTCTGGAATGCATAACTCGCTTGAAGTATGTTTCAGTGACATACCATGTTGGTATGTAAACAATTCCACATAACTTGTATATTCTATATGTTATGCTAATAAAAAGTTACATAACATTTAGCACGTTATGGCTCAGACAGGTAGAAAACCTACGCGGCGAATTTCAGTCAAACAAGCAATGTTTTGAGAAGGTATATCACAAACGTTGCCACCAAACATGTGTTTTTTACAAAAGAGAGTAAAATAGGTTACTGCTGCAACAGTTATGGTTTGTACCAGTTTCAATAATTTCGAGCATTGGCACTGTTCTTGAAACGTTATGGCTAAGACACAATATCCATGGGACAAACTGTCAAACTCAATATCTGTTTTAATGTTGACATTTCCTGAAACATATCCGGTAAAATATGATTGCTAAATAAATGCAATTAGTCTGCATTAGCATCAGAAGAAAGCTGCTGTTAAGCAAACACGCAATATTAATGGTTAAAGTACAAATATATTAGTTATGGTCAAGACATTCCAGCATGTCAAATTAAAAAAAACCTATCAAATGACTGAATATCTGTTATTGTAGTGACTTAGCATATTGGAGGGGATTATAGCAAACATACAACAGCATTCGTTTTTTTGTGTTAAGCGGTTCTTGAAAATGAAAAGCTTGGGACAAGAAAATACAACTTACTGTAGAATGGCTCATTATACACACACAAACAAAAAACAAACACACATACATACATACACAAACACACACACATACATACTCAGACATACACACATATACATACATACACAAAAATTATGCAACAATGGGAAACAATATATTATGTAATACATTCAATTTATTCACACATGCTGCATCGTATTGGCATGCGGTCAATAGCGATATGCATGCCGTTTCACTTTATATGATAACACGCCCGCAACTATTTTGTATTTCAGCAAAGATTTCAAAAAGCGCAACAGCGCACTGTCTCTTAACGGTACACTACATACACTCCCTTCGCTCGGCTGATGGGGGGCAGGAAGTGAGCAAAACCCGAGTTTGTCACTACCAATCACACCGTCTTTTCGGCCTCAAAAGTGTGATTATGTGTTAACCATACCTGCGATAAACTTGAGTTAGTTGACCTTGACTTTGATCCCGTATCCGAATAATAACTGCAGAAATGGATTCCCCATCCTGGAAAACCCTTAAAAAGAGGTATTACATAGGTTGAAAATTTGCCGAAATTCAAGATGGCCGAAACCGCCATCTTGAATTCTGAGAAATGCTAAAGGTTGCAACCAAGCTAAGTTTGCTCTTCTAACTATATAAAATACAATTCCATAAAAAAAGTTTACAGTAGTTAACATTGGAAGGTCATCATTATGGCAACTTGACTAATAATGTGATTTTACATAGAATGTCACATGATGTTGGAGTTGTAGAAATTGCACTACACTATTTTAAGTCCTATTTGAGCGACATAGTTCAATATGTACACATTAATGGTTGTACGTCACCTGCTTGCCCTCTTACGTGTGGGGTCCCTCAAGTTTCTGTACTCGGTCAGCAGTTGTTCTGTATTTATCTTTATCGAAATTTATTCGGAACAATAACTTGATGTCACATATTTATGATGATGACACGCAAATTTACATCACAGTGAAATCCCTTCAGAAGGATATTGATACGGCTGTTGAGTGCATTGAACGGTTTGTAACAGAAATCAAGATATAGATGAAAACAAACTCCTTGAAGTTGATCGACTCAAAAACAGAAGTAATAGTATTCGTTTCAGCTCAACAGCTTAAGAAAATCAAGCTGCAAGCGTTGTGTGTGTGTGACTGTTTGGTCATAGTGTGTGTAATCATGGTGTCCAGTTTGATGCTGAGATGACGATGGAGTCCCACGTGATTGCTGTATGCAAGTCAGCAATATTCCACCTCCGCAACATCTCGAGGATCAGACGGTATTTGACAGCAGCAACGACAGAGCAAGTCATACATGCATTTGTTACAAGCACACTCGATGTTGGCAATGCACTGCTATATCGACTGACTCTGAAGCAAATACAACGGCTTCACAACGTGCAGAACTAAGCAGCCCGCTTGATCGACGGTGCCATGAAATATAGCCATGCTACACTTTTTTGTGTAGTTGCATTGGCTGCCGATAGCAGTGCGAGTTGAATTTAATATCCTGCTACTCACTCATCGAGCCCTGACTGGCCATGCACATGGATACATTGAACAATGTGTAACCCGACGCCAGCCGATTATGACGCTGCGCTCCAGCGAACAATATAATATTGTGTGTACAACGCACAAGGCGTCAATTTCAGCGTGGCAGTCCCATGTCTGTGGAATCCGCTACTACAGGATCTGACATTAACTATGACCACTGCTGCTTTTAAAATTAAACTGAAAACCTATCTATGTTTAAGAACTTTCTGTACAGCGCTGTGAGCAACTGATGTTTGAAGAGCGCTGTACAAATTTCACGATTATGATTATTATCATTGATAGGTGACCGTGGAATAATAGTGTTATGCATAGACACCAGGGGTTAAGTTCCTTATAACACAACTATGATCCGCCAGGTAGCGCCACTGTTGGTACGGCCTTTATCGTATCTGCATCCAACCACAAGAAGTAGTATTGCTACTTTGTATTATTACATTAATGTTAGCTCATGGCGGTGTTCTGGGCATTGGTAATGCATTAACGATTACATGAACATGTTGATGATGTAAATATGAATGGTTATTATGGATATGAGCATTCAGATTCACGGACACAAATCGGGATATGTCGTATATGTGAGACATGCAAAACAGTCGTTTCTTACTTGACAAAACAACTCCAGTTCTAAAGTATCGTGGATGACGTTAAACAGAAGTAGGTTATTTTGGGTAAACGGAGATTGATCGCATAGTCGACATGTCGAATGGACGGTTTCATGCCTGTGTGTGTGTGTGTGTGTGTGTGTGTGCGTGCGTGTGCGTGTGCGTGTGCGCGTGCGCGTGCGCGTGCGCGTGCGTGTGTGCGGGAGTGCGGGAGTGCGCGCGCTACGCACTACGCACTACGCACTACGCACTACGCACTACGCACTACGCACTACGCACTACGCACTACGCACTACGCACTACGCACTACGCACTACGCACTACGCACTACGCACATGCTACGCACACACACACACGCACGCACGCACGCACGCACGCACGCACGCACACACACACACACACACACACACACACACACACACACACAACATATTGGCCGAAGGTTTTTCATATTCCTTTCTTCGCTAGTTTCTTTTTCGCCGTACGAAGGACACGTGGCCTTTTCTGAATGAATATGTCGTCAAATATGTCACTTTCCGTCAGGTAAGGCGTCATGCTCGTATAACCGGCTGTGTAGTCGAATCTCCCATATGCTTTCCATATCACCCTGAAATTGTGGAGCGCGCCAACTTTCTTTTGCCCTGCTTGGTTTCCGTCCACTCCCGTTTGGTGGAACGCCAAAAGCGTTTTTGTCGCGTCGATGACGGACACATTCTGTTTGATTGCAATAGCAACGAGGAAGTTGTCGTACGCAGGACGCCCGATAACAACATCCGGCACAACGTGCCACGGAAAGTCGCGCGTCACGAAGAAGTAATCTTCAGCGTAAGGACGCATGATGGTGCCCGTGCGGGCCTTGTCCGTGACGTCACTGAGTTGAAACAACGGGGTGACGACGGAGAGGTTCATTTTGACGTTGATCCTCCGGCCAGTGACCATTGTTGTGTTGAGCGCGTACAAACGTCGTTCCACCTCGCGCAGGGTCTTCACGATGCCGGAGTCGAAGAGGATGTCTCCGTTGCAGTAGCCGTAGAAAGGCGCGTCGTATGCGTCCATGGCGCTCTCGTAAATATCCTTCAAGTAGGGCGCGTTGAACTCGGTCACTTTGCGTGAGCGGAGGATGTGCCAGCCGAGCTGTTTGGCGAACTCGATCAACGGACCATCGTCGTAGGTGCTGTACAGCACGGGCTGCACGACCGGACGCAACAAGGCCCAGTTGCGTAAGATGTTCGTCTGTATGTAGGCCTTGCCCTGGTCGCGGGTGAAAGTCGTCAGCAGCACAAGTAGCGGCCTCTGAGTGCCGACGAACCAGACGCGCTCCCGGTCCACCTCCGTCACCGGCTGAGAGCCGCCGTTGTGGGCCAAGTGCCACAGCGTGAAATGCCCGAGAAGAACGAGGGGAACCAGTACCACCCACAGACGCGGCATCCTCTTGGCAACCCTCACGGCAGAGCATTCAATCACCGTCACTAGACGGTAGATCATCAGTGACGAGTCGTCGTCCATCTTCAACGGAACCAGCTGCAAAACAACCATGGGTGATATTTTTGACTTTGCATCAATTGGTCCCAATCAGGGGTTAAAAACAAAAACAAAATTCTTTCTTTTCCATTTGTGTGGACATGTCTTGACACCCACAAACATCAAACGGACCACGAATTGCTTCAGTTTGGGTACCGTTACAGCCTTTTGTAAATTGGTACCTAAAACAAATCATCACGTACGAGTCGATGTGTAGGTGCCTGCTAAAAAATGTTATATATTGTTGGTTTATTCAAATGGCTTACTGAATATGAAATCTGGATTACGTATGGTATATAACTTTTGCGACTTCTGCGAACTCAGAGTGTTGCTTCTATGTTTTTGCGATTTTGTTTCATAAAATGTTTGTTTTGTGTACTTTTTCTTGTACACATTACACGCTTACCTTCCAGTTGCATGTACGCATATATTAACAGCAGCACAAATGTGCGTATTTTACTTTTTAAGTACCCACTTATATTTTATTTTAATACATGAACATATATTAGGACTCCATCAGTTTTTAACTGTTTACTATAATTAAAAAGATAACACTTTTTTCATTCTGTACGTGACACGTTTTATAAAACAGTTTTTATTAATTTGTATTGTATCTTTTGTTACATCTTTATATTTTATCTTTTTATTTACCACATTTCCAAATACTAAATACTCATTTTAGATAGGCATAGACTATGAAATGGCAGGATTATGTGTATATGTTGGGATAATAAACAATAGTGAGTTATCTGTGGTACAGTATCCCGCAGATACAATCACTTTTTGTAACATCATAAAATTCCAATAATACTATTATTATCATTTCAAAGACATAATATGCACTGCAATGTATTCACTAGTGGCACATGTTGTTTATTCGTTTAGTTTTGAACGTTGTGATAGTCCAAAAACACATCGTTCTGTATGTGACATATTCGTTTTGTATATGACTGGTTTCATAACCCAAACACATCGAAATGAAAGTAACGTCTTAAAAGCAATTAACGGGAATGTCGTGTTCCGTGTGAGTCTACCTGCAGCAAGCACGTATGCTTAGGAGTTCATATGACCACCAGTCAAATATAACGCTTCAGGAAACGGTGGTGGGCAGCAACAATATTATCGTGAAAACGAGCGGCCAGGGTGTACTGAGCCCGCCTCCATCATCTGCTGGTGTACGACACAGTTACGTGAGGCATGAAGATATCCTCCAGTGCAGTGTCATAGACAACCTCGGGCACTGGCCCCTTGTCTCGTTTGTCATTACCTACCACTGGATGAAAGGAGTTCACTCGATGTATGCCAAACGAAAAGTATTGTTAAGAGTGTTAATTTATATATATTGCCTTATTTTAGTAGGACGGTCGGCACCAATACGTCAGTCGTTCTGTATGTGATGCAAAAAACACTATTATGGTAACAACATAATAACATTTGCAGTGGAATTTATTTATTTATTTTTTATATTGAAAGACCATAATAACAGGATCAAACAGACAAATAGAAGAAAAGTTATCCAGAGTAGTATTCTATTTTTATGGACAGCGCAATACTTAAAATACGAAGAACAAAAACACGTACATGTTATAATATTAAAAGCTTATAACATCACAAATAATTAGACCTATTTCAAAACAGATGAAGTGTCATGTATGACCGTGATGCTACATGTATCCCTGATCACTAAAAACGCTTTAAGGCCCCGGATTAATGAGTATTGGAATGAATTTGTAGCCATCTTCCCCAATTGTTACAAAGTCAAAAATCTCACCTATTAGGGGTGGTGTTATTTATTTGCAAATTTCGTTTTTTTAATGGAATACCCTCTTGAAAATATAGACATGTTATGTTTATACAAAAATAAAAATATCTGACCGGTCGTCTGATCCTAACCCCCTGTACATACACCCTGAAAGTCATGCCCCTAAACATGTTGTCGAAAATGGTTTAATAGTGTGCTGTTGCTCTAATTCAATAGAGTTTCAGGGTGTGTTTCACATTAAAGTTACTATCAAAGCAATACTGTTAATTTTGTCTAATATCCACATGAATTCCCTTTCAGAAACAACAAGTTTGTCAATATAAAGTTTGATGTTGATTTTATAGGCTTTTTTAATCGAAACTGAAGAAATGTTCAGTGATTTCTATGTGGGGTGATAACATTCACAAACAAATTATGCTAATATTCTTGAAATTGTAATTATCCCAGATTATGACAAAAACTGTTGGTAAGTGATAGCCAATCTGAACTGACCAATCAAATCACCTCACTCGTTGAGATAATTAACATAATTTACATGAGTCACTTAGAAATTAAAGTATGTTAGTTGGTATGGAAAATAACATACAATTATAGATTGTTATGACAAAAGTTGCACCAACACGTTTTGAGTGAATTTATGAGACTGTTAATTAGCTAACGAGCTGCTACCAGATATTTGAGCCCCAAACTATAGCAGCTGTCATCCCACAAAAAGGTACACATGGTTTGGAAGAATTTGGAAACAGTACGACTAGCCAGACATCATTAATGTGGACACTCAGTCTGAATCCAGCAGTATCAGACAAGCAGGGAATAGCATCAAAGCTCTGGCATTAAACAACAGTGTCAAGGATATCATTTTCTAAGTTATTTTAATAATTGTTTGAGATAATTTTCCAGACAAAATACCTTTTAGAGGGGCCTTAGTTTCAAGGGGTACATACGTGGGGGTTAACATCGACCAGATGACGAATTACGGTTATTTCCCCACTCAAAAAGACCACCTCTATCGTTTGGAGGTGTGATCTAAATATATTTGCTCTAACACCACCCCCCTACACCTATGTGTTACTGTTTAAGCATAAATCATGATGCGCATAGACCTGCTAATGATTACGATTCAACTGCCCCGTCGTGCATCCAAACCGTGTTAATGTTTCTGGTCCATTTATTTCAGCTATATGACAGAAATAGGGATCAAAAAACACACATACATACACGCATGCATGCATATATACATACATATATAAATATGCACGTATGTACGTATGCATGCATATACATACACACACACACACATACACACACATACACACACACATATATATATATATATATATATATACATGCATACACACACAGACACACACACACACAAACACGCACACAAACACACACACAGACACACACACACACACACACACACACACACACACACACACACACACACACACACACACACACACAACACTGATTTATAATAATAACATAGATGCATAACTGTCCTCGATTTACGTTTTTTGCCATGATCTAATCAGACTAAACAACAGAACTAAATTTCAAGCGCTAACTACATGCCAGACTAAACGTGAACACAAAATTCAGCGGCATTTGCTTCAAACGTCAAACCTGAATCTACACATATACGAATATTTAACCGCAGATCACTCAATGATAACATTCATACTTACACAGATGTATAACCAAGAACGTGGTCCTTGGTTCAAGGCAAATAGTCCGACACCACTTCAGTCGTTCTTGACGGAAGCCAGAGCAAACTGTTGACAGCAGCGTTACGTGTGCCAACGTGGTTCCGTTGCGGCCACAATTGCAATTACCTCTGGCGTTGCGTATTACAAAGGGATTAGTGCTAATTAAGCGGCTTGCCTTTGCGAGTTGCCGTTGCTGCTGGCCAAAACAGCGAGATACTCAGCGGCAACAAATGTGTTTGTGACTATAGCGACTGTGTCAATGCAGCGCCGAGCATTCTCTACAACAGTTTGTTCAGTCGAATGTTGAAACACCTGCAAGGTACGTAAGTTTTCAAAAATGAAATTGGAAATTGCATATTTACCGTCT
Organism: Oasisia sp. SBJ-2009; assembly: GCA_964017155.1. NCBI lineage: Eukaryota > Metazoa > Annelida > Polychaeta > Sabellida > Siboglinidae > Oasisia > Oasisia sp. SBJ-2009. The sequence goes on from OZ024866.1 coordinate 27,299,337, forward strand.
GTTTACTGTAATCGAGTAGACGATTATCTGCAGAATGTTGGTCGGCCGCAATTGTTTGTCCTTGTTGACTTGGGTTCATTAACTAGAATTTATTGCATTCGCCATTAATGCTAACTTAATTACCGAAGGCGATACAAGATTACGTGCCAGGTAGAGGGAGTCCCGTCGAATGTCTTGGAGAAATCAGAAAAGACCGGAATGAAAATGCTGCATTTCAACAGAAGCCAGAACAAAAGTGCTTATTCTATAAAGCGTAGGCCGAACACGATATTACATGAATAGCTCTTCCTAAAGTTTGACGAGTTATTTTACAAACGCAGTGAAGTTCAACATATGTAATGGTTAATTGGCAGCACTTGGTCTGTGCGGAGTTGACAGCTTCTCATCGACCCTAATGGTTTGTTGATCTAGATTGAATAATTCAGTCGGTACGAGAAATAAAGTAAATCAGTCAATCAAATTATAATGATTTATGCCATTTGTCGTTAACATGCGGCCAATTAATGTCAACATTCATGCATAGTGATATAATGTGCTAGTTCTATTTATAATGCTGTATGGTCGTAATGACGCACTAATTGCCAATAAACCTATGGTGGGTGCGGGTATGCGTACGAACAAATTACTTCTTCCTTTGTTTCAGCATGGAGTTGAGTCTAATTTAGTTTGTTCCTTTACATTTTTTCCTTTACAACACTTTCCGAACTGGTCTAACTGCACAGCAAGCGGTACAAATCTCCTGTGCAAGGTATTGGTAGTTGAACCAAA
>OZ024866.1:27302604-27327604 GCA_964017155.1 Oasisia sp. SBJ-2009
GCGTCGGCGTCGGCGTCGGCGTCGGCGTCGGCGTCGGCGTCGGCGTCGGCGTCGGCGTCGGCGTCGGCGTCGGCGTCGGCGTCGGCGTCGGCGTCGGCGTCGGCGTCGGCGTCGGCGTCGGCGTCGGCGTCGGCGTCGGCGTCGGCGTCGGCGTCGGCGTCGGCGTCGGCGTCGGCGTCGGCGTCGGCGTCGGCGTCGGCGTCGGCGTCGGCGTCGGCGTCGGCGTCGGCGTCGGCGTCGGCGTCGGCGTCGGCGTCGGCGTCGGCGTCGGCGTCGGCGGCGTCGTCGTCGTCGTCGTCGTCGTCGGCGGCGTCGGCGTCGGCGTCGGCGTCGGCGTCGGCGTCGGCGTCGGCGTCGGCGTCGGCGTCGGCGTCGGCGTCGGCTATCGCTATCGCTATCACTATCACTATCACTATCACTATTACTATAGTATTAGTAGTAGTATTAGTATTATAAGATGGCAGTACATTTTATGTAGTACTGAGACATGTTTTGTTTTGGCTGTTCCAGTGACAAAGACCACTAATGGCGCGTCTGTTGAACGTCGGGACCATCAGAAGTGGCCGGGTGTCTCTGTATGGGGTTTACATTGTCGTCGTGATGGTGTTTTTGCTGAGTCTCGAATCGATGCAGTCACTTCGACGTATGAACGAGAGAGACGTCAACGACACATGGATCAACAGCCTCATGACGGAGTTCGACGCGTCGAAAACCGAAAACCAGCATCCGAGCGTCGTCCTCTTCACGACTTTCAAAAACCAACCAGATCGGCTTTTCCTTCAGTACAACACGATACGCAATTGGGCTTCGCTACGACCGTTCGTCCAGCCTGTTCTGTTCACCACATCGCGGCGGGGCGACGGTACTGATCTGTTGGAGAAGATTGCTCGGGACTCGGGCTGGCATTTGTACCCGGCACCATCCATCAGCAGACACGGACTGCCTTTCATACGACCGATGTTCGAGATGATTGAGAGCACTTACAGGGGCGTCGTTTTCAGAGGTTACGCTAACGGCGACCTGCTGTTCGACGCCAGCCTTACGAAGAATATACAGGCCATCGCCACGCACACATTCCACATGAAGCGGTCGGTGCTAGTCGGGAACTGCACGGCCTACGGGGGAAGCTTCATCAACGAAAAGAACTCGCTAAACAAAGAGCAATTGAGAGCAAACATGGCGAAAACCGCTAGCAAGGCCAACGGCGCAAAAGGATATGTAATCATTGGAGGGTTTTATCCGTGGGAAAAATTCCCCGAGTTGGTGATTGGTAGAGACGGTTTCATTGACGTTATTGTAAATTTAGCCGTGGCACACGATGCAGAAATCATAGACACAACGTCGTCATTGCTCGCAGTGCATCGGCCTGTCAAGAGTGGACCTGGGTCGCAATCGACCGGGAAAGACGCCGATTTTAATGTGGATTTTAATGTGAATGCCGTTGTAAATGCGTATGGATTAGCAAAAAATAGCATGATTAATATGATGCCAGTGCACTATGAAACAACGGCGGATTTCTTAGGCAATATACATATAATCCGCACTCCACCGAAACCGGTCGTAAAAGTGAAAATCGCAGTGAAAAAGAAGGAAACAAAGAAATTGAAAGCGAAATCGGAAAAACATGATGCAACTGGACAGGGGAAGAAAAGAGAAGTTAAAGATACTCAATCCACTCATTCCCGTAAAAATCGTTTGCTCCTACTCCTAGCGATTATTAGTCATTTCACAAAAAGCGGATGTATCAAATACTCCTTAATGGTTGCTTAGTTGGTTTATGCATGCATGTTACTTCTTTTTTCTGAAATAAATTAAATAAATAGGAACTATTTCGATTTTCGTTTCGATCGAACCCGGTCGAAACTCTATACGAAACGTAACTATGGAAATGGAGCTTTGAGCGGAATATGCTTTAGTCTTCACGCGAACGAGGCTTGGGCGAGATTGACGGCTTCACCCTGTCGAGTTGTTTACGTTTAGAAACGGCGATCGAGTGTAGGCACGAATTATTTTTATATGCCATCAACACGGCAAATTAAGCAGACAAAGACAGCATCGACGCATGATTGGGAAAGAATATGCAACTAAGCAGTGAACAGAATGACTTCGCCTTCAGAACAGTGAAAGTGCCCTTTGCAAGCTACGGGCACCGTTGGCCGGCGGCGAGGGACAGCGAACTGTCACTGACTACAATCCAGACACAGTCCACATGCAGCGTTCGCACAGATGTTCTTCCAAATAGGTTAGTAATTACGAATTGCTCAGCTATAATCACGTATATATTTAGGCGTATGAGTATATACGTCATTGATATTTCTGTTGTTTTTATTAAATTTATGTTATTGTTTACCTTCAACCTTGGCGCTTATTCAGCCAATGGCAATGACAGCTAGGCCCATGCCATGGTACGACAAAATAGCAAGCCAAGGTTGAAGGTATATGGCTATGCTATGCCTATGAGTATGACTACACCAGGCATAGACTATGGCCTATATGACTATGACATGTCAGTGATTTATTATAATACTGTAACTATGTCATATTTATGTCACATATGGTAGTTCTAAGGCTAAGATTAATTAACTAGGCTTAATTAGCCTAATAGTAGCTAGGCATAATGTAAATGCATGTGATCCGTAACAGTTATACTTAAGCCTGCGTTATACATATTCATAATGATCGACAATATTTAAGACATTTATAATAATAATTTAATACACTAAGCAACATTTTATGATCATTTAATACATAAAAATAGGTATATACATATTATTTTAATTTATTAGTAACATTAATGTAATAAAATAACAAGATACATGGTGTATTACTTGCATTTGGAAGCCTGGGAGATGATCGTTCATAACATTGCAAGTTTTTCAAGTACATTAAAATTTAAATGTGTCACATTTTCAGAACTTGAGGTGTCATCACCATAGGGCATGCAGAAAAGCTCTTCGTCTCAGGTAAATGAGTGTTGTAATATACATTAATTTACTCTCTCAACAAACCTTTTATATAAATTGTACGGATGTATGTCATATGTGAATCCAAGGGTCCTGGGGTCCTGTGGATGTGCCTCGTACACTGTAGGAATTTGGTATTCCTAGGAACTTTTTATAATAGGTCAATGCTAATGTGCCTCAATATTGTTTGAAATATGACCCAGTTTAAGTGATAATAATAAGTTGTGGCATTTTCCGATATCACTACTCCAGATGAGACAGTGGAAAATGAAGCTATGCGGTATCAACAAATATGTAAACCACACAATTTGGTTCAAAGGCCAGTAGGTGTGATATTTTATTTGTCTGTGTTAATGGGTGGGTGTACTTGTTAAATTGTATATAAATAAAGACATCATAAAGTAAAAACATTTTATCAAAACTATTTCATGAAATTAACTACAAATTAATGGCAAGCACAATATAAGTATAACTACAGGTACAATCACTGCACTTGATATATTTATTTATTTCATCAGATAACAAGCAAAGCAACAATAACAAAATTAGGACAAAGTTGAAAACGTGTTCTAAAGGTAAATGTAAAAAAACAGTTACTTTTATAAATATTCGTTTCATCGAGCATCCAGCACATGGTATATCAAACACTAATTAGTTCAAAAACATTAATCCCATTCATTAGGCTTTCAAATTATGCCTTTCACAGGGAAGACATTAGCTTTAGCAAACGTGTGCTTAGTGATACATGTCATGGGAAAGTTGTTCAATATTCTGAAAGAATTGTCGTAAGAAAACATATTTCTGGAAATTTACTTTTGCAAAGAGTTCACCCATAACACACACACACACACACACACACACACACACACACACACACACACACACACACACACACACACACACACAATTGTTACAGAAACATGCTGTAAATAGATAACATATACATACTATGTATAGTAGATCTATGGCGTAAACATTTTTGTGACCTTTTAAACTGTGTTAACAATAGTAGTGTAGATGCGTGTGAACATGACTGTGATACACCTTATGATGACATTGTGGTCACAGTAGACGAGGTAACAAATGCGATTAAGAAGCTTGACATTAATAAAGCTTGTGGGTCAGATGGCATATGTTCAGAACATATAAAATATGCAGACAAGGCACTTATACCCTTGTTATCTTTGTGCTTCACTAGTTTTTTTGCTCATGGATTTCTGCCAGAGACAATGTTGTCAGTTGTACTTGTGCCAGTGATTAAGGATAAAGCTGGTAAAATATCTTCTAAAGACAATTACCGTCCAATTGCATTAGCTAGTGTGTTTAGCAAAATGATTGAAGTAATTATACTGGCTAGAATTGAAATATTTTTGGATACTAATCCGAATCAGTTTGGTTTCAAGAAGAAGCATGGTACAGACCAGTGTATATATGTGTTAAAGGAAATTATTGATTTATATCGAACTCTGAATGGCAGTGTATTTGTATGTTTTCTTGATGCAAGTAAAGCCTTTGACAGAGTAAATCACAGAACGTTGTTTAAGAATCTCAGTGAAAGGGGTGTACCGGTGTATATACTACGAATATTAATTTATTGGTATCACAACCAGACCACTTGCATAAGGTGGGGTGATGTGCTTTCTACTAAATTTAAAGTAACCAATGGTGTTAGGCAAGGGGGGATATTATCCCCTTACTTATTTAATGTATATGTAGATGAATTGAGCGAACAACTTAAAATGTGTAATGTTGGATGTAGCATGAATGGTCATATTATTAATCACATAATGTATGCTGATGATTTGGTCTTGATCTCACCTTCATCGGCAGGTCTATGCCAGCTACTACGTGAATGTGAGACATTTGGAATGAGCCATGATGTGAAATACAATGCTAAGAAGAGTGCAGTTATGATATTTAGATCTGCGACCTTAAAAGGATGTTCTATCCCTGAATTTAACCTAAAAGGGGTTACTCTGCATGTTGTAGCTACATATAAATATCTTGGAAACTATATTTCAGATGATCTTTCAGATGATGATGATATTAATAGACAACGCAGAACTCTGTATGTACAAGGAAATATTATATTGCGAAAATTTAGTATGTGCTCCCTAGAGGTTAAACTCACACTGTTTCGTTCATATTGCTCACCCATGTATGGAGTGCAACTCTGGTGGAATTATAAGAAATCCACTTTAAATAGGTTGCATATTGCATATCATAATATTTTTAAGTTGTTTATTGGTATGTCAAAATTTGAAAGTACCAGCCTGCTATGCACTGTTTTTGATGTACAATGCTGCCAATCAGTTATTAGGAATATGGTGTATAGATTTATGTGTAGAATTGATAGCTCTGTTAACTTTATTTTAAATGACATACTAACTACTAGCTTAAGATTCACTTCCAGGATCCGCAAACACTGGAACAAGCTTTTGTATATACACACTTGATTGAAATAACTGTATGCATGTTTCTTTTATACACTGTCACTGTTCTGTACTTTTATATACTGCACATATTGTGTACCTAATGTAACATATGGACCTCAGAGTCACATATACTTGCTGTATGTGCTCTGTTGAGTCTGGAATAAAGTTATTGAATTGAATTGAATATAATAACATTATGTACATAACAAAATTTGTTATGTACATAATGTTATTATATGTACAGCACTTTGTGACCATGTTGGATATTGTGCTTTATAAATAATAAATATATTAAACAAAGTAACTATATTATACTTTGTTTAAAAAATCAGTAGATATAAAATAACTTGTTTTTAAATGTATTTAATGCTTTGCATCTTTACACATAAAAAATGGGTAAACTAGTCAGGGTCCTTGCCATGTCACTGAGAGTTACATGTGCAATTGCTATATGCTACTCAATTCTATGAAGAGTACTGGCTAGAGATAGTGGTGAATACTTTTCTTTTGTACAATTAGTATTTTCACATATTAATTTCAGTGTGGCAGAATGTTTCCCACATTAGTAGACATGTTCAATATAACAGGTCTGAGTAATGTATATATAACATGTGGGCATGCAAATTTTATAACATGAATAAAACAATTATATTACCCAGAGATGGAGTAATCGTACTCGTGTACTCGTACTCATGTACTCGTATTTGAGTACGAGTACTTTTTGAGTACGAGTACTCGAGTATGAAGGCAAGTAATCGTACTCGAGTACATTACCAATGTAATCGTACTCACTATTACTTCTCACGATTACATATTTTTCATATGAACAGTTGCAAACAAATATATTAGACAGATAAAAATAGCAATATTAGAAGTAATCTAATAAATGTAATAATAATGAAGGTATTCATTTTCTATTACTGTTGAGCATTTCAGTTAAATAAATATTCAGTCAGATTTCCCTAATTAATACCTTCTCTTCCCAGAGAAGCCACATCTCCTCACCCTCCTGCTTAGTACAAAGTACAAGTTATATTGTGACAGTCCCAGGGAAGCACTGCATGAGATAAGCGTCCCCTAACATCTTGTTTTGTAATTTTAGAAGCCATGTTGTACTGTTTGCTCTTTCAGTATGGTGTGAATGACTGGGCAGTCAGCTGCTAAATCTCTGTCCATTATGTTTAAGTAAGTGTAAACCTGTCTAAATCCCCAACTATTCTGTTTGTCTCATCTGATATATGACATATTTGAATTGGATATTATTGCTAATATGATCCCTGGGATTTGAAATGTTGTTATTGTATAATTTATATTTGATCATGTGTATTTGACATTTAAAAGGGGACATTTGAAATTCTTAAATGCATCATATTTGTATTTGATTCAGAAGTTAAATATTTTCCTCTTGATACTTCATTGACATAATTGAACCACCACTAAATTGACACTCATTATAACACTTGTATGCTATTTGCTACAGTATCACTATGATACCGTTAGTTTGTAGTATCATGATATATGGACATCTTGAGCATCAATCCAGTATTAAATGGTTCATTCAACACATGATAAAGTCATCTGATGATTTATAATAATAATAACATCTGGACAGTGGATAGCAGTTAGCAGTAATCAGTTAGAACACTAGATATTGGCACAGCAACAGAAAATGAATGACACCTGATTCCATGGAGGTCGCCTTTACGGTAGAAACAGGATATTCATTAAAGGAATCGTGAAAGTACCAGTAATCATGATTACATTCTAAAGTAATCGTACTCGTGCTCGAGTACATTCTAAAGTAATCTTACTCGAGTACATTTGTTTTCGGAGTACTCATACTCATGCATGTTCAAAGTAATCATACCCATACTCGAGTACATTTGTATTGTACTCACTCCATCTCTGAATTATTACCATGATATTGACTTTGGCTATGTATGTCGTCACATATAAAATATAATACATGTCAGAGCTAATTGTCACTTTGTTTCTTGTATAGGCAGATGTGGATGTGGATGTACAGCAAAATGCCAGGAAGCTGGTATGCAGTATCATCAAAGAGAGTGAACTCACACAATGTCATCGATATCCAAGCTGATGTTGTTCACCAAAGAATTTCGAACCTGTCTTACAGTGTCGAGAGAGGTTGACCAAAGGCTCATGCCATATTTGACAGACCATGGCAGCCACCGTTCCATCACCAACTGCAAAGCTAGTCAGGCGTCACCATATTTGCATGTCAAGCACTCTGCATTCTACATTCTAGTCAGTCAGGGTACCTGACCGGCATGGAAGCCAGTGTACACACAACTAGTACTGCGGAGTCTGTCACAATGCAACACACAGTACAACTGGGATCACTTCTGGTCGACATTCGAATACTTGACATTTAATATGGAGCATCTTGCATGGCGCATAGCTGTATAGTCCTGTCCACAAATACAACTGTCCTGTAACTTGTTGAACTAGTGGTAGTAAGCATTGTTGTTTCTTGTTGACCTGTAAAGAAAAGCATGTATTCAATTTCAGTAAACAAACAACATGGTAGTGGAGTTGGGAGTAAATAATGATGCCATGCAATAACTACTCCATGGTGTACACATATTCATTTTTGACATTTTATGTCAAACATGAATATGTGAGGTTGTCTGGTCAACGCAAATGTTGGAAATGACAAAATAAGGTTATTGTGATGCCAACAGCACATTCCCTCAGAAAATATTCAAGCATTCATAATATGTATGTCTACCTTCTTCAAAACTGTATTATTGATTTCTTGAGTCATCGCTTCAGTATTTCCCCTGCTATATGATGAGTGAGGTGGACTACCTCAGTGTTTTTCTAAGCCATTTTGCACAAAATATGCCAGGATGGCCACCTCATAGGTATTTCTTGCTATAAACATGTTTACACTTTTAGCTGTGCATTTGTTTCCTCTCTATTTCCCAGGGAATAAGTTAAAACATCCTTCAAAATGCACCATTTTGAAGGTAATTTTTAAAATTGATCTATGTCGCCATGCCCTAAGACTCACACAGTGTATGTGCATTAATATCTGTGTTGACACACTGGGTATAATATGCATTATACAAGAGCAAAGGTTATTCTAATTTTCCATGTTCAAGATAATGCATTCAGATACTGCTGTGATGAAAATTTAGATAAATATTTGAAAACAGCTGGCACGTGTGAGTTGAAAGGTACCAGGTACATAGACTACAGCCAGGCATTGACTACAATGGAAACAAGTTAAAGAATGTTATATCAATATATGTAATAGTTGCATGATATAATGTACACCTACTGAATTAACATTTTATTTTCATGTTTACGTTTTATTGAAAAAAATCATCACCATCAATCATCGCTGTTATAAAAATATAAATTATTTTGCATAACATATAATAGAAATCAACAACATTCAGTAATAGTACTGAAATGTGAGTCGCAAAACACTGTTTTAATAATTGTGAAATATAATATAATTCTCCGTTTGACGTTCTGTTACACGAGATAACGGATGCTCCCCCTAAAAATACAACGTTTCTTGCCCGACCGACAAGAGCCTATTAGTATTACCAGTCCCCCATGTCAATTTTATTTTTAATTTCGTCCCTCACGTCATCTATTCTCTCTGGATACGTACTTTCGCAATTACTAAGTTTATTAACAAGATCCTGCGTAATCAAATACAATACCGGTACATATCAACACAGATTGTGATGCTGAGCCTGAGCGATATCGATGGTGGCTGTCAACTCAAACTGGCTTGCCTTGTCAGTGACACTGTCAGACTTATATTTATTATAATGTTACAAGTTAGAGAATCCGCGTCGAGTCAACGTTCACAAGAGTTAATTATCCCCCGACTACTCGCTCTTGTTGCTGACTGCGTTAATGCACTTAATGCGTACCTTCATAGAAGAATCACTGCCTTTGAGTTGACTTGCAATCTCGCGCCAAAGCACGTGCGATTTGTTATTGTGGTGCCGTTAGTAGTAACAAAGACAATTAAAGGAAGACCAATCACATGCGCTGTTTCCAATTGGACGCCATTTTTAAAACATAGACCGCAGCGAACCAAGCGGCTGGGTTGCAAAAGTCAGATCAACATGGCGTACGCCAGGCACGGCGGTTCGTTTTGCTCAGCCTTTGGCTGCAGCAACAACAAAAGCGTCAACGCAGAGCTTTCATTCTTCAGATTCCCGAAAGATAAAGACAGGTAGGCATTAAATCAATACAAACTAAAAAGAAATACCATGCATAACACAAATAAATGCATAAATGCAACGCCTCGACACGCCCCCCCCCCCCCCCCCCCCCAGTCAGTGTCAGACTGGATGTCAGCTTGTAAGAATTGGCCGGTCTACTAATTTCCCTTCTTCGCATCTGCCTCTATCTTTTAATATATATTATAGTCGTAGACGCGGCGTTCTCATCTTGGGCAATATTCCCCCTCCGTACTGACCTCCTAGACAGTTAGCCATGACCTATTCAGTTCAGCCACAGTGTCACTGTCAAATAGAAATCAGATACTCACGGAGAGAGATTCTAATTACTCAATCATTTGCAGAAGACTTTTCCAAGTGTTCGTTTCAAGAACTTTAATACAGACAGCATAATACAGAAGTTAATACAATTGTCTAACTGGCATGGCTCCGTGGGCGCCAGACGTGAAGTTACATGGTGCGTGCGTGCTCTTCTCTCTCTCCTCTCTCTCGTCTAACTGCCTGGGTTTAAATACTCTCTGCCAAGTGACAGTCACTAACTAGACATTCATTTCCTTATATAGTTAGGCTCTCTGGCCAACGCTGGCTAAGCTTCGGACAACGCTCTAGTCGAGTCTCAGAGATAATAATAAGCTGGAATCTCCTATGCCTGGTCTATCCTTAGAGAACTCAGACAACTGGATATAACTGGTTTAACCAAGCTAAGCTTCTAGCTTGCCTATAGCATTAATATGACTTCATGTATAATAATTATAGTATTTCATGAAAAGTAATTACAAGGAATTTATGCAACCATAATTCCTTACACCTCCATCACCCAACTAGTGATTTATCTACGGTAAATCACGTAAAAACCAAAAGAAGTAATTACTTGACATGAACTGTCGGTATACCAAAGTAATCAAAATTCCTCTATTTTAAATTCAACGTGTGAAACGAAACCACGCCATATGGTGCACTGTAGCTAACCAGGTTGACAAGTTCATAACCCTCTACAGGAACAATAACTGCACCACTCGTCTATGGGCGATCAAACCGTAGAAAGTCGGGTGGGCATTGTAAACTGTGAGCATTAAAAAACCGTCATGCAACATGGATACGTCCATGATAACAGGTAACAGTACTCATATATAAAATGTAAACCATCGGTAAGAAAATACCGCAATACAACATATCATATATAACTGCCTAAAAAGCAGTTTCACACGCAAGAAAACACAACATAGTATCAGACTATCTCATGCAACCACAGCTAAACATCTGTGTAGAATACAAACCACACAATGTTCTTCAGCCTATGTCCTAGAGAAACATAGCAACATCCTTGTCAGATAATGCCATTCTTTTTCAGCATTTTCTGACGTAACCGTAATTACGTTACCTATTCATTACAGGAAATAAAGAACCTGTCAATAATATAGCGGAAATGCTAATGACCTAGGTTACGATGTGGACCAACTACTTGTACGGGAAACGTAGTGGATTCGTACCATATCTCTTCAAATCAATCTATAAATCAACCTTATCTCTTCAAATCATCTATAAATCAACCTTATCTCTACTAATCATGATGTGGACCATACCTCTTCAACTCAGTGTTATTGCTGCTAAACCTATTGCATAAATCAAATGAGCTCAATTTACCTTTCGCGATAAACAGTGATTTAAGAGTTTATCCGACAAAAAAATGCAAAAATCAGGATCCTATCATAACCTCCGCGATAAATAGTGTTGCAATCACTAATGTTTATCCGGGCAAATTTCACAAATTCATCAATTGGGGATCAACCTCCGCGATAAACAGTGCTGCGCAGCCACTTAACGTTTATCCGGGAAACCTAATTAAGCGGACTTGCTAGTCAAGTAACTACCATGCCTAAGATGGATAGCTCATATACCATAACCCGTTCCTTTTGTGGATCCCAAAGACAGCCATTATGATACACACCGCACTACTCAACGCTAGTATGGCTTAGCGGACCTTCTTACGTAAGAACCTTGTACTTAAAAACCAACGGCAATTCGAACATTAGAATGCCTACATAACCTATGGAAGACATGAACTCCACTATGTTTCAGATTAAAAAAAAAACCAGAGCTAGCTAATCATGCCGAATAAGGCAGCTTGCGCAATGGAGTACGTTAACATCTGAAACTATACAACATAGTCATGTCAAAAAATTATACTCTTGACCTCGTATTAACCTGAGCGCCATATAACATCCATTTGCCACTGATCATAAAAAATGCCATTACACCAACAACAAAACATCTCAAGTGTATACATACACTGATGAATTCTTAAATCTGAACCATTGAAAATATATAGTTGAGTACTGTGGAGCTCCGGCGATATAAGAAATATCGTACGTCCTAAGGTAAACGGTCGTGTTCAGATATATGTATATATCACGATGAATTTACCCCGCAACACAAAATACATCACCAACATATTACAATGAAGTAATGAAGAATAAAAAGTCAGGGACTGACATAAAACACAATATGATGACTGCATCCAATGAAACATCAAACCGATAACTGCAGCGTAAACATTATTAGTATGAAGTAGAATTAAATAACAATGCATCTTACCAAATGTTTCATGTTCCTAGAAGTCAAATAAAAGTCCCATTTATAAACATAAATGTTCGAAGTCAGTGTCACTGCTCATGAAAAACTTTGATAATGTGCAACGTGTGTGTCTTGTGAAGTGGCAGGTGTCTCTATCTTTAGTTCGTGTCATCCTCCATGCAGGAAGCAGGAAGATTCCATGGCTTGGCCTCAACAGGCTGACGTCATGACCAACGTACTGGTCAGTCGAAGCGGTCATTCCCCTTATGGACGCGGTAGCCTCCCGAACATTTATTTCTGTATAGAGCGACTGCACTGGGCCGAGTCGCAGCAGAGCGAACGTTTCTTGTAGTCAGCGGTAGCATATCGTTCCGTTGTCTATTTTCATAACTGGCTTGCGGGAGCGCTGACCTCCATCCAGTGACCAGTCCACTCGTGCCGGCCATGTTTAAAAATACTCTGCCTCTGTGCAAGCCCACCTTCGCCATGGTGAGTGCATGAGCACAGGGTAACAAGCATATAAGAATTGTCGCAATCACGCATGAACTAAGTGCACAGTTAGCGTCACTCAAATGTTTATTCAAAAGCGTTCGGTCACTACGAATTCTGTTGGCTGTCCAGCATCATGCCAACGCTTATCCGCGGTTGTAGAAGGCGGGAAGCAGGATGGTGGGTACTCACGGATACAGTCGTATGCGGCAGTGTAGTTGTTGCGTGGAGCCGTCCACGCAGCCATGGCGGTTGGATATGCATCGTCGTCGGTGTCGCATCTCCCGAGGAGATTGTCAGCGGTCACTTTGGGCGCGTTGTTGGCTCGCCAATCATCGATATGATAATTCATCTGCTCACCTCCGTAGTAGCTCGGGTTGTCGCTCAGTCGTTCTGCGCTGGCCGTTCGTCACTGTACTCGCCTATGTCTGTCGTAGACATAGTTCAGACGGCGTGCGTCTCCACTGTATAAGTGTACATACCGTCTGTATTACATCAAGTTCAACTGGCTCGCGAAGCCACTGTAAGAATTGTACATACCGTCTGTATTACTATACATCAATTTCAACTGGCTCGCGAAGCCACTGTAAGAATTGGCCGGTCTACTAATTTCCCTTCTTCGCATCTGCCTCTATCTTTTAATATATATTATAGTCGTAGACGCGGCGTTCTCATCTTGGGCAATATTCCCCCTCCGTACTGACCTCCTAGACAGTTAGCCATGACCTATTCAGTTCAGCCACAGTGTCACTGTCAAATAGAAATCAGATACTCACGGAGAGAGATTCTAATTACTCAATCATTTGCAGAAGACTTTTCCAAGTGTTCGTTTCAAGAACTTTAATACAGACAGCATAATACAGAAGTTAATACAATTGTCTAACTGGCATGGCTCCGTGGGCGCCAGACGTGAAGTTACATGGTGCGTGCGTGCTCTTCTCTCTCTCCTCTCTCTCGTCTAACTGCCTGGGTTTAAATACTCTCTGCCAAGTGACAGTCACTAACTAGACATTCATTTCCTTATATAGTTAGGCTCTCTGGCCAACGCTGGCTAAGCTTCGGACAACGCTCTAGTCGAGTCTCAGAGATAATAATAAGCTGGAATCTCCTATGCCTGGTCTATCCTTAGAGAACTCAGACAACTGGATATAACTGGTTTAACCAAGCTAAGCTTCTAGCTTGCCTATAGCATTAATATGACTTCATGTATAATAATTATAGTATTTCATGAAAAGTAATTACAAGGAATTTATGCAACCATAATTCCTTACAAGCTGGTGATGTAAACAAAAACACTCCGTATGGCTGGGACGGGTTTAGTAGTAGTTGGGCCAAGTAATAGTACTGTCGTGGGCGGGGGGGGGGGTGGTTATCAATGACAATAAATTAACAGTATGTCCCAACGGATCTTGTGGTGGGCTGAACTAAGAGTAAATATCACTGACACTGTATCATGTGTCCAGACTGGCCTACTTGTCCTTGTTCATGTACATGGTGTATCTAAATTCTAGATAATAGAATAGGTGCCTTGGCAAAATATTAGCAATAAATGTGTAATGCTGGCTGTAATTCAATGTTTTTGCACTTCTTATTTCAGGAGTAAGCGATGGGTTATAAACTCTAGAAGGGAAGATCTGTTGAAAAGATACTGCGGGTATCTCTATAACAACTGCCTGATGTGCGCTAAACACTTCACCGAGTCACAGTTTATGAATGCCAACAGCCGTGACAAGCTGGTATGGGATGCAGTTCCCACGTTATTCAGCTGCAATCAATCAGATCGCCAGAAAGAAAGCAAGCCCCCCAAGGATAGAACTTAATCTTCTGAGCATGTAGTTGAGCAAGATCCTTCAGTCCTGGTAAAATCAATGTTCTTGATTATATTCATGTCAGACCAGATGATTGTATTGTTGTAAATTGCTTGAGACAGTTGACTAGATATATAGTACATCACCATACAGTATACATATAGCCCTGGCTGGACTAAGGTATAAGAGGGGTTGTACAGGTGTTTTACATAATCAACTGATAACATTAGTATGTTTCAATAATTGTAACGTTTTTGTGAGAACACCGAAATAATTCTGTATGTCATTTGGACACTAAATATTGTAAATGGCAACCAACATTTTGGCTATATTTTGCAGTCACACGATATGAATTGCAAACTATGCAAATTCAATTAAACTGAAGACTAACTATAATGAATATTGTGAACAAATGTACATGTAGCTAACAATGTATTGACATTTTAATACTGGCACATATTCTTTTACTTTTTGTGTGGCACATGACTATCATGTATCAATATACAGCACAGGTTGTATGTATCATATGCATCTTTCATCTGCGAAATTACATTAATTCTAAACATAGATGGACATGTGCAGACATTATTTATTTGTAGACGTGTGTGTCAAAAATTTAAAAAAACTCATTTGAAGTGGCTTGATTACAAAATGATATGTATTTGATAAATGAAAGATGATGTTGAATACTTTCTGCAAATGTTGGCAAATCAAACCAAATTGGCATGTTTTTGGGCTCATTTGAAGTGTATACTAACTTTAATAGTAGTACCCATGCTATTAATGCCTACAATAAATGTATTATTGTACCCATGTCTTTTTTGTTCATGTTTTTGATCTGTTTCAGAATAGGAATGAAATATTTCTAAAAATTGGGATTGGACAGTAACTGTCTGAACTGAATTATATTGATTGATTGATTGATTGATTTATTAAGGAATCCACGTTCAGTAATAAAACTGTTGAGGTGAAGCCTTCAGACATTAAAAATACAAAAGTATGCAATGGTGTAAAAAAATACAATTTAAACATCATGAAAACAAGTTATGAATATGACTAGGAATAGACACATAATTTAACGCACACACAACTGTATGACAAAGTGTTAAAATAGAGGAACACATAAACCACAGGGAGGCATATATGATGGTGTTGGCAATTTGGGCGGGTGTAGGTTTAGCATGTTTAGGTGAGATGTTAAACATCATGTGTACCAAAGCAAGAAGTAAATATGACTAGAATACAAAGATTGAAAGTAGTAGAAAAAGACACTTAGGGCTACATCATAATTTACTGTACATACATCCTTTCAAATTTACAATGGACCAGTTGTGTGTCCATAGGCAGTACATGTATCAAGATGTATATATAAAACCTGAACATTTCAACAAGTTTTAAAATGCACTTTCAGGCTATGGACATAATTATTGACTGCAGCATATCTTCAGCTGACAGGGAGAGGTTGTCTGGGGACATGGTAAAGAAAGAACCAGGCATAATGATCATATCTGAGATTTCATGAATCCTATCATAATGTAGCCGTGAAATGACCATAAAATATTATATATTTTTGAAAATCAATATATTTGGCGCATAAAAATATAATTGTTTTATCTTTACATGTCCACCCCTGACTGTGCATACTAGTTAAACTATTAACACATTACACATCTGGTAATAAAAGAACCGGTTTGGCGATTAGCAAACGAATGGATTGAGTACCTTTAAGTACACATCAAGAGAACAGGTTTTCATTCGATTATACATAATTAGCGCTTGTAAACAAGAACCAAGCATGTTTAGAGAGCTACATATTTCACACATTTGTTCCGCATATAGATCATCGAAACATTTGTATGTGTTTCAGTGCATCTGTGGATCGACAAAGCTTGAATTAGTTTTAGCGTGCATGTTTTCTATGAAGCGAAAGTTGACAGATGTTATAGAGCATACAGTATCAACAGCAAAGCAACCTAAAATCCATGGCGAACAACTAATGGTGTACATAAGACACAACCAGTTAATTTGCAGCAGTGAACAATACACTATTGATTAATAACTTACATTAGACAGAAAGTCAAACAGTGTACATTATTACCTTATACCCAGCAAAACGAAATTACTACAACGCAAATAATCACCTTAAACGCAGTAATAAATGTAAATAAAATACCAAACATCAAACAATGTTAAACTATAATTCCTAATAATGTACTCAATTATCGATGCTAACAAATTGTGTTAAGAAAATTAGCATACATTATACATAATTATATATATATATATATATATATATATATATATATATATATATATATATATATATATATATATATTCATATATATTCATATATATGTATATATATTCATTAGAAAACAAGCAGGAATAACATATGGTTATGTACCAAAAGCAACAATAATGCACGTTTAATCACCACAACAGAAACAAAAAGAAGTGTAAAGCCTTACTGCATGACTCTTTGTGCGCAACTATGTAAATATGTTGCGTATCGTGATCTTCTACGCATCACGTAACTAGCAAAGCTTCACGACTACGCTTAAACGAACCTCAAATAAAACAATACTATATGACTCTCAGCAGGTATGTTGATAACGTTTGGCAGAGAAAAATCAACTATACGATAGAAATGAGAGACAAACAGACGGCTAGCGATTATTATAGAGACGGGCACCACCTTCCTGTGATTTTTTAACTGCTATTATATGACGATGACCAACAACGTTACACTATGAGCAAACAGACCGACGCTGAAGAAGGTCCTGTAAAGACGCCAAAAGCTCCGTGAGAGATATAGAGTTTTTGAAGAGGTACCTCTAACGTTCTACTATTGACCATTTCGTTTCTAATCAGCTAATTATCAACCATAAAAATCAGTTACTAATCCACATTCAAAAGGCAATTGCCACACTGGTTGTGGCTGGTGTTGACACTGTTGCATGCAGACATTCTCGTGACACTGGACTGTGTAAGATTCACACCGCCGGCTCGAGGTCGTATTTCTTGGTGAAAGCATCCAACTTCTCGATCAGCGCAGCAGCGAACGTCCTGAAACAATAATGAACTATGTCTTACAAAGACAAATTGAATATGGTATATATGGAGATGATGTTTTACTTCCGGATTCAGGGTTCAGTGCGTAGGCAAATAAATTACCCCTAATTTGAGCTGGTGTCCACTTTCAGGGGTTTGGTGTCCATTTTTTAAATGTGCGGTTTTCACATAATAACAGTATCTAGATAACACAATGCTTTCTTATGTAGTATAGTAAAACCCACTATCCTAGAATATTTACATAAGAACTCAATCAGCCTTGATCTCTGTGACAATAGTTGAATGTAACAATACATTATAACATAATTGTAGCAGTACGCAGCAGACATACTGTGCAATTCTTATGTAAATGTTCTACTATACTAATACCATAATTATTGTTTTGTTCTGGCAGTATGTATATGTTTAGATTTATAGAAGTCGTGTTGATATTGATCAACATTTAGAGTAATCTACCAATTTAATAAATAAGCAGGCGGATTCCCACGGATTATATAACAAAAACTAAAGTTATTAACAATATTGTAATTTTAACTGATTTATTACCTTAAACAGATCGAGTTGTTTAAAGGTGTTTCGATATATGAATTATATCCACATAACGTTATTAGGTAAACAGTTTTGTTCAGAATGTTCACTTATTTTCGGCCCGAAGATAGGCGCTAACCTCTGACAAGCATACGCGTCATATCGGTTACCGCAACTGATAGTGTCTTTGTGTGTAACTTCCCGTAATCTCCCTAACTGATTTGGTGCAGTCGGTCGCGGTATCGATGGTTTGCGTAATGTTAGAGACATGTTGGTGTCATAATTAGGATTGTAATGTGACGAGCTGAGAAACAGAAGCACGGTTAAGTTGGCTACAGTGGCTGCTCTGTGTCTAGTATGCGATAAAGACCTTTAGTCTGTCAGGTGTAGGATACTTCTAGATATCCTTTCTAGCGCGACTGTAGATGACAAATCCCTATCAATGATGACTGCCTTTATGATAATGCAAAATATTTTGTTTTATTATTCTTTTAGCATAGACAGGTGGTGGAAGAAAGGCATTATACTGAGACTGTGACATGCTGGACGTGTACAATTACACGGAATAACCGACAATTAGTGCCTCT
The DNA here is from genome assembly GCA_964017155.1 of Oasisia sp. SBJ-2009. Lineage (NCBI taxonomy): Eukaryota > Metazoa > Annelida > Polychaeta > Sabellida > Siboglinidae > Oasisia > Oasisia sp. SBJ-2009. The sequence goes on from OZ024866.1 coordinate 27,321,294, forward strand.
GTCCAATTTGAATGCCATTGCTTGCATGCCATTAACTCATTTGCATTAAATCAAGCCAAACAAAGTTTACTGCCTTTGGGAAAACCTAGACAAACACTCAATAATATTGCATTAAAAGTGTATACTCTACACACATGTCATGAAATTTGAATACGAGTAAAATGCACATAACACATTAAAGTGTCTTGAAAAGAAAACCAGACATGGAATGACGCCAACGAAATTACAACATATCGTTCCAGATGTCGAAAGTTCGTCGCCAGATGACACACACACACACACACACACACACACACACACACACACACACACACACACACACACACACACACACACACACACACACACCAGAGCCGTAATGTAACGAAGTACTTTTACTTCGTTACTTTACTTAAGTACAAAAGTTTACTTTTCTTGAGTAACGAAGTACATTTTTGGGGAAGTACTTTTACTTGTAACGAAGTACAAATGTGAGTACTTTTTTTAAATGTAACGAAGTACTCATAATGTCTTTATTACATTTGTGAAGCTCCTAAAAAGTTCCGCGAATGATCTGTGTCAGAAGCATGTGCGGCACTGTTTGCCGTCAGTGTAGATTTATTTTAAAATGTCACAGGAAACAACAAATAGAAATAACAGATAAGCAGAGACAGACGTGCTAAATGTCCGGGACTGTCCGGATTTCTTTTGTTACGTGATGAATTCGGTGAGATAATTGCAATCTTAAGGTCTGGCGCTGAGCCTGAATTAGGTGTCAGCAGGACCCCAGCCGGCTGTGACGGTTGCCCCGACTGGGCCGCTCGGACAACAATAGCCAATAATTATTTAAGACCTTGTTTTGACCAGACAAGTAAAAACAGCTGCCTTACTATCTTCTTGTGTCTTGCCTGTTGTTGACACAGTTTGTTAACTTTAAATGATCCTTGTGAATGGCACATGCTAGTTGTATAACGAGAGTTCCCCATTATCGCCCACCGCAAACCTGCCGATCTTTATTAAATTGAATTGAAATTTATTTCAACAACAACTACTACAGTGTACTACATTATAAATACAGTGCATGCAATACAATTGTTGAAAAAAGGGTAAAAGAAGTACAATACTTATCATGTTTACCCTTATAATTTCTTAATTTCATACATAAAGCATCTGAACAGTGCAATAGAACGTGCGACAACACTATTTATATGTGTAACCATACAATATTTAATAAAAAAAAAGACATTTTACATTTGTTGACGAAAAATAAAACCATTAATAACAATAACAAACTGAATATTTAATTTTGTTATCTAAATTATGTTAGCAAAAATGGTCTAGGAATCTAACACATAACCATTCAATAGTCTATTTGTATAACACTTTTTGAAATGATGAACATTTATACAACTAATCAGTGAATTATCGAGGGAGTTCCAAAGTTTAACTCCAGTAACAGAAATACACATACTTTTTAAATTAGTACGTACATAGATTTGCTTGAACTTGCATGTATGCCTGGATAAATATTGTGATTCATGTATTTTGAAAAATAATTGTACATTCATTGGTAATATATAACGATATGCCTTAAACATAATTATAGCAGTTTTTAGCTTTACAAGATCTGGTAATTTAAGAATATGTACATTTTGAAAGAGTAAATTTGTGTGATCAAGTCTTTTTGCACCACAAATTAATCTTATAACTCTTTTCTGTAATAAAACTAAACAACGAGTATTTGTAGCATATGTGTTACCCCATACTTCTGCACAATACATAATATAAGGCATGAAAAGAGAATAGTACAAAATATGCATACCATGTTTGTTAATCAAAGAACTGGCTCTATACATAATAGCACAGCATTTTGACAATTTAAATCTTACTGATAAAATGTGACTTTTCCAGTTTAATTTGCAATCAATTACTACACCTGAAAATTTTGTGGAATTTACTCTATTGATTTTCTCCTTATTTATTCTAACACAAATATCTGCAGTTATTCTGCGATTACCAAAGATCATGTAATTTGTTTTTGATATATTAAGAGACAATCTATTAACAGAAAACCACGTCTGCAGTTGTTCTAAGCCACCATTTATCATCCGAATAAGTTTATTTAAGTCTTTGTCACAACATAATAGATTTGTATCATCAGCAAATAGAATATACTTGAACACTTGTGAGACTTTACAGATGTCATTAATATACAAGATAAATAATTTTGGTTCCAAAATGGAACCCTGGGGGACACCACACGACACATTTAGTATTTCTGAACGACAGTTATTAAAACTGACAAACTGTTTTCTATTTTCTAAATAGCTCTGAATCCATTCCTGTGCGACACCACACAAACTTCTGTAGGCCTATATATCTGTAATATAGATCAGTGTGTATAACTTAGTGAAATCAGTTTCTATACATATTTACATTAGTCTTTTGAAATAAATGTTGCAATTACACATGAAGGCATAATTATTATGAAAGGAATCATTAGGAATGTTGTAACCACATGGTCTAGACTTTCGTCAAATATCACAAATGAAAAAAAAAATTCACACGTCAAAGATGACAACAATGTTAACAATCCTATAATAATGTGTATATCTTCTACTTATTAATACGATGGTTGTTGTAGCCGTGTTAGTAATCAAACATGATGTAGGCTATTTACAGCCTGTGTGTAGTGCTGTTTGCACTGTGATACTTATATTTCACACTGTTAAAACATTTATCTATTATGCAGCAACAAAATATTACTAAAGAAAATTATATCAGCTTGGTATATATGCTAAATGATATTGTGAATATTTTGTTTTATTCACAATAGTTGGCTGTATCGGGCATTTTAGATAATTACAAGAGAAAAGTACTTTTGTGTTTACTTCAAGTACAAGTTTTTACTTTTTACTTGTACTTCAAGTACATTTTTCTAGCAGTCCTTTTACTTTTACTTGAGTAGCTTTTTCTAGAGTTACTTTTACTTTTACTCAAGTACAAAATAAATGTACTTGTTACAGCTCTGACACACACACACACACACACACACACACACACACACACACACACACACACACACACACACACACACTCACACACACACACACTCACACACACACACACACACACACACACACACACACACACACACACACACTCACACACACCTACTGAAAGGAACACAATAAACTGAATTTAAGTAAGTAAATAAATGTTTATCGCGGTACAGTCTTTCTCCCCCATCGCCCATCCTGAAAATGCAGTAACAGCTAGTAATTTGTCTGTCGGAGCGTAGCCACGTTGTGTGAAATCGATACCTGATAAGACTTGGTTCTTTTGTAAACGTCGTGCTGCGTAAATTCGTGATTAGGGGTTACCTGCACCAACCTCTATTGACCTTTCTTCTCAGAACAGTGAGCCCACATGTAGGAAGGGCCAAAGTGCACACCAGACAGACACCGGTTGTTTAGCAGAGATTAAACTGTCAATTAATGTAGCTGATGTTATTGTAGCACTGTATATAGACAGTGCTAGCTAATCCACCCGAGCTGGTGCTCTTAAACACACAGCGCCCTCACACGGACGGTACAAACAGTTCAAACAGATACCATACTAAACGACAAGACCTCCGAGATTGAGCGAGATCTGTTCGCGTTTGGTTCCACGCGGAGAGTAGTCTCGCTTACCCGACTGTCGGTCGGCTGCGGAACTACGCCGAGAAGACAGTCTGGCTACATTAACGGCTTTTGTTTGGGTAGCAGCCGTGATCTATAAAATGCTGCCACCTCACGGACACTGCCGTAATATATATTTTATAAACAACTGCAAATTTGTATTTCTATTTATTTTGTGTTAATATAAGTTTAATTTTGAATAGTTTTTATAATACAGCATTATTTGATCAAAAGGTTTCCTTATTTAATTTGTATGCTATCCGTGTCGGGCTAGACATTGCTGCCACCTCACGGATACTGGTTAATCCTGTCGTAATTCTTATTTTATAAACAACGATAAATTTGAATTTTTATTTACTTTTGTGTTAATATAAGTTCAATGGTGAATACTTTTCATATGATATTATTATCTTGTAAAACAATATCGTTATTTAAATTTTTATTTCATATTTGGCCTGAGAGCCAATCAGCGTCTCTACCCTAATCTGGGGTAAGGCTGCCCGGATGTAGAAACTTAAGCCCATATACTGTCCCAGGCGCAGTTGAGGGGGCTTAAAAGTGCTGCCACCTCACGGAGTCTGGGTAACCGAGGGCGGGGAGTGCCTCAGTTGCTATCTGGTATAGACAATATCATATTACGTAATACAAAATTCGACGGAAACCAAGTAGAGGAATGCTAAGTCGTAAGAGTTGCAGCAGGACATGTTAATTACCAACTCAGCTAAAACTTAGTCATTGCATATTTCACACTTCCTGTTGTAGAGTTTCACGTTTACAGGAAACGGTTATATTTAAATTAAACAACGATATTACAACCTTCACGAATAAAAATATTCGAAAGCCGCCAACATGTCCTATTGACGTTGTGAGTTATGCTGTGTCGTGTCGTGTCGTGTCGTGTCGTGTCGTGTCGTGTCGTGTCGTGTCGTGTCGTGTCGTGTCGTGTCGTGTCGTGTCGTGTCGTGTCGTGTCGTGTCGTGTCGTGTCGTGTCGTGTCGTGTCGTGTCGTGTCGTGTCGTGTCGTGTCGTGTCGTGTCGTGTCGTGTCGTGTCGTGTCGTGTCGTGTCGTGTCGTGTCGTGTCGTGTCGTGTCGTGTCGTGTCGTGTCGTGTCGTGTCGTGTCGTGTCGTGTCGTGTCGTGTCGTGTCGTGTCGTGTCGTGTCGTGTCGTGTCGTGTCGTGTCGTGTCGTGTCGTGTCGTGTCGTGTCGTGTCGTGTCGTGTCGTGTCGTGTCGTGTCGTGTCGTGTCGTGTCGTGTCGTGTCGTGTCGTGTCGTGTCGTGTCGTGTCGTGTCGTGTCGTGTCGTGTCGTGTCGTGTCGTGTCGTGTCGTGTCGTGTCGTGTCGTGTCGTGTCGTGTCGTGTCGTGTCGTGTCGTGTCGTGTCGTGTCGTGTCGTGTCGTGTCGTGTCGTGTCGTGTCGTGTCGTGTCGTGTCGTGTCGTGTCGTGTCGTGTCGTGTCGTGTCGTGTCGTGTCGTGTCGTGTCGTGTCGTGTCGTGTCGTGTCGTGTCGTGTCGTGTCGTGTCGTGTCGTGTCGTGTCGTGTCGTGTCGTGTCGTGTCGTGTCGTGTCGTGTCGTGTCGTGTCGTGTCGTGTCGTGTCGTGTCGTGTCGTGTCGTGTCGTGTCGTGTCGTGTCGTGTCGTGTCGTGTCGTGTCGTGTCGTGTCGTGTCGTGTCGTGTCGTGTCGTGTCGTGTCGTGTCGTGTCGTGTCGTGTCGTGTCGTGTCGTGTCGTGTCGTGTCGTGTCGTGTCGTGTCGTGTCGTGTCGTGTCGTGTCGTGTCGTGTCGTGTCGTGTCGTGTCGTGTCGTGTCGTGTCGTGTCGTGTCGTGTCGTGTCGTGTCGTGTCGTGTCGTGTCGTGTCGTGTCGTGTCGTGTCGTGTCGTGTCGTGTCGTGTCGTGTCGTGTCGTATTATAGTCTTGTCAACATAATATAGCCACAACACGTTGTATCGAAGATTACACCAACTTCTGATAAGACGTATTGCAGGTGTTCTCAGCCATGTCTTAATTGTGTCACCAGTCCATACATAACTAGAACATAACCAGACTGAACCAGATTGTTATCAATACCTTCACGCTCCAAATGGCATGTGGACTAGGAAGTATTCTAAAAGGCTTATCAGGAGTCCAACAATGTTCCAGTCCAGTAATTTCTATGGGTAAATATGACGCACACACAGAACCGATTTTTAAACAATCCAAAAACTGGGCTATGTTTCATGTATATTATGTATGCTTAACAGAATGTATGCGGTATGATAAACTGAGACCACCCACTGTTACATTCAGGTACGGGAGCATTGTCATTCTTGAATAGCATTGAAGTTGAATGAAAAGTTAATAACCAAGGCCTTGGAAGCCTAACATTTCCTAAGTGGCACGGTCAAACTTGGTATGTTAACTACTTTTTATAAATGCAATGACGGATAAAAAAAACCAAGAGAACCTCTCTTTTAAACAGTGTGAGAAAAGTTGTTATACAAATTTAAATACATTGTTGTTTCGTGGGGATTGAAGGGTGCTCGCAACCGGACTACCGGCCGGAAAGTGAGTCCGCCTGTGGCTGACTTGACTCGTTGTGACTCACAAGCTCGTGACGACAAAGACCGATCGCGTGTCGGCACTACTCTCTAGCGGCCATTGTTGTCTCTACTGA
>OZ024866.1:27332604-27342604 GCA_964017155.1 Oasisia sp. SBJ-2009
ACTCTACCAGTCACCCACTGTTACTCTACAAATCACCTACTGTTACTCTACCAGTCACCCGCTGTTACTCTACCAGTCACCCATTGTTACTCTACCAGTCACCCACTGTTACTCTACCAGTCACCCACTGTTACTTTACCAGTCACCCACTGTTACTCTACCAGTCACCCACTGTTACTCTACAAATCACCTACTGTTACTCTACCAGTCACCCGCTGTTACTCTACCAGTCACCCATTGTTACTCTACCAGTCACCCACTGTTACTCTACCAGTCACCCACTGTTACTCTACCAGTCACCCACTGTTACTCTACAAATCACCTACTGTTACTCTACCAGTCACCCGCTGTTACTCTACCAGTCACCCATTGTTACTCTACCAGTCACCCACTGTTACTCTACCAGTCACCCACTGTTACTCTACCAGTCACCCACTGTTACTCTACAAATCACCCACTGTTACACGCACGGTTCATGCATGGTTGCATAGACATTCTTGTATAGCATCGAAGTTGAACCGTTAATAATCAAAACCTTGAAGGCCTGGTATAAGCTCTATTTTCTAAATTGTGTTCATAAACAAAGTGAGTAACATCAGCTCACAATGCTCGAATGTAACTTAGTTATGTCAAGAATATTGAATGGTGTTCGCGTGTGAGTCTGTCTATGACCGACTAACCTCTTTGTGAAACACGAGTTCGTGGCGGGGAAATGATCGCACTTCAAATCAATGCTGCTCACAAGGAAGCACTGTGTCGTCGCTGCTGATAACGACCTGTTATGTATGGCTGAACTTGATCTCCCTCGAGTAGTTAGCCACGTCACAATACTGGTGGTTCGTGCAACGGCTGAGACGTGTTGCCGTTGATATCAGAATTAGATAAGTAGAAACATGTACAGTGTGGTTTGGGGCAACGTTGTTTATCTGTCAGGTAACATCTTGATATCCTTTTGAGCGAGAATATGGACATTGAATCACTATGAATGCAGTATCCGTAGAAACATCAAACATTTTGTTACTGTAAACAAACTTTACTTTCCTAAACCCAGTATAACATCAGATGGAGCGAGACCACATTTGCATTTTCCATAGGCGACCATTATAACGTTTCCTTCATTTCCTATTAATCTTGATCAGTTCTGTTATTGACAATTTCACAGCATATTTACCATCCATAGACAGAGGTTCAGTAAAAAAATCGTGAACTTTTAATACCTCAGGCTCCCACAAACGTCTTTCAAACCTTACACCCCTCCATTTCTGCTTGAACCTACCACGGATTGCCCCTGATTACATCACCAAGCAAAATGACAACTGTATTAATACGCAGAAATGCACCGACTGACAGCTGTCATAATTTGACAGCTCTGATGCCACGCTGCACAAAAACATCATTTATAATCAATCCACACTACATATGTGCTCACAGAAATTCACACAACCTGCATAATGCTGATTTTATAGGGAACTCTGCGGTCGGGTAATGGCGGACGTGCACCTTTTGGTGGTCTTACATCAGATCAGCGAGGCGGCGGAATAAAGGGATCCTTGGTATTACACCGAGACTGTGATATGTGGGCCGTGTAGCTCCATTGTACTCGCATGGTTCCAGTCATAAGTGTCACGTTTTGTCCGCGCCGTTGTGCCCTGTTTCTGATCGCCACGTTCTGGAAAAATGGCTAATTTCGGCAGGGTGCCACGCTGGGCCAAGTCATCGCCACATGCTAGTCACGCTGTCGCCTCGTTTTCGTCCTGCTGCGAAAATCAAAGTCGGGTTATGTCCCACAGCCGCCACGCTATGGCGTCGCTGTCGCCATATTGTGCCACGTTGTGCCTCGTTATGTTTCGGTGCCGCCACGCAGCATAACGTACCAAAACGTATCGTAGCGTACCATAACGTATCGTAGCGTACCACACCGTAGCAGAAACGCAGTACATGCGTTTTGTTCACATTCTGTCACGTTTTTGCTACGTTGTAGCCACGTTGTGCTACGCTATACCACGTTGTGGTACGTTGGGGGTAAACGCCAGCGAATATTTAGCATGTCCAAAATTTAAATTTCCAGTTCACGTTTTGTTACGTTTTTACCACGTATTAGCCACGTTGTTCCACGTTTGCTCACGTTGTAGCCACGTTCCGCCACGATTCGCAACGTTGCTAAACGTGGCGGCCACGACGTGACACTGTGACTGGGGTATAACTAACCGTCGTCCTGCGTACAATCGCCTGACGGACCGGGTCGTCTGCACCAACTTCTACAGTGCCTTTGTTCTCAGAAACCTGAGCTCCTTGTAAGACGGGCCTAGAGGCACATCACAGACACTGACAGATTGTTTAGCAGTGGGACTGGATTTCACGTCAGAAACCCTACACGCGAACAATAGCCCTTCTGCACCACCTTGTGTTAACATATAAATACAACCCCTCCGCTCCGGGGTCTTTCCCGGTGTCACATCTATTCCAGGTGTCACGTCTATTCCCGGTGTCACATCTATACCAGGTGTCACATCTATTCCAGGTGTCACATCTATTCCCGGTGTCACATCTATTCCAGGTGTCACATCTATTCCAGGTGTCACATCTATTCCCATTGCCACATCTATTCCAGGTGTCACATCTATTCCAGGTGTCACATATATTCCCGGTGCAAGATCTATTCCAGGTGTCACATCTATTCCAGGTGTCACATCTATTCCCGGTGTCACATCTATTCCAGGTGTCACATCTATTCCCGGTGCCAGATCTATTCCAGGTGTCACATCTATTCCAGGTGCCACATCTATTCCATGTGTCACATCTATTCCAGGTGCCACATCTATTCCATGTGTCACATCTATTCCAGGTGTCACATCTATTCCCGGTGCCACATCTATTCCAGATGTCACATCTATTCCAGGTGTCATATCTATTCCAGGTGTCATATCTAATCCAGGTGTCATATCTATTCCAGGTGTCATATATATTCCAGGTGTCACATCTATTCCGGTCTAGTCTAATGGGTGCGTCAAATCTATAATAATAAGAGGTGAAATGTGTCTGTATTCGTGTGTGTATCTGACATTTCCTAATAATTCGTCCATTTTGTAATGAAGTGAGTGGATGTCGGAAAAGAGTACAGTGGGTAGTCGCAGCTTTTCATCTCTAGGTTTTTTGACTTAGCCCCCCCCCCCCTCTTTACCTCTTTTTCTGTTCCTGTGCTGCTTGTTGTCAGTGGTGTTTTGTCATGAACGTAGCAGTTCGTGAGGGAAATCTAAGTGTAACAAATGTTCAACAGCCTCGTTGGCTAAATTAACAAACACTCACGGCCATTTTGAAAAAGAACATGGTCGCCATTTTCCGTACTCCGGCTCAAAAGGGAAAGAAAATGTCATCGCATACGCGCATGCCCATGTCAGTAATGTCTTCACATCCGTTCTGGTACATTCTAACCACTCGTTGGTCACTGTGCCAAATCCGACGATGAATAATACCCCTTAAAACCTTTAATATAAATTGCCCTTCCTTACAGTGTGTCTTTGTTCGTGCAGCGCCATCTGATGGTATCTGCAGAGCTGGAATATTCTAGTAACGCATCATTCATAACTGCCGAGATTTATGTATTCATACAAACCGTAATAATGTCTAGGGTTACTAATATTTAATGTCTAGGGTTACTAAAATTTAATGTCTAGGGTTACTAAAAATTTATGTATAGGGTTATACAAAATTAATGTCTATGGTTACTACAATTTAATGTATAGGGTTACAAATAATTAATGTCTATGGATACTAAAATGTTATGTCTAGAGTTACTAAAAACTTTTATTGTCTAGGGCTACTAAAATGTCATGTCTAGAGTTATTAAAATGCACAAGTGACGGAGTGGCACAGATTGCAGTCCACTAGTAGTTGACCACAATATCTTCCTCCGCTACTTCTACTGCAGTCCGTCGCTCATTGGTCCACATTGACCCACCGAAGCGCCACTCCAACAACTGGTGCGTGACGGTCTCCGTCACGCTCGGATGAGTACCAGGGTATCTACACATTCATAACCGAACCGCTCCAAATAAATAACACACAACTTGTCAGGCACACAAGGGTAATTGTCGATACAATCACCACTTCCGGTGCGCGGCTATTAAGATCATGTGACCACGTTCTGCTTGGAATGCGACGTATTTGGCCGATAACATACGAACGCGGGCGCATGCAGCGTTCTACAACAAAGACCATGAACTCTATTTGAGCGTCGCCTGTTTCACCCACTAGTTACTAGACATTACGTCTGCTCCTGTTGTCGCAAAAATTAAGGGTTGTGCGTTTCATATTGTTGACTTCTGTGAATCCAATCAGCTATAGCATTCTGGCTGTAGTTAATACCTGATCTGACGCATTTATTGTGCTATTAATGTGGTGCTTTGATTTTATATCTGTCACTGTTCGTATTCATCGAGAAACCTTGTCTTTGCTTGATAGCATGAGCCATGTAGTGTACGTTCAATTCATTTACGCAAATGAATTCTTTCTCGCTGAACATACACACAATGACATTTCGGGGCATATAGTATACAGCTTAAAGTAACTTTCAACAAATCAAACACCAAGGGAGAATATAGAAATACTTTGAATACATGGTGAGTGAGTGAGTGATTGAGTGAGTGGGTGGGTGGGTGAGTGAGTGAGTGAGTGAGTGAGTGAGTGAGTGAGTGAGTGAGTGAGTGAGTGAGTGAGTGACACACACACACACACACACACACACACACACACACACACACACACACACACACACACACACACACACACACAGACAGACAGACAGAGAGACAGACAGAGAGACAGAGAGACAGAGAGAGAGATGGTGTGAGACATAGAGAGAATGAGAGAGACAAAGAGAGACGTAGCGAGTGCTAGAGAAAGGGGAGAGTATGTATAATCGCGAGCGCCTATGACAGAGGGGGGGGGGGGTGAAAGGCCGGAATAGGTTATGAAATGAAAGAGGCAAGGAAGGATGGGGCTAGGGTGGAGGGATAGGGTGTGGGAGGGAGGGAGTGAGGCAGACAGAGATTGGGGAAGACGACACTTTACAGACGCATGGAGCGAGCGAGAGTGAGAGTGCGAGACTCAGGGGGCGAGTGACAGTGAGAGAGCGACACTCAGGGGGCGAGTGAGAGAGAGAGCGACACTCAGGGGGCGAGTGAGAGAGAGAGAGAGAGCGACACTCAGGGGGCGAGTGAGAGTGAGAGAGCGACACTCAGGGGGCGAGTGAGAGTGAGAGAGCGACACTCAGGGGGCGATTGAGAGAGAGAGCGACACTCGGGGGGCGCGTGAGAGTGAGAGGGCGACACTCAGGGGGTGAGTGACAGTGAGAGAGCGACACTCAGGGGCCGAGTGAGAGAGAGCGACACTCAGGGGGCGAGTGAGAGTGAGAGGGCGACACTCAGGGGGTGAGTGACAGTGAGAGAGCGACACTCAGGGGCCGAGTGAGAGAGAGCGACACTTAGGGGGCGAGTGAGAGTGAGAGGGCGACACTCAGGGGGCGAGTGAGAGTGAGAGAGCAACACTCAGGGGGCGAGTGAGAGTGAGAGAGCAACACTCAGGGGGCGAGTGAGAGAGAGAGAGCGACACTCAGGGGGCGAGTGCGAGAGAGAGAGCGACACTCAGGGCGCGAGTGAGAGTGAGAGGACGACACTCAGGGGGCGAGTGACAGTTAGAGAGCGACACTCAGGGGGCGAGTGAGAGAGAGCGACACTCAGGGGGCGAGTGAGAGTGAGAGGGCGACACTCAGGGGGCGAGTGACAGTGAGAGAGCGACACTCAGGGGGCGAGTGAGAGAGAGAGCGACACTCAGGGGGCGAGTGAGAGCGAGAGGGCCACACTCAGGGGGCGAGTGATAGTGAGAGAGCGACACTCAGGGGGCGAGTGAGAGAGAGAGCGCGACACTCAGGGGGCAAGTGATAGTGAGAGAGCAAGACTCAGGGGGCGAGAGAGAGTGAGAGAGCATGACTCAGGGGGCGAGGGAGAGTGAGAGAGCAAGACTCGGGGGGCGAGAGAGAGTGAGACTCAGGGAGCGAGAGAGAGTGAGAGAGCAAGACTCAGGGGTGCGACAGAGAGTGAGAGAGCAAGACTCAGGGGGCGAGCGAGAGTGAAAGAGCAAGACTCAGGGGGCGAGAGAGAGTGAGACTCAGGGAGCGAGAGAGAGTGAGAGAGCAAGAATAAGGGGGGAGTGAGAGTGAGAGAGCGAGACTCAGGGCGCGAGTGAGAGAGCGAGACTTAGGGAGCGAGTGAGAATGAGAGAGCGAGACTCTGGGGCGAGTGACAGTGAGAGAGCGAGACTCAGGGGGCGACCGAGAGTGAGAGAGCGAGACTCAGGGGGCGAGTGAGAGTGAGAGAGCGAGACTCAGGGGCGAACGAGAGTGAGAGAGCGAGCGAGCTTGAGAGAGCGAGAGTGAGAGAGTGAGACTCAGGGGGCGAGTGAGAGTGAGAGAGCAAGACTCAGGGGGCGAGCGAGAGTGAGAGAGCGAGACTCAGGGGCGAACGAGAGTGAGAGAGCGAGCGAGCTTGAGAGAGCGAGAGTGAGAGAGTGAGACTCAGGGGGCGAGTGAGAGTGAGAGAGCAAGACTCAGGGGGCGAGTGAGAGTGAGAGAGCGAGACTCAGGGGCGAACGAGAGTGAGAGAGCGAGCGAGCTTGAGAGAGCGAGAGTGAGAGAGTGAGACTCAGGGGGCGAGTGAGAGTGAGAGAGCAAGACTCAGGGGGCGAGTGAGAGTGAGAGAGCGAGACTCAGGGGCGAACGAGAGTGAGAGAGCGAGCGAGCTTGAGAGAGCGAGAGTGAGAGACTGAGACTTAGGGCGGGAGCGAGAGTGAGAGAGCGAGACTCAGGGGGCGAGCGAGAGTGAGAGAGCAAGACTCAGGGGGCGAGCGAGAGTGAGAGAGCGAGACTCAAGGGGCGAGCGAGAGTGAGAGAGCAAGACTCAGGGGGCGAGCGAGAGTGAGAGAGCGAGACTCAGGGGGCGAGCGAGAGTGAGAGAGCGAGACTTAGGGGGCGAGCGAGAGTGAGAGAGCAAGACTCAAGGGGCGAGCGAGAGTGAGAGAGCAAGACTCAGGGGGCGAGCGAGAGTGAGAGAGCGAGACTCAGGGGGCGAGCGAGAGTGAGAGAGCGAGACTTAGGGGGCGAGCGAGAGTGAGAGAGCAAGACTCGGGGGCGAGCGAGAGTGAGAGAGCAAGACTCAGGGGGCGAGCGAGAGTGAGAGAGCGAGACTCAGGGGGCGAGCGGGAGTGAGAGAGCGAGACTCAGGGGGCGAGGGAGAGTGAGAGAGCGAGACCCAGGGGGCGAGTGGGAGTGAGAGAGCGAGACTCAGGGGGCGAGCGAGAGTGAGAGAGCGAGACTCAGGGGGCGAGCGAGAGTGAGAGAGCGAGACTCAGGGGGCGAGCGAGAGTGAGAGGGCGACACTCAGGGGGCGAGTGACAGTGAGAGAGCGAGACTCAGGGGGCGAGCGGGAGTGAGAGAGCGAGACTCAGGGGGCGAGCGAGAGTGAGAGAGCGAGACTCAGGGGGCGAGCGGGAGTGAGAGAGCGAGACTCAGGGGGCGAGCGAGAGTGAGAGAGCGAGACTCAGGGAGCGAGCGAGAGTGCGAGAGCGAGACACAGGGGGAGAGCGAGCGTGAGAGAGCGAGCTTGAGAGAGCGAGAGTGAGAGAGCGAGACTCAGGGAACGAGCGAGAGTGCGACAAGCAGCCACACATGGTGACCGTGGTTGGTTCGTTGCAGAATGAATACGTCAATGTCGAGTCGTGTCTCCCACGCCAGACGCCGCCCGGGGCGGGCACAGTACCTGAGGATGATACTGCTCCTGGCCTGCACCGTCGGCGTCTTCGCGCTCATGAACTCTGTGATGATCGAACGAGGTACTGAACGACGTCTGACAGCGTCACCTAGCATCAAACACCTGTCACAGTTACCTGTAATATTATTGCAAGGGCCAAGTTTATGAAGTAGCGTAACGCTACACGCAACAAGGCGGTGTACAGAGGCCGGTTTTGTAAAGCCGCGTAACTTTACGAGCAAGAATGCGGTCTACTGGTCGCAGCTAACAGCGACTATTCAGTATAGCTTACAGCCAGTTTCATGAGACCAATTTAGCATTCTCGTAAATAAAAACCACGTATAATTTACCTAATTAGGTGTGGTGGGGAATTCCTGTAATTGCTCTGTCTCTGGGCATCATTTTTGCCTAAGCTACCGCCTTGGCAGTTCGTGTAGCAAACGTTCGTGTAAACATTCAACATTATTATGATGAAAGTGGGCGTGCGAAGAGCATCAACGAACTTGGGGAGCATACCGTAACTATTTCAACTAACTTAACTTATGCCTACTTATTTCAGCTAAGTGCACCTATGGAGGAGACTCGTGAAACGCAGCTAACGTAACTTTACGACGTTTTAGGCTTTCGACGGGTTATCGCCCGCTACGACGTCTTAAGTACGGTTCATGAAACTGGCCCAAGCTATATAGCTTACACAGTTGCAAAGAGCGCGCGAGCGCAGTGGCTAGTGCATCGTATACTCTCAATCGGGTTCGAGTAGTGTGTTGCCGTGTCGCGCATTTTGGCAAGTTCATTCACTCCATGTTGCAAATGTTCATTCAAAGTCCTAAATTCCAAATCTGCGTGTTAGCCCATTTAGCACTTGTTATGCACTTTCAGCACAATTTAGGACCATATCTCAAAATATGTGTTATGGAAAACATGTTAAGCTTTCAACTGAAGTCTGACTTGGACATATGAGGCGAAGCATTGTAACTGCTAAAATACAAAAATCTAGTGAATTGCTGCGCGATAATTAACCGTTAAACATACAATTTGGTAATGTATGTAGAGTCTCGACAACCATCGTCTAATAACTTCCGTACACAGTTCGTGACGTTACTTTTCAGATACATACTTCATCGAGGAAACGTATGCCGAAGAGGCCCGCGGCTCGTTCCGTCCGTGTTCGCCCGTTGAGCGCCGGTCTACCATGCTGGGAGCGTGCAACGTGTCCGGCGACATCGACTCCAGTTTTCGCAACATCCCCAGAGAGGTGCTCGCGAACATCTTCGTTGACGACCGCCACAAGGTCATGGGCTGCTTCGTCGCGAAGGTCGCGTGCTCCACGTGGAAGTACGTGCTTATCAACGCGACGGGGAAGGTGTCCAACACTCCGCCGGAGAAGATCCCCGTTCACAGCCGCGCTTTCATGCGCACACTCTGGCTGCATGTCCTCAGCGATTACACGCCGGAGGAGGTGGACTTCCGGCTGCGCAACTACTACAAGTTCATGGTCGTTCGTCACCCGTTCGATCGCCTCACCTCGGCGTATCGCGAGAAATTCGGTCCGAAAAACAAGGTCTTCCACAAAATGCTCGGAAAGAAAATCATTGAGAAGTACCGCAAGAACGCCAAGAAGAAGTCGCTCCGGACCGGAAGTGACGTGACGTTCGGCGAGTTCGTGAAGTATCTGATCAACGAAAAGCCGACGACGTACAACGCACACTGGAGGCGTTATTACGAGGTGTGCGACCCGTGTCGTGTGAAGTATGATCACGTAGCAAAGCTAGAAACAATTACACAAGACGCAAGAATAATCTTGCCCAAACTAGCGTTCAGTTCAGACACTAAACTTCCGGGGAGAAATGTCAATTTACGACCGACGACATATGATATTGGCCAGGGGAAGAATATATCTGACATGTTCACTGAACTTCCGTCGGGAGACGTTGCACAGCTCATGCGCATCTACGACTTGGACTTCCGGTTGTTCGGCTATCAGTGGGACCGGACGTTGGATACAGCTCGGTGTCATACACCGTCTGGTGCCGACACGTGTTGCTAGAAGGATAAATAACAGTGCACATTTTATGAAAGTATTATAGGCCCATAACGTCGCACCCGGCAACTCACTGAGTGTCCTAGATACTCTTTTTCGTTTTCCTCGTCAATGTTCGGCTTAATTAATAATACTATCGTCATTTTAATGTATTCAG
>OZ024866.1:27347604-27475104 GCA_964017155.1 Oasisia sp. SBJ-2009
CACTCCAGAGAGAATAGATAGCGGTAGATAACGTCTTTGATAAGTGCTGGGATGGTTTATAGACGTGTGTTAGCAGTCGGTTAACTTTGCATAATAATTAACTGCAATTTAAAAGTTCCATTCCAGCATCAATAGGCGTTACGTGTCGTGACATATATATCCACGTATGGGTAGAATAACTCAAACTTGAACGTAATTCATAAATCAAATGTGTAAATTTAAAATTGTAATAAAAGACATATGGTGAATTAGTCTTGACTTGAGTCGAGAGGACGTGTTCAAGCATATACCTACTCACTACTGTCATTGTACAAATGACTACATCCGGGGCACAGCAAGTGACGTCATAAATTAGTACATTCCCGGAATAAAAAAATCGACTTGGCCTATACTATTACTAGGCTATAGAAAATTTACTGACATATATAGTAATTTAATGTATAATGTTTTGGTCAGTCGCCCTCTAATAATATAGCCATTCTATCATTTGTCCATTTGCCAACTCTCTCAACTTCTCAATATCACTGCCTGACCAACTGTAGCTTTCTGAAAATATTTTACCCACATTACAAACGGACATGTATAGTCACAGAGTACTAAAAAAAATTCCAGTGTTTTACAATTAAGGTACTGTATTTAATTTGGTCTCACAAACTTGTGCCCAAGAGTAAAATAGCACCATATGTTTGGACATGGTTAGCCATATTCATAAAAATACAGAATTCACTGTATTCCAGTCAAAGTGTAACACCATCAATTCTATCTTATCTCATGCAGGTGAAGCTGTTATTTTTTGCAAAAAGTCGAGAGTTGGTTGGAAAGAAAGAAGGCGATTTGTCAGTGGAGAGGAACATTTCTGCAGTCAGACTTCATCAGCACATTATCTCAGCATATCCCATGTGAGTCCCATAGACATGACATATTTTACTGACACAATTCCTTCCTACACTGTGTAATACAGTAAGTGTGCTGTTGGCACAGATCTATGTGACCATGTACTTATGTCCTGTGTTATTTTGTATAATTATTAATAATGACGATAAATTTACACAATTAAGTACAGTTAAATAACTTGTATTTTCACATGTTGTGGCAATAATCTTGAAATTTCTCTTTTTTCAAACCAGAAAACACTCGCATTTTATTGTGATTTATATTTAAATATTAATTAATGAAATGGTAATTTGTCATGAAGTATATATAATAATATAACAATGACCTCTGTAAAACTGGGAATAACCAAATGTTTATTTTTGTATTTAGAATTTTTGAAAACGGTGCTTTAAGTAATTAAGACGAAAGTATATTTAAAAGTTGTTTCAGGGTTGATTATGTTAGTTATGTTAGACATACTAACTGTATTTATGCATGTTTTGTTAGCTAGAATGTACTTGTTATTCTGCTTGGTTTTTGTTTGATAGACTTCAACCAATCCAAGACAACATTGTACTGGCCTATAAGGACGAGTATCTTCCATTAAATGATGCTGAATTAACACTGAACACGGGTGATGAAATAGCAATCATACCCCCTCTGAGTGGTGGTTGAAAAGGTATACAACATAATATTATATATTAACTTCTGCCCATACATGTTTAATATGTGTACACGTATTATATGTTCAGGATTCCGCAGTCATGAAAAGCTGCAATCAAAATTTTTCGAAATACATACAGTGCTGCAAATTGATTGTTATTAAAACTAAATCGTAAAACGTTGCAGCATTTGAAATTAATGCCATTTTACCTGAGATGCCAACAAATTTGTTAAATTTATGGTAAGCTATGAACATGAGTGGTGAGCAAAGTCTGGCTAACTGACCACCAGTGACCCATGCAACCATATCATTCAGCAGTAGATCGTGTAAGGGCCATTCTTGTGAGAAGTGTACAGCAAAGTATTTATAAATGGTTTTAACAATTTGTTTTATTTTTGTCTTTCATCTTTACAGTTTTTTTCAATTTTTTTAATTGTTTTTTAAACAACAACATAATAATTATTACTATTACATATGTAGTACATGTGTACTTTTTAAATAAAACTTCTGAAATAAAACATTGTTATTGTAGATGTAGACACTAAGGATTGTTTTGAGTGACCATGTATTCCTCGCAGGGTTGACAATGGACCATGTCAGCATCACAGGAAGTCCCCTGGACATTGTGCACATGACAAAGTTGGTGACATCGCCATCGTCAGGGGCCATCGTCACATTTATAGGTTTGTAACTGCAGTGTCACACATTATGCTGTTTCTTAATTAGTCCTACTTCTTGATGTAGCTGTGCAATTAACCTACTTCATACACTTCCACTGGGGGTTATTAAACACATAATCAGTGTACTTTATCAGCATATGTCAAGAACTACATTTTTTTTTTATCACAGAAAATGTGATGACTAAAATTTAAACTAGTAAGTTTTGTCAGTTTTTGACAGCTAATACTAAAGTCTGCACTGTTTGTGATACAATACTAAAACATGGTGCAGTATTTTGTGAAAACAAGAAAACAGGACACACGTAAGTGGTTTTTATGTTGACATAGACACCAGTGCTGGGTCCACATATGTTATATTTAAATATAGAGTATAGACAGTTCGTATTTGAATTGGAAATCACAAAAGTACATGTATTTGATATTTGGTCTGTATTTGACAGTATTTGCAAATATGACCAAACATACATACATACAACAAAAGGCAAAGCATTGCCTCACATAGTCTGAGTGGCTCCAGAGTCAAGACAGAATGTTGTTCATACCTGTGGGCATTAGTAGGCAGGCGGAGCTGAGAACATTGGACTACAGTAAAGCTGCTGGTCAAAGATTAGCATCAATGAACGAATGGGAAGCCAGTGAGGCTTATCACCTTCCATAGCCACAAAAGCAGATTTTGTCTGAAAATGTGCTTCAAGGAATCTTGCTTGCACTTACCTTGTAAACATCCTGGGCTAGCACAAAAGAAGCCAGATTTCCTCCAATGTGTAGTAAAATCATTAAGCGCATGTATTTGCATATGATATTTGGTGGGGTTTTTCATATTTGGAAATACAACCAATGATATAAAATATGTATTTGAATTGTATTTGAATATAAAATTGCAATGTATTTGTATTTGAATTGGAAAAAATATTTGTATTAAAATCTAGAAAAGTATTTGATTTGGCTAATTGTATTTGATACCAAAATGTGTATTTCAATCCATCACCAATAGGTACAACAAGAGACAACTTTGAGGGGAAGAAAGTTGTCCAGCTGGAATACGAGGCTTATCAACCAATGGCAGAGCTGCAGTTGAAGAAGATCTGTGGCGAGGTTCGCAGCAAATGGCCATCAGTGGAACATATGGCTATTGCACACAGAACAGGGTGAGTAGGAAGGCCTAATTTGGTATTAACCTTTGTGTAAATTATATTTCATTAGCACAATTGTCCCGATTGCCGCCAGGTTATTAATTAACAATTGACTAGTCATTTTACGTGATAATATTAAATATTATTTCATATCTATAGAAAAATGACAACATGTAGAAACTGTCAAACATTTCTGGCACTAGGTTTTATTTGGGTTCCAATTCAATCACTTTTTGCCAGTATATTGAACATGACGATCACCTCAGTAACACAATTATTATAATCATGTTACGATATCAATAGTTGTGTTACTAAGACAGCCTGAAATTATTTATATAACTGTAAAGAAAGGCACAGTGGACCCATTGATATGGTCACATCATTATTCATATAACATAAAAATCGACACCATTATTACTTTTAGTGCGATTACATTGACTACTTCTGAGAAAGTCTCGATTAAAGAGGCAGATTATAAATGTCTGCAACTGTAATTCAAAATCAATACTTCAACAGAAAACGATAGTTTGTTTAGAGAGATGTTATATAGCCAATTATCATCAATTAATCAATTTATAAGTGTTTACAAAATTAACATTGTTCTACATAATGGTGAGTTTGCAGGGTTTTCAAATTGAAAAAAAATTATTTGCTCTTTTGTCCTGGCGTGTATAGATGTGACCTGTCTCAGTCATGTAATGTGACTCTCATTCCAGTCTGGTGCCGGTGACAGAGGCTAGTGTCATCATCGCCCTCTCCTCACCCCACCGTGGGGCGGCTCTAGAAGGGGCGCAGTTTGCCATTGATCAACTCAAGGCCTCCGTGCCCATCTGGAAGAAAGTGAGTCATCCAGTCTTGGTGGTCTTTTTAGAGTGTCTCTCTCTGGTCCAACTGACCAACTGTCTTATTTGGTACCGTCTTTGAACAGCTGAAATACTATAGGTTTCTAAAGTAAGTATGTGGCAGTGGATGTCATCAGTCATGTTATAGGGAGCATTTCCAAAATGATATCATCATGCTGTCGGTCGCGAAGCGACAAAGACTGCTTCCATCACTTGACTCTTGCTCTCCATTTATCTCTCTGCTGTGAGAGTGATGTCCAGGAGTCGATCTTTATGTCTCTCAGCTTCAGGTTTCTCTTGATGGTATCCTTGAACCGTAGGCGAGGGCGCCCTCTCTTTCTCTGACCAGAAGACAGTTGGGAGTAGAGAACCTGCTTTGGTAGCCTGTCTGGTGACATCCTCATGAGGTGTCCAGTCCACCGGAGATTCTTTCTGATCAGAAGATCTTCCATAGATGGTAGCCCTGTCCGTTCGAGTATTTCCTTGTTTGTCACTTTGTCCATCCAGGTTATCCTCATGATCGATCGCAGATGTCGCATCATGAAGGCATGCAGCTTTTTCACCTGTCGTCTGTACACTGTCCATGCCTCGGCTCCATATAGGAGGGTGGACAGCACGATTGCACGGTATATCTTGCCTTTAACCCGCATGGACACATGGTGGTTGTTCCAGAGTCTCTGGCGTAGTCGGCCGAAAGATGCACTAGCCTTGGCCATCCTCCTCTGTATTTCATCGTCAATGCATCCATCACTTGATATAGTGCTTCCGAGGTAGGTGAATTCCAGAACAGAGTTCAACTTGTTTCCATCAACCATGATATCCTCCTCTCGGGTTCTTGTAGAGTTGGGTTGGTACAGCACCTCGGTCTTCTTGATGTTAATCTTCAGGCCAAACTTCTTTGACGCATTGGAGAAAGCATCCACTATATTCTGCATCTCTTCAGCAGAGTGTGCAACCAGTGCACTGTCATCTGCGAATAGCAGCTCTCTCATCAGTATCCGAGTAGTCTTGGTCTTCGCTCTGAAGTGTGCGACGTTGAATAGGTCAGCGCTCTGTCTGGACTGTATGTAGACACCATCCCCCATATCTCGGAAAGCATCATCGAGCATTGCTGATAGGAAGATGGAGAACAGCGTGGGGGCCAGTACACATCCTTGCTTGACCCCATTTGTGACACTGAACGATTCCGAGACTTCCCCTCCAACACTAACATTTGCCATCATTCCGGTATGTAGTGCCTCGATCATTGTTGTGAACTTCTCTGGGCATCCATACTTCCTCAGTAGCTGCCATAGCCCGGTTCTCCCAACTGTATCGAACGCCTTACTGAAGTCGACAAATACCATGTACAGTGGTCGGTCCTGCTCAATGCACTTTTCTTGTAGTTGTCGGAGACAAAATATCATATCCACGGTGCTCCGGTTACCTCTGAAGCCACATTGTGTCTCTGGAACTACCTCTGGTGTTATGTGGGTAGATAGTCTGTTGAGTAGGATCCTGGCGAAGATCTTGCCTGCTATGGGAAGAAGAGATATTCCTCTATAGTTCCCACAGTCTGTTCGATCACCTTTCTTGTAGATGGTTACAATGCTGGCATCCTTCCATGCTTGTGGTACAGAACCCACCTCCCAGGCATTGGTGATTAGTTGGTGCAGTCTGCTGAACAGATTGTCTCCTCCGTGCTTCCATACTTCGGCAGGAATTCCATCTCCTCCAGGTGCTTTGCCATCTTTCAGGCCGGCGATTGCTTTAGCCATCTCATCCATAGTTGGAATCTCATCTAGGCTTGTCTTGATAATGCGCTGCGGGATGTTGTCCAAAGCTTCGTGATCTATATCTCCAGGGACGTTGAGTAGCTTCTGGAAGTGTTCACTCCATCTTGCCACAACTCTCTTGCTGTCAGAGAAGGTCTCCATTCCATCTGCTGATTTCAGTTGAACAGGTCCCTTCTTTTTGGGTCCCCACACTTCCTTCAGTCCATTGTAGAAGCCCTTCATGTTGTTACTGTCAGCAGCTCTCTGCAGCTCCACTGCCTTCCTTTCCCACCAGTCTGACTTCAGTGCACGGGTGTGTTTTTGTAGCAGTCTGCAGGCGTCTTTATATGCTGCAGTGGTGGATCTAGTGCTCCTGGTTTGCAACACTCTCTGGTGGGCTTGGTCTCTTCTGCTCATAAGAGTTTGTAGCTCCTGATCGTTGGGGTCGAACCAGTCCTGGTGTTTTCTGTCTGGCTTGCCAAGATATGTCTTGGCTGTGTTGTACACGACCTGCTGCAGAGCTTCCCATTCCTCGTCTGGTGTTGAGTTTTCCTTCTCGTCCCATTGGGCGAGAGCACTGTCCATCTCCTGCTCAAAACTCTCCCTATGGCTGGTGGTACTTAGTTTTGCTGTGTTGAGCTTGGTCGGCTGACTTGTTCCTTGCCTGCTGTGCTTTTGTCGTATTCTGAAAGCCACTTTTGACCTCAGCATCTGGTGATCGGTCCAACAGTTTGCTCCACGCATGGCTCGGGTACTGTGGATGTCCATCTTATCCCGACACCTCGTGATGATGAAGTCGATCATATGCCAGTGTCTGGAACGAGGATGCATCCAGGTGGTCTTGCGTTCATCCTTCTGCTTGAACATGGTGTTCGTCACTATCAGTTCGAACTCAGAGCACAGAGCCAGTAGAAGCTCGCCATTGGAGTTGCATTTCCCAATCCCATGTTTGCCCATGACCAAGGGCCACTTGTCATTGTCTCTTCCTATCCTCGCATTGAAGTCTCCTATCAGCAGTAGCTTATCTGTACGGGGGATGCCACTGAGCACACTTGCCAGCTGGTTGTAGAAGGCCTCCTTGTTTTCGTCTGGGTTTGTCATTGTCGGAGCATACACGCTGATAATTGTAGCAAAGTTGTCCTTACTCAGAGGTAGTCTCATCGTCATGATTCTGTCACTTACTGGCCGTGGCATTTCTGTCAGCTTTGTGACGATATCCTTTTTGATAGCAAAGCCCACTCCGGCCTCCCTTCTTTCTCCTTCGGGTTTGCCACTCCAGAAGAAAGAGTATTCCAAGTCGTTGAGACTACCAGACTCTGAGAACCTTGTTTCACATAGGGCGGCGATGTCGATGTTGTATTTGGCAAGTTCCATTGCTACTAGTGCCGTGCGTCTTTCTGGTCGGTTAGCTCCTTCTCGGTCGAGGAGAGTCCTCACGTTCCATTGTCCAATTGTCAGTAGTTGTCTTCTTTGTCTTCTTCTTCCTAGCTGATTTTTCACTGTCGATGGAAGATGAGGTCGAGCAGCGCGGTCCTTGGTAACCCGGGCGACGGCCGATCCGGTATCATGTTTCGTGCAGTTGTACATTTCATGGAAGCTGCTAGCAAAAAATTTTGAAGTGCCGCTGGCTTTTGCAAGTTACTAGTGACACTCTCTCGGGGAACAAATAGAGGTCTCACACCGGCAAGAACATGTCAAGACAGGCGCAAACTATTTGTCCCTGCAGTGGCTGGTCGAGAGATGTTGGGAATTCCATACATCAACCGCCCTTGATGCTGCCACAGTGACATGGTTTTCTGGTTAGGGTTTGCTCCCTTAGCCTTCGGTTCTGACAAGAACCTGTACCACAAGGCAGTGGTTTACAACTCTGCATGGCAGGGGCGTCAAACTCCCTGAGGTATTGCAATACCTGCATTGCAATACCTGCATACCTATACAACACTTAAATCTGATGTCCTGTCAATGTGCATTATATCAGTTAAGAAAGATTTATATCAGTTATTTCTTGGAAGTGTCTTTGAGAACTTATTTTATATTTATAATGCCGAGTGATATGACTTGCATTCTTCACAAACAAACTCCAATAATTTTTTTCAGGAGGTTTACGAAGAAAGTGACAATGAAAGCAGATGGAAGGAAAACAGAGAATGTCCCTGGAGCACGCGTCAGACCACACAGTGACCTTGACCTCACAGTAACCTTGACCTCATAGCAGCCTTGACCACAAAGTAGCTTTGAACACTGTCGGCAATGAACAATGAACCTTGAGACAATTGTGTAAATTTTTCACCAAATCATGCCAAAAAAATTATACAAGTTAACATCTGTCTCAATAATGTAATATAGAACAGGTAGACTAATTTACTTGTTCACACCTGTGGTCAGCGGGTCCACTGTTACTGTCATAATCATTGATATAAGGATTTAGGTTTGGAAAAATATTCTAAAATTATAATTGGATTTCACAAAAACATGTAAACATTCATGTTTGTGCCAGTGTCTTAACCTGTCTGAAAGCAAGGCTGCCATATATACCAATTATTATTATGTTTGTCAGGGTAACTGAAAGTGATTACCATCTCATCACTTGACATTATTTACATTCTAGTGATGGTTGTGAATTGCATGCATTCAAAACCTACCATAGGGGCTACTCATGTTATGATTCAACAAATGCGCACACAATGAAATATAAAGCAAGCTTTACTGGTGCTTGTTATGTAGTTGTGATAATATAGTAATTACGCAAAACAACGGTAATTACATGAAACAATATTGTTTGTTTTACATTATTTACTCTGTTGTATGCATTCTGATGATACACTAGCGTGTGCAGTGATAATAAAAAAAAACCTGCACCAATATCTTTTATAAATCAAAATGTAATAATATGTAGATTATCTGTATTTGTGATATACCGCATAACTATACACTGTGTGGGAATTTAATTATACCACATTTATTTGTGCAATGAAAAATAAAATTGTCTGAAAACAAGTGTTTCTCTATATTGGTGATTGCTGCACTGTAAATTGTTCAAGTCTGTCGTTTATGCCTGAACACTTAAACACCTGACAGGCAGGGCAGGGGCATTGCTTTCCATGTTATCTTGTTAACAAGATATACACATATTCGAACAAGACAGGTTTACATCCAGACAGTTATCCATGTTTAATACACATTTCACAGCTCCATTTCTATAAAAACAATCCTGGGGATATTTATAAAACGGATGATGACACTGTTGATCAATGCCCTATGACTATGTGACACACAAGCTTGTTCCTCGGTGTCAGCTCAGTTTGTCATACTGCAGATAAGTCTGCAGCACGAAGACTGTCTCTTCCAGCTGCAGCTCGCTCTGTTCCAATCTGAAACAACGAGACAAAATTAACTGCAAGTCTGGTATCCATTTACAATGTCTTGTCCTGTGATACTTAATTAAAACACTTCCAACTCATGTCTTCCAGCATTTATAAATTGTTTTTTCCTACCTGAAATAAACATATTTGTATTGATGCACAACATAGTTACTTTAGTAAATATGTTAACATAAATATTATTTTAAAATATATATATTTAATGTAAATATGCCTTCAATAGTGTGAAATGTAGGTAATATTATCAGCAAAACCAGAGGGCCCATGTGCGACACAAGTGCCCTAATGCCTAATGTTTGTAGAACATATTTATTCCTACTTGTTGGTGATGTGTTTGACTCGGGCCAGCTGGGCTCTTTCACTTGGCGTGATCATTTCCTCCACCTCGTCTCTCTGGGATGGATCGGCTCCGCTCTGCTCCAGCGACGCAGCAATTGCCTCCACCCGCTGCTGTTTGTCCAGCAAACGCCTAAACGGCAGTCGAACAACTAACAATGTACAATTTCTACATCTAGAGCCTTGAGAACCAGGGCACCATTTCATTAACGTTAAGAGCTCATAAACCCAATTTTTTGGCACTTTAAAATCAATGCTGATCCTTAACAGTGGTCTTGAATACCTGAATAATGTCAACCCCATGACGAGCCAGTGGATATTTGTGTGTCATGGAAGTTGTGTCCCCAGCAATATGACAATGGATATTTGGGTTTTGAAACAGAATTGTCAATTTAAAAACAGGTTTTGTTTGAGGATGAATTTTCCTTAAAAGCTCTTTATCTTATCAAAATGATCCCAAGCTCAGAGGTGCAACATGTATAAATCATTAAGTGCAATCACGACTGGAGACAGGCAAGAATCATTGAAGCAAGGCACCGGCAACAGTTCAGGGTGGGTGGGAAATCAATTTTAAACAAATGTGTCGTGTTTTCTGAAAGGTTTCATATGATTATTTCTTAATATTGTGTTACTGACCGAGTGAATCCCATATTTTAGGTGCAGCTACAGAGGAATTATATTTGCCAATAATGAGCTTAATTTTAGGAACAAAATTGTTAGGAAACAGATAATCTGAGGCTCCTGATAATATTAAGAAAGGCATGAGATTAACTACATAAACAACTAAATAAATGTTGCAGTAAACTCCACAGACAAATAAGATAATCACACATCTACAATCTATTAGATGCTCATTTCAGATCTTGCCAACAACTGACTTGTCCATTGTGTCTAATACATACAAAACCAAACATTGCCAAAGTTAAAGATGCAACATTAAGGATACACCTTTGTCAAAGCAATTGAATTTTAGATAAACTACTTTTTAAACTTATTTTACTAACTTTAACCTGATTAAGGTAGTTAGTAATTTTCATGTATGCAGTTTGTTTACTTACTTTACCCTGACTAGTTTGTAACTTTGGTGTGTTCCGTATGTGTTGCTGAGACTCTATCGCAATAATTTGTTACAGAACAAGTAACAAAAAACAAAAATATGAATCCAATATAAATATATATAATACATTTTGTGGTATGTAGTGAAGACAATCTTCAAGTATGTTGCAAAGACAGTGAGTCAGGAAAAGACCACATCAGTGTCAACAGATGAGGTGGAGGGCCCATCTCAGCTGTAACTTATTGCCTTAAGGGGGGGCATCTCACATTCTCAACTTACTTATTTTCTTTGGTTTCATGTTCCCGTCGCAAGGTCAGGTTAAACATCGCCTGAAATCATGCACAATGACTTTTAATATAGTCAGAAGAAAATATTAAAGAATTTTTTTTACCATTGACAGCCTGGATACTGTCAATACAAACTGGTGATATTCCTGATCCCATGAAAATACAAAATATGGCCACATTCCTCCTAATATCCATATTGAATATGGATACAAAATGACATATCCGTATGTATGAAAGCATACGAACAAATCTGCACATGTAATTGTTAGATGAGAACTATAATCATGACACTGATTGATAACACTCAAAATATATGGAATAAAACAAGCTAAGGTTTACATTTTATAAGGTTGTAAAAACGACATGCAAAATGTCACATTTAGTTTTATTTGGTATGAACCACTTGACTCAAACAAGTACACATCCGAATGGAAAGTAACGTAGTTTACTACAGTGTACCACGAAACATCTGGATTTCTCTGACTAGACCCGACGTGTTACTCCATGATTTTTTCCATCACATGCAGCACCACTATGGCATGGCTATGCTGGGAAAACTACAATGAACATGACACGGCGTACCTTGTAGGACTGCTCCAGCAGCATGCGGGCCACGTAGCTGATGTTGACTGAGAACAGGAAGAACGTTCGAGACGGGGCGTGGTCCGGGGTCCGGGGAACCTCCTACACACACACGGAGAGATGACAGACAGGAGCCAGATGTCACCTGTTAGTTGCCTGTTTATGTGTGTGTGTGTGTGTGTGTGTGTGTGTGCATACATGCGTGCGTACATGCGTGCGTACATGTGTGCGTGTGTGTGCGTGTGTGTTTGTGGGTGTGTGTGTGTGTGTGTGTGTGTGTATGTCTGTGTGTGTCGTGTGTGTTGTGTGTGTGTGACTGTGTGTGTATGTATGTGTATATGTGCAGGTTCTCATGACAATGTTCTTGATTACACAGTTAACACTTTTGATCACTAAAACGTGTAATTTTTAACATACTTTCATTTACACCAGGATCTCTTAGACCTACATAAAACAAGATTTTTAATTCCAAGAATTACACTGTGTTCCCCAATTTGCAAACTGTCTCCCACGAATTATCTGTACAACTGAAATTTACCAACTGTCTCTCACGAATAGGGATTATCTGTACAACTGATCTCTCTTAAGAGCAACCACTTACTGTTATGGTGACAAACTGCTCCCCAAACATTCTGTACAACATGTCCTTGGCTTCCTTCGCTGGGATCATTGCAAACTCCTCAATCTGCAACATCACAACACTTGCGATGCAAAAACTGGCAGCTAGGCCAGTGATTGGACAAATTAAGACTACATAGGTGTACTCTCTGTGTCAGTGAGTCCTGTGTGTCCGGAGTATTTCAATTCAGCAATTTGAAGGTCTGTTTGACTCTTTAATGTGATCATGGTGATATTCTGACAAAGGTCATGGACTGAAGGTCAACGAAATACCACCACAGAGAAAAAATATTGCAATACAGCAAAACAAGGCTACAGCTTAGATAAGAGGCAGTTACATAGAAAGGTATGCATACAACAATATAATAATAAGCAGAGGAAAGAAATTTATACAAGTGAAATTAGTGAGACTAATCCATACATCACCTGTTTCTGTTCCAACTGTTTTTTGAGCATCAAAAGTTTGAAGATTCGAAAATACTTTGATCCAAACCTAACAAATAATGAAGCATGTTATCAGAAAACTTAAACATGTCGCCAGTTGTAGGATATAGCTGTAAACCGCTACAAAACATCTTTCCCACCACATAAAATAACCAGGCACACTGTCAACCTAATTTTTAACACTCATAAAGTAAGACCATTTCAATTCATATTTGTCTGCAAAAACATTTGCATTTTAGAATCAATCCAATGACACCGTAAGCCCAAACTAAATAATAAAATATTTAAATATTGCCATATATTTTTTATATAATTTTGTGAACGAATTAAATGTTTTTTTAATTTTTTTCTTTGATTTTTATTTTTTCACTCTCTAATTAGCTACACTTCATTTCTTGCCATGAATTAAGCTTATGCAATGACTATGAAATGCAACAGAATAAATTATCACAAATAATATTCCGATCAATTGTCCCTTTCAAATGACACCTACCGGGTAATTCAATCAAACTTCAGTATCAGTCAATCAGATTACCTGTTCCCATATATATAAAATATATAATATAAAATAGTGGACCTGAATTAGAGATATCTAATGACTAATGTATATTTGTAAAATACCATCGTCCAATTTAAATAGGAATATTTACATAAATTAAAACAATTCATAACTTACCTTTCCCGAACAACTGACTCGATGTGTGCCTTACAGATTATGGTGAGGGCTCGCTTCAGGTCTAACCACATAGGTCAAAGGTCACACCGAATAAACATAAATTAATACCATCAAATTATCAATGTTGTTGTCACATTGTGAATGTACTGCTATGAATAGAAAACATGTTATTATAAAAATAATAACTTCATTTAAAAACTAAAACCCAAAGTAAAAGCTTGTCTATCAGCAGTGTCCATCAAAATTAATTAATTTTATAAACTCATGGTTATATTCAATGATAAAACTAACACAGTGATTATATATATTTATCATTACATTGTCTCTGATATTCTCTGATATCTATATAAGATAATTACATTTAATGGTCTTCACAAATAATGACAGTATGGATATCACCAATAACAATTTCTTGAAGAAAATGAGTTTATGAGCACTGCCTGATTGTTGATATTTTTGAACACGTGAAAGAAAACAAGCTAAACACACAAAACAAATCAGAATTGTATTTAACTTATTTATTTTATTGACTTAATAGTTAACTTATTTTAACCAATTTATTCAACATATTTAACTTATTTATTTAGCTTATGTGTATACATGTATTTACATGTTTCATATTGTTAGCGCCTTCGAACAGATTTTTAAACCTAGACATGGCGTTTTATCAAATGTTTCCAAGTAATAATAACAGGTTAACGCCAGCAGTGAGAAGAGTGACAAAGGATACGGATGACATACATGCCACCCCCGCTGTCGTCAGCCTTCAGGATGAACTCCATCTGGGAATACAACATCCACAGATCATCAAACAGGAATATCACGTTTACATAACAAACGAGATTAACTGCATTTGTTTGTGGAAGTGTTTACTTAGGACCACTACACAAGCAACTTAAAGGGTGATCTAACTCATCGTCACAACCCAGGGGTCGTCGCGCTACACTAAACATCCCTTGCCAATCATTTTCATAAAGCTCAACATTGAGCAGAGATGATCTACAGTTACAGCAATTGACGGTGTCAGCCATGGTAATAGCACAACTACCCAGGGTTCCTTGCACTACCCCTGGCTGGTCGTCTCTGTAAAGTTGGGAGTGGACTTAGTCCAACTATACAATTATAGCAATTGACTTCACCAGTCACTACTGCATCAACCGTGGGAACAGTGCAAATACCCGCCCCAATTAGAAGACGGATACTTGACTGGTGGGAATCCCAATACGACCCATTGTTGTCCTAAACGTTGCCTGTAACATGAGCAGTGCGTGGCTGAAATCACCCTAAATGTTATATCATATGATCGGAGGCCAACCACACTGCTTGTGGATGATTTCATGGGCTGACGTTAAGAGCCTTTGAAAGGGATGTGCGGGGGTAGAGCAGAGAAGAGCTGATACTGACGTAATCAGCAGCAGTGCCACCTGGTGAGTGTGAATGAGCTAACTGAACTGAACATACAATAAAGACTGTAGGTATGTGGACAATATGTTTCTGTATACCTTAAATATTTACATAACATATAATATTTGCACGTACTGTATGTTTTGGGAATTCTACATCTAGGCATCCAAACAGAAGCACACACAATCCATTTTGACTGTGGTTTCGGACATGAACAATTATTATTTCTATGCTTTCTGACTGCTGAGAGTTCTCATATATTTAGGAGTGCAAACTCATAGTGATTGTGGTTTAAATGTACCCACTGAATCA
The DNA here is from genome assembly GCA_964017155.1 of Oasisia sp. SBJ-2009. Lineage (NCBI taxonomy): Eukaryota > Metazoa > Annelida > Polychaeta > Sabellida > Siboglinidae > Oasisia > Oasisia sp. SBJ-2009. Next base: position 27,362,647 of record OZ024866.1, read on the forward strand.
TCCACTAGTATCTTGAGGTACTGGTCCAGTGTCTCCGCGTTCACTCCAAGTTCTTTGGGCAAAGCCTGCATTATCTACAAGACAAAGCATCAGTGGTAACCATGGCGACAGAATTGGCAGTGTGCCAGCATGCCACTATAGAGATAGTTTTATTAATTGCATCAGCAGGTACAGAATAGTTTACTTTTTGCAAAAAAGTGTTAATCAGTATAAAATATCAAGTCATTTGTTAACTTACAGTAAATTATATAATTATAGTTGTTTGTTAGCCATTGCCATTTCATGGGTGAAAAAAAAGATTTTATTATTAAAGAGTTGTTTATGAACTTGTGGTTAGATGTAAAGTTGTTTATTAACTCATGGTAAAAATGTAATTGTTTCAATAATGGTAAGATGCTGTCTTGTGGACACACCAGTGACAGCAATGGTGCAAGATTTAATGTGCGGAAGAGAGCAAATATCTGCAAAACCAAGATTGAATAAAAATGCAAATGTTACTATCAAACAGAGAAAATAATAGTTTCATTATTACCTGATGGCAATAGACAGGTTTAATCATTACCTCATGGTAAAATAGGTTTAAACGTTACCTCGTGGAAAAACAGGTTTAAACGTTACCTCATGGTAAGACATGTTTAATTGTTACTTCATGGTAAGACAGGTTTAAACGTTACCTCATGGTAAGACAGGTTTAATCGTTACGTCATGGTAAGACATGTTTAATTGTTACCTCATGGTAAGACAGGTTTAATCGTTACCTCATGGTAAGACAGGTTTAATTGTTACCTCATGGTAAGACAGGTTTAATCATTACCTCATGGTAAGACAGGTTTAATCATTACCTCATGGTAAGACACAGGATTTGTGGTTGGCACTCTGAAGTCCATGCTCAGCTCCGAGAGTCGCAAGATGGCGCGAACAGTCTCCGCAGCACGCTGAAATTACCACATCGGCTCATCTTTGATTTTTAAGCAAGACTTCATCTATTTAATAATATTTATAATAACTTTTAATAACATTTATTATCTTGCTTGTACAGCACATCACATCAGCACTCAGCTACGGCTAATAAATGACTCCTTGAAAACACCTCGTCTCAGTTATCATGTCGACTATGCTTCAAACAGTTCCTCTGAGTGTGCTACGTCTCAGATTTATTATAAACCACTGAAGAACAAGGGTTAAATCTTGGTTACTACTGATATAATTTTGAGCTGTTTATTCCCATCCATGCTGACTTAATTCCTTCAACTTTATCAATCAGCATCTTCCCCTGTGTCACAATATTACCATTGATGGTTGATCCACTACCTGGTAGTTCAAATTATATGTTTAATATATTTTATTATAGTGGCAATAGTAGTGCATTTTCTATTTTCACACCAGACTTGCTGGAGATATTTATTGGTTCACCAACAACAAATATGGCATAGTATATTTGAAGAGGCACAGGAAAATTTTAATTTACTACCAATTTGACCAAATGGCTGTTTTGAATGTCAAACAGCAATTACGGAGGTTCTAGTTCCAGTTGTTTCCAGCACTCTGCTGGATTCTATTAACTGACTAGTCTGTATATATTGTGGTTATAATGCTATGATGTTATGAGGTCTCAATGAACTAGTCAGCCTTTTTTAAGAACATTTACGCCAAGCCGCCCTTTCTATGCTGGCACTGAGGATGGTCACTGCCAGGGGCTTGTCATCCTCAGTGGTTCTTTTACGTCCCAAATTTAGATGGGACCGACAGTAACGTGATTCTCCGATTCATGGGGGATACACAGTCCCCAAAGTTGAAAGCCAGGTTTTAACACTAGATACAAACACAACTTACCTTATCGACTCTCTCACCAATGGCGTTGACAATGTGTTGGTCGCGCAAGTAGAGGTTGAAGCGCTGGTAGTCTACCTGCCAGAACACACCCTTGTCTGGCAACTGGTAATAAAATAATAAAAATTAATTTTTACACTGGTCATCACATCAGGGACGGTTGTCCCGTTCATGAATATGATAATTCTAAACACCTAAACGTTATGATAATATGTTTGCATATACTGATCAAATAATAGTAATAATAATAAATAGTAATGGTAAATTATAGTTTATTTACACAAGGTAAAAATGGTCAAATTTCAGTATAAACCTGATAAAGTCTTCATCAACCGTTCATTATACAATGTAATTGTTGACTTTGAACTTTACTATTAAACAATAGCCTATTAAAACAGGCTATTTTCTGCTACTGTTAACACTATAACCTAGTTTATTTTTTTACATTTTCCTGGAAATCCCTAAAGATAGCACACAGACGTAAAATAATCTTAGTTTCAGTTAGAATTTTGAACTATTTCAAAAATTAAGAACGTGATTACCGGTTTACAGTAAAGACAATTATGAATGGTTTTACAACGTTCAAAAGGTAACACTGTTATCTGCTTACAAATAACATCTGTGAATTAATTTAATGTTCCAGATTGTTACAACTTTTCTAAATGCACTTACCATTTGCTATGTATTTCTATATATCTAATTTTTTTTATGTAAACTGGTCTTACTTCCTCTGATGAGTCCGTTCTTTGTTTCTTCGTGGTCTGCTCAGAGCCGTCCACTGATCGCTTTCTCTTCCTACTGTCCACAGCTGCAGGAAGAAATAAACTTCAGTCTAGGGGAATCACAACGATACAAGACCGGATATATCCCAACTGTGCAGGCCTAGGATGTTAAACAATGTGATTTGTTTGTGGAATGTTCATTTGGTGAAGACAATATCAGCGTCTAACTAAGCTCACTTCCTGCTAATGATTATTACCCAGACAGGTTGTTTAAAGGATGATTCTAGATAATGACACTGGCTAATTTGCTTTCACATAAATGTTACACGTGCCAACTACACAATACTAGAGAGTTTCTTGGATAGATAGTGAAATATCAAGTTACACAGTTTTGGGCGGAAATACAACCCAATATGGGTCGTCACCAACTACCCTAACAAATTAATGTCAGTGGAAAACATTAAAAAAAATTACAATCTAAATTAGACCTTCCTGCATAACACAACTATCCACCAGTCAACATATTATATAAATACAACACATCAATTCTGAAATTCTATTAACAATGTTGCACCCACCATTTAGAACTGATGTTGGCACGGTGTGAACATCCTGCTCTTCTGTGCTGAAGGAAGGAATGGCCTGTGGTTGCCCAGTCGTGTGTGTTGTGACGGCCAGACACCGGCGAATGAACTGTGTGTGTACGAGAGCAACAAACTGCTCCCTCACAGCCTCACTGCTCACCTCACCACCTGCAACAGGCCAATATTTTGCCATTTAACATCAGCTTCCTATATTGCAAAGTTCACATGCAGGGTTTGTCCAATCAAGTAACAGTGACGTTTTGCGCTTCTCTTGGCTCTTAGTAATAAATCAACGATAAAAAAGTAAATGTAAGTTCTTATATAGCGCTGTATCCAATCCTTAGGACTGCTCACTTTCTTTTACACTTTACTCCCTGGCATACCTGTTCAATTGAAGACCATCTTGGCTTATCTGAGAAGAATTCAGCCACGTGGCAATTTCGTGATGATTGCTCGTACACAAATATTCATCATTGTCTATAGCCAGGTACTCATTCATACAGCTGAGTGCAATGTAGAGTGAAAAATCTTGCCCAAGATTTTATACGGCAGCACAGGATTCAAACCCGAGTCCTCTCAGTCGAGAATCCGATGCTCTACCCCTGAGCAACTGCGATACTACATAAACATTTGAGCATAATGGTTGTATAAAACATAGTTTTAATCATAACATAACTGATGCCTTTCTATCAAACAAACCATACGCAAAAGTCATCACCATTAAAGTATTCATATTTTCATAAAAGCTGTTTCCCTCAATGGCAAATCTCTCCCTATGAAACAGAGAGGTTCTCCACTGATGGCTTCGTGGGTGAAAGTGTTTTTGTATCTGTCATTTTATTTCTTATGTCATCCTTGTTTTAGATTGGTAAAATGTTATGGAAGCCAGACTGGCAGGAGCATCGCATCTTCATTTCTTGTTATTTTTAACCTCTGCTAAAGTATTACACCACATTAGGCTAACAAAAATCACCAAATGTCTAATCGACAAAACCTCATCATGTGTCACTCTCACGTGGACTGTGTTGACAAACCGCACACACATATGCATGGTACCAGACAAACTGTTGCAACTGTTTTACGTTAAAAACCACCATCCTCGGACTACTGTCATTGATCGTCAAAGGTATACAAGTGTGGAATGGCTTAGCAACAGAAATAACTCAGTAAACAAGTTTAAATATCACAATTTTTAACAAAAACAGGTCATTATTATTGTCTTCATATTTGTAAGGGTACACCCCGGTGTCAGTGTCACGCTTAAAAATGAATTGCAACTGTCACGTTTGTAACACAGACACGACATGAACAAGTTTGTGCGTGAATTGTGTATATTATTTTAGTTTGAATTTGTATTATACTGTTTTGTTTAGTGTGAGAAGGGCATGGCAGTGTATAAGTCTGACTTCAGTTATGTCCTTTCAGCAGCAGCAGCTCACAACACTACATGTATGTACTATGCTGTCTGTGTACATATGTTGATTTTGTTGAATAAAACTTTCATTTATTCAATTATAAAGAGAAGCATTACAGTAATTTGACAGCTGTGTCTTTCTAACCACAACTAACTAAACTTAATCAAAAACCCTGACTGTACCTTCCGTCGACTCATTCAGCCTCTCTGTCACTTTGTCCAGTAGGCGGCTCATTTCAATCTGCCCGTGGTGGAGTAGTTCCTCCACAAGCAGCTCGGCGGTGTCTCCGTACAACATCTTGGCGGAGTAGATAAAGCGGGGGAAACGAAGTCGGACGAGGACATTTTCGATATCGAGTCGGTACTCAACAAAGCCTCGTTTGTGCAATTCAAAGTTCACCATGTTGTGTTGCATCAGGGTGTACAGGGTTTTCTTTGTCTGTAACAGTGATATCAACAATGTAACTCTAACATTTTGTGGCCATTTGACAAAATTCAAATGAGACACATTTGCATTAAGACCCATGGAAACAGATGTGATGCTTGAAAGTAAAATATTAGGCCCTATTAAATAGATTTAATTTACGTAACTTATCTAAATGTTATATTGTGTTAAATATTACATCTAGACAGTTTACATATTATTATTATATGACTGCCAATAGGGCACGCAACTGATTCTCGTTTCTACCTTGAGTGATACTTAATGAAACCATACACAACTGTTCCATAACTCGTTGTCCATAAGCATATCCAAAGTCACTCTTTCTGCAAACAATTTTAATTTAATAATTTATCTGCATAATAGTTCCCATCTTATATATGTGTTTGTGTTGGGTGGAGACGTATAAATCTTAAACCGAGGTTTCTGTTGTGGCCCATATATATATATATATATATCATTTGTGTAATTCAGGACCGGATCGTGTATTAAAGTGGCAACTTAGCATAAAAACAATACGGCACCAGACGAGACTTGCATGCCCTATTAAATTATTCAAATGAATGTTCAAACTCCTGATCTTCTAGAGAGCACTTTATTGATATGACTGGCTCATTGGTGAAATGCAATTTTCATTTTTAATCACAGGCATAGAAGCAAAATCTATTTTATTCAGTAAAATGTTATCAGGATTATGTCAGTTTGAATATGCACGGCAGTCCTGTACCAGTACACTGTGAAAAACAGGGTATGTGAAAACGGGGTGTATACTGTATAGTAGTCAGTGAATGGTTTTGGCCCTGGTCAAGTGGGCTATGTGGATGGGCGGTTCTGGTCGACATGCCTTTGATGGTGATAGCATTTTAATACTTCAGCAGTCATTGAAATTTGGTGCAACTGCAAAACACAGACACAGTATGGTCAGTAATGAGATTCAGATTTCCATCCATGTATTAATTACTATATTATTATTACCAAGAAGTACAAACAAACAAGAGATTTTTCCAACTCCTAATTCCAGTGGCATATACACTTTTTTTATGGACTCCGTTTTTATATACTGCTATATATTCCAGCAGTAGAACTAGACGTTCCTGGGCTGAAACTTAGTTAGAACAGAAGACGTAATTTTTAGGGGGGGGGGCACCTGGCTCAATTTCAGAGAGAGGTCTTGCGCTATCATCCGAAGCGGCATGGATCCCTTCTTCAGTAAATATACTCCGACTTTCTCGGCAACTGGGCCATGGTATTCCTTCAATATGAAAGAACATAAATTTATTTCGTTTGTTGACATTTTGCTCGGAAAACTTGACACACGTGAAACCGGCCGCAGCCATTAAAGCTATTTCACGGTGTAACGCTATCATTCCATTTCCATGTTAACACCTAAAACATGATTCGGTGAGTCTTCTCGATCAAATTCTACATTTGTTAAGGCCATATCAATTTTTTTAAACAATTATATAGGAATTTATCCTGTATAACAAATATATTTTTAGAAACTCATCTGGAAATATTCTACAGAATATATTTCATATGAACGAAGTCTGGACTAATCTGGGCATAAGTATATAATTCATATATAAGTAACTAATGTATTTTCTACATACATCTTGCGTTATATATTACAAGTTCAAGATGTTCCATAGGTGCAAATAATAATAATTTACGAGTTGCTATTTTATGAATGACGCGAAAGATCAAGTTGATCAATTACCAACAAACAATGGAACGCACATTTGTTTGAATAGCTGTCATTAATCTTCAACAAAGAGCTTCGCCATCCACCGGACGTGTCTGCTACGAGTGATTCCATAACAACTCGTTGATTACAATCAGTTGTGATTTATATTGGGTAACTGAATGTTAAGGCCGTAATTATTAATGTACATTTGTAATGAACACGAAGCACACGCTAGATGTCATCTCTCGATAACAAAAATGGACTGGTTTTATTCAACGCCTAAGACACGAACGCGATTTGCCGCCCGGCGAGTGGTTCAACACTTTCCGACAGATGGCGAAATTGTATAAAATCATGGCAACTTCGGAAACTCTACAGCGTGTTTTGGTTTACATCAAACAAGCTTCTGAAAGTTCTGCAACTCCTGCCAGTTTCACACAGGTTGTGATTTTAAAGTTTGTCTTATTGGTTGAATGTTCACAGATATTTCGAAAAGACATCGGAACATACGGTGTCGCTAAATCATTTTGTAAACGATCCTCTACCAACTCGCCCCGCCCCCAGTTCAACTTCAAATGTCAAGAGATGGCACCCTGGTAGAAGTAATTATAACTCCACTAAGTTGTTCTTTAAAAAGAAAATGGCTGCTCTACGGCCGGTTCATCGTTTAAGCAATCCATTAAGACAAGCTGACGAGAAAGAGTGTTCAGTGACAGAACCCATCTGTTTGAGGTATACAAAAATGTTAACTTGTTAGCCTGATATTGTTTTGGTCAGGATATAATCATGGAATTTCGTAGATTTATTCGGATGGCAACATCTCGGCAAATTCACAGAAGGGTTCGCTAACTGCAACATGAACATTCTCGTACCATTGTGCTTTTTTGCATGTGGCAGCTTCCAACTAGTTGTTGGCGATTTGTTTGGTGTAGGCACAGCAACCATTAGTAGAGTGATTACAACAGTTACAAATATCTTCACCCACCTACTGCCACAGTATGTCCACTTCCAACACACTGGCGGCACGGAAACCATGAAAGAACAGTTTCACACTGTTGCTCACTTTCTGAATGTTATGGCCTGCATCGATTGCACCCATGTCAAAATTTCTACTCCGTCTGTAAACAAACACGAGTTTGTCAGACGCAATTAAGAATGATCAGTCCATAGATGTTCAGCTTATCTGTGACGTCGATGCTGTTATCATGAACAGAATTGTTAGATTGTTGCCGTGTTTCTGGTGGGAATGTGGGAAGGGGAATCACAGGCAGAGCTTTATGCAGGCTAAAATTATTGCCGGTCACACATATTTTGGTGGACACATGGATGTTAACTGTTTACAAACTTTCAGATGTGCCTGATGAGCTGAAATAGGCTACAAACACACATATGACACCTTTTACACTCACTTTCAAGGCATAACTAACAATATCTATGGTTTTGGAAGACCCTTTTTTTTGCTCCTTCGTTTTTTACCCGTCCACCCATATTTCTGCCCATCCATATTCGTTTTTACCCGTCCTAATGACGGGTGGATGGGTCTCTACATAAAGCTATGATCACAGGGGATGTCTGTATGATGACACTAATCTTACCACGTCATGCGTACTTAGTTAAGAACTCGGTCAAGCGTGCTGCATGAAACTCACGTAACTTAGTTTTACACAACTACTTAGCTACACAATAAATGGAGTTTACACACTTGCATAGCACTAAGTAACCGCATAGTTTACGTATACTTTATGAAACCAGCATCTGGTTTGCAAATACGAAATTAAAATTGAAAAGGAAAACTTAATCAGACAAAGTACATAGCATGAAGAGGATTTATAAGTAAGTATTTAGTAATGTGCAAAATATTTGCTTTGAAATTATATATATATATATATTTATTATTATTATATATATATATATATATTATATATATAATTTCACCTCATCTAGGTGAACACACTTAGGAGACTCTAGTAATACTTGTACTGTACATATGTTTAATGGATGATCATTGTGTTCATTCACTTGGTGTGTTAAATATTTTGCAAAATAATGACTTCTATCTTTTTTGTTACAGTCTGTTCTAGATGCACTTGGCAGTGGCAGCAATGATGAAATGAACGTGTTTACAAAGCTAAAAGAAAATAAATTGCTGATATCTGCTACGCAGTTTTGTGACCTAAAGAAAGCTGTCAAACTTAAGGTGAGCATAATAAAATATTTAATGGTATCGTAATTGTATTAATAACAAACCATTTCTATATCAACACTGACAAATATACATCCACTAAATGTTTTCTAATTGCAAGCTAATTGAAAAGTAGTATTGTGATCAAGTGCAAGTTTGAGTTTAATCATTACAGGTGAATAATTTATTGAACAATTTGCTACTGTGTGTGATCACTTGTAGTAATCTTGAGTTAAATGATAACATTTAAGCTAATCACTGTATTCTATGAACAGCTATGCTATCAAATTAAGAGGAATTTCATGGTAGTGAATGTGACATTGTTCATGAGTGATATGATCAGTTTCAGGAGTTTAATATAATTGAATCGATGTGACTTCACAGTGATATCCATATTAATGTCAGTCTGCTCTGACTTGTTTTAAGTTTCAATCTCTAGTTGGATCCACTAGATAGATAAAATGTTGACCTAATATATACATAACCATAAAGGCACAAACCCTCCACACTCACATAAATTATGGTAGACATTTTTGATTTGTAAACTTGGCTTAGTAATATAAATTCTTTATTCCACATTTAATTGAATCAACATTTTTCATTCCTATTTGATGGAACGTCTTTACTCCCTATTCACAAAACACTGTTAACCCTCTCCTCCCAGAGGCCGTCATTCTGCCCAATTCACAACCTGTGCCCAGACAGTGTCCTTCAGCTTCCCGCGGCAGTTCGTTCCCGCGGGATTGATGTGGGGGCGGTCACACTCCTTGAGAGTTCGGATGGGAAGTTACTGCTTACTCGTCGGGCCAGCCACCTCAGTATCTTCCCCGGAGTCTGGGTGCCACCAGGTGAGTCTGTGTTTTGACAGTACTACATTGCCCGTACATAAGTATTTATCCTCACAAAGAAGAGATCGTTGGCTATGTTACTATACCCCTGGCTGATCATCTCCACAAAGCTGGGGAGTTAGCGGAGTCAAACTACACAATTATAGCGACTGACTTTGCCAGTCGCTATTGCATCAGCGCAATCACCCACCCCAATTTGAAGATGGATTATATATAACTGGTGGGAATACCAATATAATGACCCAGTCACATCCTAAACATTGCATATACCATGAGCATCGTCTGGCTGAAATCACCCAAAATATTATATCACTTGACCAGAGGCCAGCCACACTCCCTGTGAGTGATTTCTTTGGCTGACATTGAAACAGGAGTTTTTGAAAGGGATGTGTCAGGACTCAGGACAGAGAAGAGCTGCTACTCACGTAATCAGCTGCAATGAGCCCCGCGTGTGAGGATGTATGTATTTGGACACCTACAAATAACTCAGTTGATCTGTCCGTCATGTGATCAGTTGTTGAGCAAAAACACTGTCAGACGATGACAAAAATGGGGCACGAACATACATGTGTGTTTATTTTGCAGTGTGTTGTGGAAATGCTGCATTGCCTATATGTATTTGGACAGATAAAAATAACCATCCTCCTGCTAAAATTAACTATATATTCCTTTTTGTGCATTTCAGGGGGTCACGTCGAACTTGGAGAAACAGTGAGTTTCATTGTCAGACCTCAGTTGATATTTTCAGAGGGAACATATTAAATGTATATATCTCCAGATCATGTAATAGTTTGGTGCTTGTCACATGACCAGGAAGTAGTGTGATTAGTTTAAAGCTGGCATGACCTTTCCAGTTGTTTGTTGTATTTAGCATGTAGGAAGAAAGCTGGAAACATATTCCAAAAGACACCAAACACCACAGCTTGCTAATATTCTACTTAGATTATTGAATCCACAATTCATTGAGGATGGGTATAAATATTCATAAGGTACTCTTTCTGAATTATGGTTCTCCTAATCTATAATTACCACGGTATCGAATAGTTTGTCTAATTAATGATTAATGTTCATAAAAACAAAATAACACATTTGCATTTTTGTGCCAGACGAGGCTGGAATAAGACAACACAACATTCAATTGTAAAAATGTTTTTACTGTTGCATTCTGAGTTAAACTAATTTTAATTGTTTTGAGAAAAGTATACATACAATGATGCAGTGTCATGTGTAAATTAATGTTTTTTGCAATTTACCAATTCTCAACGAAATGATAAGTGTATCCAATACACACATGTAACATATTCATTATATGTGCCAGTTTATCTTATAATTACACATCATGTGAAACAAGTTGATAAGATGTTGAAGAGAATTAAACATGGGGCATGGTGATTCTCCTGAAATGTTTTTAAAAAGATAGCCATCCCAGAATGCAACTTTTATGTACTTTTAAGAAAACATGTTTTAAGCCACTCCCAGAATGCAACTGTTTAAAAAATGTAAACATGTTTTGCTGAGTTCTGGTTTGACTGCGGGCGGGGCTGACTGTTGTAGCTGGAGACAGCCGCCCTGAGAGAGTTGGAGGAGGAGACGGGACTGGACGTGACAGTGGATGACTGTGTGGACAATGTGATGCCAGTGATCGGCCTGTGGGAGGTGGGTGGATCGCTCCAGACTCTCACTGGCTGGCAGGTTTTTCTGGAACTTTTACCATCTGGTGCCATGGAAAAAGTTTACAAATTACGTAGCTCCACATTGCCTAAGTTCAGTTACCTGTATGAATGTGTGCCTGGCCATAAGTAGTGTTTGATAAAATTCATTATTCTTTTTTTTTGTTGGTTTTGACGTGTGTCCATCTGTGTGTGTGTGTGTGTGCGTGTGTGCGTGCGTGCGTGCGTGCGTGCGTGCATGCATGCATGCATGCATGCGTTCATCTGTGCTTGTATGTGTCTGTGTGCGTCTATGCATGTGTCTGTGTGCATCTATGTGTACGTGTGTGTGTGTGCGTGTGTGCGTGCGTGCGTGCGTGCGTGCGTGCATGCGTGCATGCGTGCATGCATGTGCAAATGAACGAATGTGTGTGTGTCTATTGGGATATTCTTAGACTGCTAAATAAATGTCTCTTGCTTTTAATAATAATGTTAATAGCATTTATTACTTATAAAGCACAATGTCTGTAGAAAGCTCAAAGTACTGTAAAAATAAATAAATTTTGATCAAACATTCAGCACACACCCTTTTTCCCACATGTTTTCAGTCGTCCTTCCCGACAATGTTGTCCATGGGTCTTCCCAAGAGGCACCACATGGTCGTCTACCTGTACGCACGACTCAAACCTCCATTCTCATCCACGATGCTGAACTCCCACCTCAAGATGGATCCTGGCGAAGTGGCTGCCTCCGTCTGGATACAGAGGGCGCTAGTAGACGCCATAGTAGCCACATCGGAATTCCGTGCCGCCACAGCAGTGGACTTGAGTCACTTACCACAACACATCAGGTGATGATTACATTGAGTAATTTGAGTAATCTGTCATTGGTAGTTAAAGTAATCCTACCAATATTTATTTAAAATATCTAATATCCAATATGTGTTATGTACAGTGATACTTTTAGCAAAATAAATGTCAAAATTCCATATTGCTTCTATAGCATATAGTTTTATTACTTTTTGTTTTTAGGTTAGTCATTTTGTTCAAATTACTATTATGTAAAGTACTTCTAATTTTTTTGGCCTAATTATCTATATTTTTTAGACATTTCAGTGACTGTATTTTAGGTATATTGTACATGCTTATTTCTTAGTAAGTCATTTTATGTATATCCACAATTGTGTTTGTAAAAATGCCTGACAGTAATTTTTCAGAGATCGGGCACTATATAAGTATTTTATTATTATTATTATTACTACTAAAGGCTTTAAAACATCATGACTATTTAACACAGACACCTGTTATGAGTGCCACGTGTCGAAATGTTGCTATGTCATGCATATGAACATGTGCCATGCTTAAACAGTGTAACGTTTTTTTTGCAATGTATTAGTGTGGTTCATGGCTTCTCTCTTTAAGCACTGCTGGGTAGCTTGGCTTTATATATACACACACACACACACACACACACACACACACACACACACACACACACACACACACACACACACACACACACACACACACACACACACACACACACACACACACACACACACACACACACACACACACACACACACACACACACTCACACACTCACACACTCACACACTCACACACTCACACTACACTCACACACACAGTAAATAGTAATGACTCAGATAAATAATACTTGTATTGAAATTTTCATGGTTGCATACTTAGCTGACATAACAAGTGAAACTCGACAACAACAATTGTTTTTGCTTCATGGGCGGGTGTAAAACAATAAATTGTGTGTTTTCAGTGCAACAGCATTAGATGATGCTGGACACCCAGTTGAGACAAAGCTTGAGACTTCGGTGTTACTGAATCGAATGACGGATGCAACTAAAGATATTGAACGAGTGAGCACGGGTACAAAGTTCTGTCTCGATCAGTGGCTGCAGATTACCAACTAGTAACTGCAGCCATTACTTGGGTTCTTTCTAGTACCATGCTGGAGATCTTAACAAGCACAAATGTAAAAGTTTCATCTTTATGTTTCCCATGAGTTATTTGTATATCAGTATGGTCAACATGTGTGTGTGTTTGTGCGTGCGTGCGTATGTGCGTGCATGCGTGTAATTGTATATCCCAGAATATTTAGTTTCAATATGGTTGAAACTGGTCAGTTGCCATTATATTTTAGAAAAACTTCATAATTGTTTATACCATGAAGTTAGTGATTTATGAATGTGGTTTCAGGGTAGGTTTAGTTTGTGCATGGTTAGTACCGGTAGTTCGACTCGTGGCTGGTACATCAAGTACCAGTTACCAAGGAAAGTAAGGTCAGAAACGGATTGCTTGAAGTACCACTTATGCCATAATTGTGTTGTATAATTTATACGTTCATAGCAATTTGGAGTTTTTATCAAACAAACTGAATTTACACAAATTCAGTTCTAATCCAGTGATAAAGATGTGACATTTTGTGTTTTAAATAACATCTTGTGTGTGGTTTAACTGATTTTATAATTAAAGCAACGTAGACATTTGTCAAAGTTATTAACAATAGGTAGATGAACTGCGATTAGTTCGCACCAAAGATATTTGCCTTAATGAAGGGTGAAGGGTTAAATGCATGTCAGTGCATAATTAATGTATCCAAACATATAAATTTATTCAAACATAAATTCAAGTTTCCAGGATCATGTTAAACTGCAAATGTTTTGTGGTTACATGAAAATACAGATGTTTTGGTTATGTTTTTGCAAATGTGTTTTTACTGTTTTATTAAATTTTAGACGTTATATTTTCTGTATTTAATTTGTAAATGTAGATTTTATTCATGACCAAATGAAATGTATTCACATTTGTCACCAAGCCAGGAAGTAGGTCACCATAGCATAAAACTGCATTTGTTGCCAGGGAATCTAGGACAAAGTTCGGGTCCACATTTGTTTGCGCAATCCACATGGTGCGAAATCCACACTGAATTGTGTTGCAATAAAATTATATAATTTCATAAAATATTGCTTTTTTGAAGTTACCATCGTTTTATAAATTACTTAAGATAGTTCAACAAATAAAGTATCGTTTTAGAGCTTGTGATATGTGGAATTCAAAAGGTACAAAATAAAATTTCACAATTTTGTGACTAACAGTAAATATCTGCTTTGCTGTGATGTTGTATATTTCCACATGCAAATAAGTCACTTAATTAGAGACTTTAGAGTGATCTATAAACATATGTGGATCCTTATTTAAAATTTCACGGATCTTTAATAAGGGGGTAAGTATTAACTAACCGTATCTTAAGTCCTACTCTTGTTAGTTTAGGGTTACAAAATTTTCAGATGATAAAGCATAAGATTATTGTCACACTAAATCAGACCAAGTGCACACAAGATTAGGTGGATTTAATGGCTACATTTGTGACCCTATTTAAGTCTTTGCTAATTTGTTTTATAATTATATTGAGCTTACACATGACATGGGTCATAGGTAATAATTTATTACTAGACAATTATTTAAATATACAGCTATATTTGCATGTCCTAATGTGCATAGCAGTTTGCAAACAATCACCATTCCTATTGCAGTTGATAATGATATCAACGCCCCCGAGTTGCCCACAATCGGCGGCTGGAATCTGTCAAAGATGGTCTCTGAGCTGATTGGTTAATCACATTGGACAAAATCAGTTTATACTAATTACAAGACTTTGGCAGGTAAAGGTAAAGGCAGTTCTTATATAGCGCAATATCCAGTCCTCAGGACCGTTCAAAGCGCTTTACACTTTACTTCGCTGACAGACCTGTTCACTCAGACACCATCTCGGCTTCTCTGGGAAGCATCCAGCCATATGCTACAATTAATGCGCGAAGGCTGCTCGTACACATATCCACCACTGTCTATAGCCAGGTACTCATTTATTCAGCTGAGTGAACTAGAGCAATGTAGAGTGAAAAAACTTGCCCAAGGTTTTAACGCCGCAGCCAGGATTCGAACCCAGGTTCTCGTAGTCGAGAGTCCGAAGTTCTACCCCTGAGCCACTGCTGGTCCTGTTCATATTAAATCTGGTGCGTCACAGGGTAAATAAATATAAGGACCAGGGAACTGTTTCACTAAGGCAAAGAGCTCTTAAGGAAACTTTATCATAAAACAAATCTGTTGTTAAATTAAATAAGTTTTTTAAAACACATCCATTGCCATGTTACCGAGGATACTATTTCTGTGACACACCACTGGCCATGTCCCACTGGCGCATCATTGTCTTGACAGTCTTGAGGTATTCAAGATTACTGTTAAGGATCAAAATTGATTTTAAAGTGCAAAATGAGGTGTAAGAGCTCTGAACAACATTAGTGAAATTGTCACCTATGCTGGTTGAACCAATGGCCATAAGTTTTCTATTGATGTGGCATGTCTGTCTCACATGTTGTAGTGTACAGTTAGTCAACATATCTACCAGGTACTTCTATTTTATAATCTCATTTAGTGGGTAGTTTGTGGAAATGTCGGCACAGAACTGTTGACTGATAAACATTAGGTCAGCAATTATTTAATTAATTGTTGTCTTAAGGAAACCAATATTTAGAATATACTTATTGTCTGTCCGTTTGGATCATGTGTCCTCTCCTTGTTCTATGTGGGGCTTTTGCAATCACACCTATGGTGGAACGTCACTAATCTGATCGTCTATTAGCCAGAGTTTCAATAACAATACCATGTGTCCACACATTTGCAGCAGCCATTTTAGTAAGCTTGTTGAACCCATACTTTTTGCCATGAAACTGACCTAAAGGAACCATCAACTTGTGACAAAGTTGCGGTCTGTTACAGCAGATATTTTGGAGTAGGTAAAATTGTCGCATTTCCGAGGTAGTCGTATAACCAGGTGGCTATTAGAGAGGGTTCTGGTGTATTTGTGTGTACACAATCTACCTCTGTTTGTGGGTATTTTGCTTTTGTAACACTGATTAATGGTGTCACCAGTTGCTACAAATAAAGGAACCTTTATCATTTGTAATGTCTGGTTATCATTTCCTTACTGCAACCTCTGACTGATATATAGTTGGAATTCCTACAATTTTATTTTCATTAATTATAGATTTGTTCAAATTGAAAAGTCGATCAATTATATAGTTTGCGTCCTTTTAACAACAAACTTAGGCTGAAGCAATACTTTTGTAATGCTGGGCAGATTTCCTTGATGTGATATTACATAGTGTGACTAAATTGCAATCAGAATACTCTCAGATTAATCAATTGTACATTTTACAGCATTTCTAGCAAAAAATAAATGGATTTAAAAAGACGTCTCTAATCTGTAATATCAATAAAAAATAATCAACTCGCAGGGTTCTCAAATCCACAATATTAATTTTCATCTCATACCAGTGGATGTATTATCTATCAACACACAACACCGATAATGAATGTTTCAACTAATCTTTTATTTCTCTCGGCTGTCAGTTCCGAACATAAAGTATCTAACCACAACGACGGAATGTTATTCAGTAATGCACAGACACTTTATAAAACTCCAAGACAGATGAGCAAGTCCTACCAAAGATCAAACCAAGAGATCAGTTCTCTTCCTACAGTCAAAACTTATTTTGAGAAACGTCAGCAACAACACATGATGGTTGCTACGGTAACATAAAATATGTAACCACAATCCTGACAATTTTGCATATAATCTTCAATGCTAATTTCATCTACCTGTTGCTAACACGATGACTATATCCCACCAAATATCTCCATGATTAATAACGCATTTTCTCGACTCGACATATCAGTCCTCAAGCTATACACACACCGTTCCTTCGGCACCGAGTTCAGTGTTACCCGGCAGAGGGCACCACTTAGTGTTATTTCTCTACTTGCATAAGTATCCATTTCCTTAAATGGTTCAAAGCAGCCAGCACATCTGGGCATATTTTGGAACTAGAAGGACAGCAGTTATTATGCCACTCCTGCGAGACATGCACAAATGACTAAATATAATGTAAGTTATAATTCTGTCACTACACACCGTCATTCCCGTCACACATGAATAACACTGCCACTTGGGAACAATCCAATTTCCTGCTTTAAACACAGTTCAAACATCGTAAATGTGAAGTGCAGTCAGACTTCAAAACAAACAAACCATACGTGATAGTATTTGAAAACATGGTACAACATAATGTTGGTCAACAATCGATGTGGATTTCATCCAGGATTTTCTGAAAAATACAAACGGTGCTCATGCATAAAGGGACACGATATTAGGTTTCCCAGCTGAAAGATCTCCCACACACTACGTGTCTACCTTACTACAGTCAAGTCTAAGGTCATAACTTACAGTTGTTCTAAATGTTAACATAAATGACCACGGTAGAAAAGCTAACCTTTGAAAAATCATGCAGTTTGGTTCACACAAATTAAATTCAAAAAGTTACCCGCTAACTTGTCTGGAATGTTACGGAAATTAGCAGCCTGAGAAATTTGCAAACTAGAAAGGGATCGACAAATTATTTCTATGTCAGTATTATTATTTCAACAATTTGACTGGGTATTTTGAGGATACAAATAGAAATGAGTTAATTACTTGTCCGTAATTTGCATATTTTAGCAACTTATTTGGGCAATAAGTGAACACCCTGGATCAGCCATCTGACAATGTCACCCAACCAAGCAATACTGAACGAGATCAACTTGTTAATACTCCCGGATAAACGCTGAATAGACATCATTATACCAGTATAAAAATGAGAAATTGCATAGGTTCTAGTGGCTTGGACCTCATGCCAGCCGTAACAGTCGTATGCAGTCTCACAATTTTTGATAGTTTTGGCATAACCTGCACACTGCTTATGTTTTCATCTTTGTAGGGTAATGCTTATTGTAGGGTTGTGTCAAAATATGTCCTAAACTAAATCTGATACCTGGAACTGTGTTAAAATAAACAATCAGATAAAACAGGAACTGTTTGAGCTGGGATCAGGTCAATTTGCCGACTGACCATGTACACAGAACCACTAGCCCTGTCTTCACCACTCCCACATGACTGTGGGAAAACCACAGTTGTGACATTGTCTCCATAGTCTTCCACGATAACTGCAGCAGTTTACTATACATTCTGTAGGTGAATCTGATAACTGGAACTGCATTAAAATAAACAATCAGCTAAAACAGAAACTGTCTGAGCGTGTTTAATATTTTCATTGTAATTTTTTATCTTGTACCTGCCCTTGGCACGAGATCCGAGATTTCAATTATAGCCGAGCGACTTCACTACAACTTACTTATGAACTTGGCACCTATGAGGAGATACACTTACTATGCTCCAAAGGAAGTATGTTAATTATAGAAGTTTACATGGGTTCTGTATTTATATTAATTACAACACTCACTGAGGCTGCAGTACTTAGCAACTAATGCAACATTAGGATAAATTTTTCTTCAGGAGTTTTAAACTGGTTTAGATGTGCCGTGTTCCCTATGTATAATGGAATCAACTGTAAGATACAAGTGTTACTTCAGTAGCACCTCTGTACACCATCTGGGGAGTAAGTCGACCCCAGACAAACACAACACAACGGTATTCAAGGTAATGGCGGTTAAACTAACCTGTTCACTAGATGACAAAGTTCTCAGTTCAACCAATGTGCCCATAGAGGGCAGTCGTATAAGTGGCATTCATCAACGTCACAAGACCAGGCACAGAAATGTATGTACAGTTGTACGTACAGTTGTACACTCTCTCAAACTTGTATGTATGTACAATGCATGTTTGTATGTGTGGGTGTATGTACGACTGACTAAATCTGGGTTTGCCACGACGCTGTTGAACAGTTACTCTTATACCTGACCAGCACATGCACACATACAATGTGTACATGTATACCTGACTGCACATTGGCACATGCATGTACAATGTGTACACAATGTGTATAACTACTTGCCTGTACACCGTATCCATGCTGCAGTCTATTTATGTACAAACACAACCGCAGACTACTATAATATACTCTCCGACATGCAAAAGAAACATTTAGACCTGTAAATTGACACTCCCATGAGCTCAAGTCATGTCTGCGTCCTATGTAAACTATGAGGTACCTGTCGCATCGCCTGCAAAGCATATCCCCCAATCACAGGAACGCAAAAATATAAAGCAATCTCCTTACAAGTTGCAAGTTTTTTTCGAGTTCTCTAAGTCGGAATAAATGCTCTATAACCAGCAGGTATATCTGCACGATAACCCCAGCGAACCTGTCTAACATTCATATTCCCTAGTGATGTGAATTCTGTCGGTTAACGTAACAAACAATACACGAGAAGCAGGAAGGTGTGGTCGCCCCACAGTCAATGTGCGGCCAGGAGCAGCCATTGGCTCACAGCCGTCATGTGACTCACAAGATGGCAGCAGCGATAGCAGCGCAGCGTCACTACAGTAGATTGTTCCCGTCACCAATGATGCCGTTGTCAGGCAGACTTTATACATGACAGTTCACTCGGTGTCGATCATTGGACGTCGACAATCACCTTGACGTAGTTCACCGGGAAGTAGCCGGTCTGGCCATTCACCGAACCCTCGTACCAGTTCTCATCAATGCGGCTGATCAGGTTGATGATGTCACCTTCGGCGAACCCCAGTTCACCCTCATTCTCAGGGTCAAAGTCGTACAGGGCCTCACAGCAAGGCTTGCCTGCTGCAAACACACGTGATAATATATAACCCCAGTTCATCTTCATATTCAAGGTCAGAAAGACATGATATTAAATTCCACATCTTTTCTAACTAAACCTGGGGCTAAAGATGATGTATGCACACATGCAGCTACATATGCCCTCGCACTAACGCACACACACATACGTAATTACGTATGCATGCACACACACAGATCCATTCATTTCTATCACAACTGTCATACTCTGAAATTTGATGTTCTGACAGTAATACGAAACATTTAATGTATTTTTGTGCAAACTGTTCAAGGCTTCATTTGTATTACAGGATATGGTTCAAATAACGATGATTACTTCAAAATATATTCAAAAAGTAACTCTCAAAAACAGTCTAACTGTTTGAAAACAGCCAAATCTATCTGCTACATAGTCAACAAATGAAATTCATGTCCAATACACAACAATAGAACATGTTTTCTAATGAAACATGTAACTATTAGTGTTATCTATGAAATAGCACAGTGATACTACAATGTCTATTATTTCTATACCAATACCAATATATACCACTCTGCTTTTTCACCACAGTAGAGTAATGTAGAAATAGAAGGAATGCGTTCCCAGTAGGCCCTGCATACAGCGTATAACCAAACCACACCCAAACAACCAATAAACATCACATTACACATCTCAATAATGTCCCAGCTGTATTTCTCTTAACTATAATCTTTGTCCACATTTAGTAGACATTCTTTTGGATAACTTGCTCACTGCGACAATAAATGAATCAAATGGCACACAGCTTGCTCGAAGCATTTTTAATTAATAAAAATGTACATAAACATTTTGAATTTTGTGTTTCACCTTAAAATGATTGGATTAAACACTCCCTGAAAATTTAATATTTCACAGCTAATAGTGTGAATGTATGTTTTATGTAACAAATATCTCAGGAGATATATATACTCTTGCAAGTTATTGCAAGCCGAAGATTAATTTGCCCGGACAATTTTTTAGCAATCTTATGAAGGAAATGGGCTTGAACCGTTTCGAATGTCAGCTGTTTCTGCTGTATATCAAAGACAATCACTAGACAAATGAGGAAGAAAGCATGCCATGCAAAGAACGCTGGTATCAAGATTTCTCCTTTACCTTTCGAAAGATCTTCTGCAGATGTAAGAAGAAAAATACATTTAATCAAAGGATCACCATTTTAACAAAACAGGTTAATATAATCACTATTAATGCACAACAAAATACTGAACATGTTAATAAATAGTCAAGAAACAAATAACTCAAACAATTTAAGTTTATTTCTGGCAATGCAACCGTTTTAGGACACAACTGGCAATGCTGCAGAATAGCACCCATAAACACCTCCTTTTTCTCTTTCAGAATTGTCCAATCAGAGCTGTACACTGTTTAATTATGCAAACAACTTGATAATTATTCTATGTTTGACCTCATAAATCCTGTAAATTATCTCGAAAAGCTAAAGTTACTATGGAGCGGACAATGTCAACGATACTAACCTTTAGAGGACGTCACCGAGCCAAATGCAGGTTGAGCAGGGGACAGGCTGTACCCAGTCGACTCAACAAGGTTGTAACTATTGGCGTCTTGCATTGGCGAAGGCGCCCGGTCGTACTTTGAGAATGAGGCTATTCGCTGCGGCACGTGCTCACGGTGAGGTTTGGCAGCCACCTCCTCCAGCCTGTGGGAAGAGAAACATCTCAAATAAATCCTGGGCAGACGTTTAAAATAAACCCTGGGCAGACAATTAGAAACATTACATGGTTTGACTGTAAGCTTTGGGAGAATGGTGTGATCGCATATAAATGAAACATGAAATGAACATTCTCAGGTATTCAAGACCTCTCTTAAAAGATCTAAACTGATTTTAAGAGCTCTTAACAACGTTAGTGAAATGGCCTCTGGAGTGAGAGGTGGGGAGGGTGGACACAGTAAAGACGGTAGATCAGGAACAGCAACACAGGAAGGGAATAATTCAGGGCTTGAATGAAGGATAGCCTCACCAAAGAAGACAGGGAATGGAGGTGAGTGGTGTGAGGTGAGGTGAGGTGAGGTGAGGTGAGGTGAGGGAGGGATAAGGAAGGTGTACCTCTGGTGCATCACTTCTGCCATTGACTGCAGGATGTCTGCCGTCTGGCGATGGTACTCGTACTCCGCATCCAGGAAGGCCGACAGTTGTGAGATCTGCTCCACCTGTTAGACACAACACAACTGTCAGACACGACACAACTGTCAGACACGACACGACTGTCAGACACGACACAACTGTCAGACACGACACAACTGTCAGACACGACACAACTGTCAGACACGACACAACTGTCAGACACAACACAACTGTCAGACACAACACAACTGTCAGACACAACACAACTGTCAGACACGACACAACTGTCAGACACGACACGACTGTCAGACACGACACGACTGTCAGACACGACACGACTGTCAGACACGACACGACTGTCAGACGCGACACAACTGTCAGACGCAACACGACTGTCAGACACAACACGACTGTCAGACACAACACGACTGTGAGACACAAAACGACTGTCAGACACAACACGACACGACTGTCAGACACAACATGACTCTCAGACACAAAACGACTGTGAGACACGACACGACTGTGAGACACGACACGACTGTGAGACACGACACGACTGTGAGACACGACACGACTGTGAGACACGACCCGACTGTGAGACACGACACGACTGTCTGACACGACACGACTGTCAGACACGACACGACTGTCAGACACGACACGACTGTCAGACACGACACGACTGTCAGACACGACACGACTGTCAGACACGACACCACTGTCAGACACAACACCACTGTCAAACACGACACGACTGTCAAACACGACACGACTGTCAGACACAACACAACTGTCAGACACAACACGACACGAATGTCTCTGTGGCTTGGATATTAACACTCAAGCACATGTCTGTCCACACAGCTGTTTTAAAAGCACAGAACTCTCACACACACCTGCAAATGAACCCTTAGTCTCACAGCTGTCAATTGTGAATCATAGAATTATCAATTATGACACAACTTAGCTGTCTATCAAAATTACACATAACAGCTGACATAGTCAGGCCTGAGGTAATAATAAAAGTACGTATTACCAATACTGAAGCAACAGTAATAGTAATAGATTTAACAAGCATAGAATGCAATAGTAATAAGAAGTAATGTAACAGTAACCGACCTTTATATTGATTGTCTTTTCAAAGTACAATTTAAGCTGCATTTATTAAATTTTAGTCTGATTAAACAGACAGATGGACAGACAAAGGGACGGACAAAGGGACGGACAAAGGGACGGACAAAGGGACGGACAAAGGGACGGACAAAGGGACGGACAAAGGGACGGACAAAGGGACGGACAAAGGGACGGACAAAGGGACGGACGGACAAAGGGACGGACGGACGGACGGACGGACGGACGGACGGACGGACGGACGGACGGACGGACGGACGGACGGACGGACGGACGGACGGACGGACGGACGGACGGACGGACGGACGGACGGACGGACGGACGGACGGACGGACGGACGGACGGACGGACGGACGGACGGACGGACGGACGGACGGACAGGTGTACACTGTTTACTGACGTCGTTCTCGAGCAGGTTGAACATGGCTGTCTCCGCGAGGTCTTTGCTCTCCACAAACTTCTCCTGGGCCTCATGAAGCTCCGACTCTGGCACGTGGGCACCTGGAGCAGCACAGGCAGAGTGACACACAGTACACGCAGTACACGCAGTACAGAGTACATCCAGTACACACAGTACATGCAGTACATGCAGTACACACAGCCCACACAGCATACACAGCACACACAGTACACACACTGCATGCAGTACACACAATACACGCAGTACACACAGTACATGCAGTACACACAGTACATACAGTACACACAATACACACAATACACACAGTACACACACTGCACCACACTGCATCACATTACATCACGTCAATGGCAGCACATCATATCAATCACATTGCATCACATTGCATAACATCAATTGCAGCACACAATCACATCACTTGCACGACACCACTCAAACAACTCGTAGTACAACTGACAGATAACACAGTACCTGCATCACATAACATGATTGCGTGGCTTGCATCATATACAGCACACTACTTCACATCTTATGCAAAACATAAATTACACAACACACACAACTGCGCATACTACATACCAAATCATTACACCTACATTATCATGCACAGCCCATCATACATAACTTGCATCATACTCTGCATTACACTTGTCATGCATTGGCAATCATTTGCATTACACTCATCACATCAATAGCAGTACAGCTTTGTGGACAACACTGACCATTATGCCGTCTTTACTTATCACAAACCATCCTATTCTCATCACATGCCCACTCCAAGCTTAACACCACAACACAGAAATCACAACTCCCAGTACTGTATGTATCATATCATCATAATACTGTATGTATCATATCATCATAATGCTACATCACCAGTCAGATGCACACCATGTCATCCCACATCCACTGCAGTACACATCAGTGCATCACTACCACTTACATCACCTCCCGGTTAACTGTGCATGCATGTGTGTGTGTGTGCGCGCGCGTGCACGTGCGCATGTGCGTGTGTGTGATTCATTCATAGTAACAACTGACAAAAATGTGCAACATTTATGCAACTACCACCTCCCGATGAAAACATGTTTTTAGAAAGAAAAAGCCATGATCACACTCAACATATCTGACAAAATAAAAAATCTACATAAACATAAAAATTACTAATTGAAATAAAATAATAAAAATAAAATAATAAGTGATTATTGATAAGAGAGAACAGTGAGTAAACTTGAGCAAATATTAATGACCACGTACATCATTGACATTGAGGAAGACAGCACGTAGCAGGAACAGACATAATTAACAATTAGTACAGTCATTAACTTCTTACATTAACTCAACCAAGTCCACAGTTAACCTCCTGCCAACTTAAACAATGCTGCACCAGACAGTGCAAACTGAAGGTCTTATTTGAATGGTCTACCTCAAAATGCATCTGTTAAAAACGTCAACTGGACATGCATTATACAATTCTAGAGACTACAAGTATCTTCAGAAACAATAGAAAATTAATGGTTGAACACACACGTTACATCACCTTTTAACATTAATATACCAATATTTCTATATCACATCAATAATTCCTGACACCGGCTACCTTGAAGACCCCAAAAGCACCCGGTACAATGTTAGTATGAATTTGCATAAGCAGTGAAGGAGTGAGAACACTGTGTTGAATCATTGTCGTCAGAAACCAGACCATCATATCCCCATCCCACATCCACCTAGCAACCTGTGGCTTACCCGTCAACAATAAGAATCAGTTTATTCTTCAAAGCAACCAGAAACATGCACAAAAGTGAACCCATATCCTGCCTACTTGCATGCTTCCACAACCTGTCAGAGTGCCATTTACAGTGACCCCACAACCACACAGGCTCCATCAGGCTGACATTTCATACTGTCACTGCATAACCTATGCTGAGGGCCAGACTGTCTAGAGTAGACTGTCTCAGGTCATCTCTCCCCACCAGTCTCACTAATTACTGTCGACTTAAACACGCCTGAACCCTGTCAAAAGACCAATCCTTGAGGCAGCGCTCTGGCCAATGCTGACAGAGATCTTTCCTGGTTGGCCAATGACATGGAATGTCATAGATTTAGCACAAACTGGCAGATCATCCTTAGGCTTGACAAGCCTCTGGCAAAGTGTGTCAACAATTTGGCCAAAGCCAGTCTTTGATGGGTCAATGACATGGAATGTCACAGATCTAGCCTTAAAATCAAGGCCCATATTTCAGCCAATTTCTAGCTGATGTCTTCCAGAGTGGAACCCTGCTAATTTGATATTAACTTCACTCTCCACTGAGTCAATATGGCCCTAATAGCAAGGTAATCACACTGATCAGTAACGCTAATTTCTTCTCCACTGTTTTGCGGAAATATTTTGGGACTAACCAAGGGTCTGACATTTGACTATATTTATGCAACAGCCAACTTAATCACTACGGGTCAGAAACCATTGTCAACATGGCCAGGTGTCACAGGCTGGCAGCCTGCCAGGAATGACAGTCCCAGGACAATATTGTCATCCAGTCATGTCCTCGCGTGAACTGAATACTGATGTGAAATTGATACACTGACATTTGCACATCAGAAGCATCTTCATAACCTCAACCGTTCTGTACAATAAGTACAACTGTTGTTTGTAACATTCTCGAGGTTGCTAGAATGTGGATGTGTGTTATTGTAAGTGTATTACAAGATTGTAAATTGAACCATGAATCAAGTTTGTCACATCTCAGATACATTGCAAAGTTAATCAACAAGAAATGTAAAATATAAAAGATGACATATCTGGCTGTTTTTAATTCATTTTAAAGGTGACACGTTTAGGTACTAAATCAACTTTTGCATTTTACATGCAGCCTGTAACTTTACCCTGTTTACAAGCATTCCCCTACACCACCACCAGGGGAAATTACCCTAGGGATCACCCTTCTGATCAGCCACCTCACTCCACTACATTCCCAACTGTGCCTTCCAATTTAGCATGTTTACCATGACAATGTCTTAAAAAAGACAGTTGCATGGGTGTACCGGGGTGGGGGTCTCTCTGCCCAGAAACCTCACAAAAATCCCCCAAAAATTAATTATGACATGCAACATAAACATTTACAGTTGCACTTGTCTGGAAGCCCCAGCATTAAGTTATTCAGGGTAAACCTAGCTAACAAAACGTGTTCTTTCTGCACACGATCTCTCTTTCTGCAGTTACACAATCAAATCAATTCTGCTCTTTGAAATTGGTCATGGCAGCGTCTATGCTTTTGAAGATTTTCACATTCTGAACAAACCATAAAATCCGACAGTATGTACATTACATCCATTTGGTAAACACACATCTACAGAGCAAACAGTTCCTGGAGCAAATAAGCATGCATGAAGCATGCTGTATAGCCAGATATCTACGTGAATACATCAATTATCTACCGATGTACTACACTACAAAATCCTTAGATTTCCACAATCCAAACCAGGATTCGGGACACACCCAGTCAAACGGTGTCACCTTAAGTTAAATGAATGCATTTAAGCAAAAGCTTTGCGGGTGCGAAATTAAGAAGAGCATGCAAACAAAAGAAATACTTGAGATGGTGCGAAGTATTCAAATGCATATCACGTAGGCTTACCCGCTGAAATGTATTAATGAAACATTTGATTAGAAATAAGATGGCTGTTGCCATGGTTACTACACATATCACACTTAGTAACCACTGCTAATCATAACGGTTGTTAATGGCAACAGAATATTACAGTGATCAATGCACTGGATGTTAGTGCAGAATCACACAAATTCTTTTTAATTAACTTAACTTTAAAGCAACGGTATTATCTAAACATCAGTGAAACATACAATACATTTTACTTGTCTTACACAAATGTCATTAATAACTTAGTGAAACTGAATAAAACAATGTTGTCAACATCTCTACACTACTGTTACTCTGACTTTGATTGTATATAAAGGTAAATGCTGACAAACCTTCAAATTATGATAATGCACATACAATTTTTTTATTTTAAATTTAACAAACTTGCAAGAATTTGCATGTTTCTTGATTCTACCATTGTGCATAACCAGAAACAAATTGACAAAAACAAAACCACGGAACATCATGAGCACAATATGCACCATCACGACCATGCACTGGCACTACAGTACAGTGTTACTCTGTTAGTTCAATGCCAGACAGAGGCAGTAGTTCCCAGCCTGAGGGCACTACACAGGTGAGACAGGAACTAGTACAGTAGTTCAGAGTTCAGTAATGTGCGTATTACAGAGAACATTGCTATACTGCACGGGACAAATGAGCTGATTAGTTAGTAACAAAGTGGCAGAATGCTTTAAGCATAGTCAAGACCATGCACCAAACTAGTCCACTGCTTCAAATGTTAAACATTTAAAATGTTCTGTTTAGACATTTTAGGCTACACAATAACTTTCCCAACCGGTAGGCTTAGCTCCAACCCTGCATTTTAATTTGACTAACACTGATGCCGCCACTGCATCTCAGCCATACTGGTTTTGACTTGCATCAAAGATGAAGGAAGTTACTTAAGTAAATAATTACTTAACTAACAGAATATTGCAACACTTTTCTTTTTAGACTCACACTATACAATTGAGTATGTGATAGCTGTCTTTATCAGTTTTGATGTTAGGTTAGTTACCAAACCTTTTCAAATAATCTATTTTATGTGTGCAGTACTCTGCCAGAGTGAACTTTGATGCTATGCGCTGTTAAATAGATATTAACCCTTACAGCTAAATAAATATACTAACGATAGCTTGGATTACAGCCAGTCTTGTTCTCTCTATGGATAAAGACATCATTTAATATGATGATTTTATGATAAAACATTCATACGTTGGACTTTTAACGTGCGGGTAGGTAGTAATATATATCACCAACAACTTAGTTATGGTGTTTCTCAACGCTACGTGACGATTACCTTAAATCTTCACTCTAGTGCCAACACAAACTGATTACACACCTACTGCACGTTATGAAACACAACACACAAAGTAGCTATGTACACGTGTCTGTAGTTTCCCACACAATTAGTTACCTTTGTCCTTTTTCCTCTTTTTGCAGTCGTAATCGAGACGTCGACCTGAGAGCTTCTTCCGCAGATACTGCAACAAAGTTATTTTACGCGAATTTAATATCTTCTAGGCACAATTTACGACGGCTGGTTGGCATCGGCTAAACGTGTATAAATCTTGTGTAATATCACAGTATCAATATTGACATTACATGGAACAGGAGCAGAGGCAGCTGGAATATATATGGGAGGAAGATTAAGTATAAAAACATATTTATGATCAGCTTGGCGATGACTTCTTATTCAACATCATTTGTGTCTCCATGGGAGACAGGTGAAGAGCCGCAACGAAAGGTCAAAGGTGATAGGGCTGACCTTTCTACTGAAGAAAACGGAAATACTGGAAAATTTATTTTGGCTTCTGGGAATGTGGGGAGAAATTTATGGGTAAAATATAATTAATACAAAATATCTTATAAGGAATATTTGCTGATAAATAAATACATTAGAATACACTAAAATGCACTTAAGCTCAAGCAGTTTATCTCCTGCTTGGCAGTATTTGCAGCCATGTCACGGCTTCACTAGAT
The DNA here is from genome assembly GCA_964017155.1 of Oasisia sp. SBJ-2009. NCBI lineage: Eukaryota > Metazoa > Annelida > Polychaeta > Sabellida > Siboglinidae > Oasisia > Oasisia sp. SBJ-2009. The sequence continues at coordinate 27,391,987 of OZ024866.1, forward strand.
CATTTAGCGGAAAATATTCAAGTTTAACTTGTGAATGTCTTGGCTCTATGTCTTCATCTCGTGTATAATAGTGACTTTGCTATTGGGGGGGGGGGGAGGTCACATGACCTACTAACATAGGTCATGAGATACAACCAAAACGTACAGTTAAACTCAAGGTTATTTTCAGGTAAATAATATCTAATGAAACACACTATGAACAGTGAATTTGCACACATCAAAAGCACATCGTTGACAGACAAATACCTCCACCCATGCATCCATGGTAGTTTACGTGCATAGAAAATGTTTTGTTTGGATCAGCAATCCTGCCTCAGTTAAAGGCTGTGACCTACAATCCTGCCTTATAGGCTGTGACCTACAATCCTGCCTTAAAGGCTGTGACCTACAATCCTGCCTCAGTTAAAGGCTGTGACCTACAATCCTGCCTTAAAGGCTGTGACCTACAATCCTGCTTTAAAGGATGTGACCTACAATCCTGCCTTAAAGGTTGTGACCTACAATCCTGCCTCAGTTAAAGGCTGTGACCTACAATCCTGCCTTAAAAGTTGTGACCTACAATCCTGCCTTAAAGGCTGCACTCAGCCAGCATGGTCATTTCGAGTGTGAACTGCTCGGTTGGAGTTTCTCAGTCACAGTGACCTTTTCTAATTGCAATCAGCCTCTTCCAAGAAATGTTGACACACACAACCAATTTCATGGAGACCTCCCTGGCACCTGACACCAAGCTACAACTTCAGGAGACAGAATTATGTACCAAGTGTACTGTACAACTTGTATGTTAGCCCCAGAAGGGGCTGCATGGAGTCTACACACCTAAGACTAAGACTTGCTATAAAATGTCCTTTGGCCAGTAATAAAACTTATAATTTCTTCCCTTACTATTGTGTACAGTTCTATATACACTGGTAACAGCTTTGGTATAACTGACATCATATAATGTTTTCTCATATTGTGTTCTGTATATTTCAGTTCTAAATAAAACTCACTCAGACTGACCAAAATGTGTGTCGACCATTAAATATTTACCCGCTGCATAGTATATTTTACGGTATATTTACCTCCTTAGCACAGACAAGATATGGAAGAAAAAGACCTTTAGTGCGCTATTCAAATGATACAACTTCCTTTCCCAGCTGAATTACTTAAATAAGGACTCACTAAGCCAGCTTGTATTCTTAAGAAATATCTCTTCTAAAGACATACATTGTGTTTTAATGACATTTGCTGTAATTGCCACATCCAGTCCAACAGAAACATTAGAGCTTGTGCCGATAAAATGGCGTGAATAAACCAGCAAATAAATTGAAATGTTCAGCAGCACAACAATTTGAACTGAGATTCTCTCAACTAGTCACTACAGAACACAGCCTTATCTAGAGACCCACCTACCCATTTTTGGATGGGCAAAAATGATGGGTAAAAATGTGATTGGGTGGGAGGAAATTCATTAAGTCTGTGCATGTTTTGTCTGGATTGTTTGCATACAAATGTCTGGCAGGACACATTAGACTGGTAGACATGTTACCTGCATACAGGCCTGGTACGGTGGCATGTAGAGACAACTATCTTGTGAGGCGGGATACGTACGTTAACTTCCTTGAGATCTTTTGTCTGCAGGTGAAGCAGTGGCTCGATGAAGTTCTGCTTCACGTTGTCTTCCAGCGAGTACTTGATGTCTGCCATCTCCCGGTAGCTCTCCCCCGTCTCCATCAGGGCCTTGCCTACAGAACACAAATAACATATTCCAGTAACTCTCCTCTGTATCCATGAGGGCCTTACCTAGAGAACACAAATACCCTCTCCCGGCAACAAATAACATCTCTTGGTAACTCTGCCCTGTCTCCACCAGGGCCTTGCCTAGAGATCACAAACCACAACTGTAGCTCATATATCACCAGTTAATTGTATTTAATACTTTCATGTGCATGTCTTAACACCTGGCCAAACCAGTGGCTTTTACAGAGGCACAAAGTTAACTTGTACGCTAACAACTAACAAGTACTTACCAAATTCTGACTCGTTCCCCAGTTCGTTGCCGTATCTGATCATGCACTCGCCGAGCTGACCCTCTGGCTGTGGGTAGAGGGCGTTCTTTGCCTGGCCACGCAGTTTTGAGATGGAATTCACTGCCGACAGTTTCGCTCGGGATGCTGAAAAAAGGAAAACAACATGCATTATGATCACAGTGACAGTGTCTGAATGTTCAGCTGACATGTGTCCGGTCTACAAAGTCAGTCTGGTAACTTATACACTGGCAGATCAGTTCATTCAACACCTACTTTACTTCAGTTCTATGGGAAGCATTCAGCCATTCTGCAGTTATTGTGCAAAAACATTCATACATATGTAAACCACCACTGTCTACATATTTACTGAAGCAGGTGAGTCAAGGTGGCACATGGTGAATTGCCCCGGTTTCGAAACGGCAATGAAAAGATTCGAACACTAGCCTCAACAGACTCCAAAATTCCAACATATAAATATATATATTATGATAACATATCATAGACATACACATTTGACTGAATGACTGTTATTGTTGCAGTAATCAAAGCAGAGGATATTGGAGACAGCAACTCTGACAAATAGTACTTCCAAGGATTATATCTCCTATAAATGTGAAAGCATCAAGACAATCAAAATCATGTTCTACAGTCTACACAGATAATATTATATACTAACAGTAAAACATCTATTGCACGTTTGTCCTTGAGAATCTGAGCTCTGAGGTGCAACACACAAAAATCATTAAGCATAATTATGAATATGAATGGCGACATGCTGGAATCATTATTTGAGCATACACAATTACACAGGCAATGTCTCCAGTTACTCCACATTTATTCCAGTATGAGGATTCACATTTGTATTGCAGTAGTGAACTTAACACACTACAGCCACAGATCAATTGGAGTAATTAGTGTCTGTCCAATTACTAAAGATCATATCATCTTAATGATTATTTGAGCACAAGTTATTCTTAAAATTCCCTCTTCTATTGATTTATCTTATCACAAATCAACTGACTAATATTGACATTTGTCACGTGTGAATGAATACAAATGATGTGTAGATTTCAACACGACTTATTTGTCCATCGGACAAGTAAAAATCTGACCAATTTCTATCGTTACAAATGTGTTACCGCAGTGTGTCTACTGTCTACACAAGCAGCCAGCAGCTCTGTAACAAGATATGTTAAATCGACAGCAGTCTCCTCACATCGACTCGACCCACGGACACCTCTCTGTCTCATGCATTAGCAACCAGCTTGTCACGGAACCATCCATTAACGAACACGTCCACAAACCAAACATACAGCTGCAGCAGTTTCATTTCCATCTGACACCATCAACCTTTCGATTGTTATTGCACCATTTACGATTCTCTGTGGGAAATCAATGGATCAGGGTCCTCATTGCTATGGCCAATGTTTCGCCAGTGCGGTCACGTTCCATGTGCATGGAACTCTCCTCCAATACTTCAGCCACTGATCCATGTGGGTCATCCTCAATACTAATAGACCCAGGGGTTGCTCATGCCATGTTGGATTAACAAGACGTTTCTACTAGACCGCTGAATAACCTCCGAGACACCTACAGTGTGATACGACTACACAAGCATCCTATTAGTTGCTGCTGCAATTTTAATAGGAAACAGCCAATGTAGTTTTGGAGGATTAACTTATATGTTGGTATCATGATTATCTTTTAAATAAAATAAATGTATTTATAATATAAATACATTTATATATATATACATATATATATATATATAATATATATATATAATATATATATAATATAATATATATATATATATATATATATATATATATATATATATATATATATATATATATATATATATATATATATATATATATATATATATATAATGCAGTCACTACTCTATACAACAAGGTTTATTTTACGCCACAAACAATAACACATCTACAGAAAAAATATGCTTCTATTGAAAATAAAATAAAATTACATAGCCGACTACCATTTGAACCCAGGGTATCTCACTCTACATCACTTACAGGGAAAAGCCACATGTATCTTCCCTTCCTACCTATACCCTCTCCTACTTAGGCAGCAAACCTCTAAGTCACCTAAGTAGCCCTACCCTCCAATGGGTATCACCCAAACTACATTGTGGCCCTGTCATGTGTTGTATCATTATGTTCTATTGAAAGTGAAAGGACAATGTCCATAGTATAGGCAGAGTTGGAGCTTGTGCCTGCCTGCCTGCCTGCCTGCCTGCCTGCCTGCCTGCCTGCCTGCCTGCCTGCCTGCCTGCCTGCCTGCCTGACTCTAATGAGATGGGCCCTCTCACAAAGCCTCTGGAGCCACTTGGCGGTTGAAGAGATAATTATCAATGCTTTTATGTCAAACCCATACGAGAACAATTTGCTGGCAGTTACTTTAATCACAAATTTATTAGTTCCACATGATTGATCAATGGTACAATGTTAGGAGTGAAATGAGATTTGCAGACATAGTAAGCAAGTCTGGACCACTTCTGACACACAAGTCACAACTAGGCAGTTTAAATCAAGCAATGCTTCACATGGCTCTGTCAGCCGTTTTGGTTTCCACAAACCGAGGTAGATACTGTTTCGTTTGCTTACAGGGAGGAGTAAACACGTGCAGCTCAAGTCACACATTTCATGTTACTAACCTCACGTACAGCAATAGACAGTTGACAAACTAGCACACTATTTACCATTGACATTTCAAACAGACCATTTGCCATTTTCAACATGATGCTATAACTGGCAGATTTGTTATCCATAAAAACACTGCGCCAGCTAAACATTCTGCCGCAGCTCCATGTTTAATGTCAATCAGTGGCACTAAACAATCTGCTGCTTAATTAACATAATATGTCACCACTTGATTTAGTTGGGTGGTCTCATGAAAACATAAATTGTATGTGATTGCCTTTTTTCTAAATTTAGCACAACCAAGTGAAGAGAGTCCTTGATAAGCTGGAATTAGTCTACTGGGGGAATCATTGGACCCCATTTTATTAAACATCTGTGCTTCGGATCCACAACCTGCCAGTGAGAAAGACAGCACAAATCCATCAATACAACACACATAAATGGACCAAAACAAGCGATACTCCTCAAAGGCCCAAGGACAGACACAAGGAGACGGCAATGCATTCAACCTCCATCAATTCATCTTGCAGTATTCCTCTGGTCTGTTTCTGCATCCATTATTTGGAGTAATCTAATAATCTTCCGACTGTCAGTGCTACAGCGACCTCACACACTGTCTGAAGATTGCCTGGGACACTCACAATTAGCAGTCGTTCTCCTGGCAGTATTTGATAATTCTGTGTGACAAAGGTTCGTGATAAGATTTCAAAAGGAATAACCATCAAGGTAGAAATGGGAAGGGAGAATGGTAACTATGAAGGGGATTGCTGGCTATGCGTATTTGGCACCTCACCAGACTAGGGAGAGATGAGGACTTATGTGTGTCTATTTACAATCACATATATTACAACAAAGGGCAAAGGTGACGGGGGGAAGGATAATACATTAAGAGCAATATAGAGTTATATACGGCAGAGTCTCCATTATGAGCAGGAACTGTTGTCAACTGTTAAGGTCATAAATGGATAAAATAACAAAATATGAATCAAGGTAACGGTTTAACTTTAACCTACGAAATAATAACAATAATATTAATGACTTTTTATGCACCAGTATCCTCGAAGATCAAGCTCAATGGCGCGACAAAACCAAGGGATTAAGCAATCTCGTAATCATAGACACTTATCGGAAGCACAAGCACAAGCACAAGCACAAGCACAAGCACAAGCACAAGCACAAGGAGTGACTGGAATGAAAAAAAAAAACACGAAAGGAAGGTAGTCATGATTAGACAGAGGTGGGCAGGATGTGCATTAACGAGACACTGACACATGGTGTGTGGGAAACAGAAGGGCCAAGGCGGCTATAGAAGATTGACATTCACATTGAGATGGCGTCAAGACAGTTGAAAGAGTTGGAGTGAATAACAGAGTGGGAGAGGAGAGTAGGGCAGAGGTCTGAGAGACACTGATACATGTCATCAAACAGACAAACCAAATGATGACGACCCACGGAACATTACAACGGGGAAGTAGAAGTGAACACATCTAACAGACAACCAGTAGAGAAGTGAACACATCTAACAGACAACCAGTAGAGAAGTGAACACATCTAACAGACAACCAGTAGAGAAGTGAACACATCTAACAGACAACCAGTAGAGAAGTGAACACATCTAACAGACAACCAGTAGAGAAGTGAACACATCTAACAGACAACCAGTAGAGAAGTGAACACATCTAACAGACAACCAGTAGAGAAGTGAACACATCTAACAGACAACCTGTAGAGAAGTGAACACATCTAACAGACAACCAGTAGAGAAGTGAACACATCTAACAGACAACCAGTAGAGAAGTGAACACATCTAACAGACAACCAGTAGAGAAGTGAACACATCTAGCAGACAACCAGTAGAGAAGTGAACACATCTAACAGACAACCAGTAGAGAAGTGAACACATCTAACAGACAACCAGTAGAGAAGTGAACACATCTAACAGACAACCAGTAGAGAAGTGAACACATCTAGCAGACAACCAGTAGAGAAGTGAACACATCTAGCAGACAACCAGTAGAGAAGTGAACACATCTAGCAGACAACCAGTAGAGAAGTGAACACATTTAGCAGACAACCAGTAGAGAAGTGAACACATTTAGCAGACAACCAGTAGAGAACAAAATGTAACACTTTCACGAGCAAAATATCTGTAGAACATAATTAACGTATCGTGTTACCAAGCCAATAACATCTCAATAGGTCGCACAAAGCTATACTAAGAACAGAACGGAATAATACTCCCACATGCGCAACAATGGCACACACGGCTGTGTACATGAAACCTAAAAATAATCACAGCCATGTTTCCCTGGAGCCAGTGCTGACATAATGAGAACTAATGACCACAGGCAAGAAAATCAATTGTTGTCCTCCCACTCCAGCCTGGCCGGACAAACAGTCACCCCCACATAACCCACCACGCCTTGTTAGAGACAGCAGGGGTCAGGGGGTGTGCAGCCTCCTGTCAATGCCCTCTTCCTGTGTTTAACGCCTGGCGTACACTGACAATTCATCTGCCTATATTTGGACCGTCAACCATTGAAACATATCGGAAGACATTGTAAGAAATGTTCTGTCAGTGTATGCCAGTAATGTAACATTGATTCCTAGTTGGGCAACACATTGTGATGTAGATGAAGGGTGTTTTATCCGATTCAAATGAACACTATGTCATCAGCGTATGCGTCCCAGTAAAGCAACTCAACTGCCAGTCACAAGTGCACATGGTAATTAAGACATAACCAGATTCTCCAGTCACGTTGGCCAATACCACAGCTTGCCAGTCTCAGGAGAGTGCACATCAATCTCTCCTGCAATGAAATCGCTGACCACAAAGTGACAACTGTGTATCTTCCTTCACGATTAGTGGCGTTATTAGCTGTAACAACCAGTCAAAAAAGTCTAGTGGCAATCAGGGACACTTCCAGTACCCATTCTGTTCTTGATCATGTAGTCCTTGAACAAGACTATACTAGGTGCCATGTTCTGCCCTCTGTCCACTATGTCTAGCACAACCCACACCTTGCCGTGATGTATCACGCATCTGCGTGCCCAACAGCATCTTATTGACTCTAGTGCTTCCACAGACAGACAGACAGACCCATTTTAATATCACACGTGTAAATTAATGACAGAAGTAATTACCAGAGTGCACACTCATGCAATTCATGGTTTAAACACCAGGATTTTGATCAAGCAAGTACAGCTGCAGGCGGCCAGCAGTTGCATCTTCTAAGATGCTATTATTGCAGATGTATGTGGCAATCACCATGAGTGTACCCACCCATCTTTATTACTGCTATAATAAAAATAAAACTTGACTGTTGCATGATAAACCAGTCATCATTGTAAGACTTAGTGGTGGGATCAATTGCATTAAATCAGAATGAATCGAGAATAAATCAGGCATCCTGATGTTTTATGTCATTGTAGTGAAAATCAGAGCACGTTCTTCTCTCTGATGTCTGTGTTCTAAAACCCGAACGCCTATGCCATCAAATGTGTGCAGTCTGTGCACACAAACTGCTGGTAAGGTTCAGCGGCATCTCAGTACTTATACTGACACAGTAGGTACTGGAATACCAAATCTTGTGATGAGGGAGACAGGGACACAGGTTAGACTTACCAGGCGGTAATGGAATGGTTCTCAGAAATTACTACTATTAGACAAATCGTACTCATCGGCCTGCAGAGACAGGTGACTTTAGGCAACGAACACCAACAGAGAATCTCAATTGAAACCAGGTAGACTCCCTGATGTCACCATTGTTGTGTTTGTGCACTTGTATTAGCATGCATTCCTTCAAATGGATCAGACCAGTGGGTGGGTGGGTGGGTGGGTGGGTGAGTGGGTGGGTGGGTGAGCACACGAAGGATGAGGAAGACAGCGAGAGAGAGAGAAGGGAGGGAGAGTGGCTTGAGTTATGAAGAGGATCTTCAACGTCACAAACTATTATTTTGAGACACAAGACTGCCAATGAACTACATGACCACAGCTGCTTTGCCCATGACACCAGTCTACAAAGCACCTTAGTTCTTCAAACACTACTTGTAATATTTTTTCATGACAAAACTGCATCACAATAACGCTGGAGACAAAATACGAGAATCCACAGAATGTAACAATTGAGACACACCTTAACAAAATGGCACTGCCGACGAATATGGCCAACTTATGGCACTGGGACACTAAGGGTTAAGGGAAACAGCCCGGGGAAGGCGATGGATAATTTCACGAGAATGACCTTTCATTAGGCAGATGCAGCAGAAGCGATCGGCGCATTATCATCGCATTGATTTTCTTCAGATTTTCTTACCTAACGACAAATTGGATGTAATTACGAGAATATTACAACAGGGCCAGTCGTGTGTCCTGTCCATGGGGATGTGGTCCTGCTGGAATTCCAGGTTTTGTCCCTCTCCAACCCCTCATTTTTATATACATTAGAAGCCCAGTTACTGTTAGGATATGTGACACATACTGTGAATCATTTATACTGTGTCAAATCAAGTAGTTGGAAAAATTCAAATGGAAATATTTTCTTCAGAAACGTAAGTTGCACAACCTAAGCTACAGCTAAAATAACAATGTGTAAATTGGTGTTATTTTACCTACAGTACTAATTATTCATGATAGCTAAACATAACAAACTAGCTATATAGTAGTACTATAAACTGACATGACAGTAGGAATATAGTATCACAAAAATATTAACAGATTTCTTACATGGGGCTAGCAGTGAGTCACTTTGATGAAACTTGCTAGACTATTGCACCAATGGCATCCTCATTCATATGCAAATTGAGCATTTCAAATGGCATTTCATTTCAAGTAGAATGAAAGCAATCCTGAGCCCTGGGTGAAGTCTTTGTTGTGGACAATTTCCAGGGCTTTATCCAGGATAAAATTATTGCCAGTCACACATGTTTTGGTGGACACATGGATGTTAACTGTTAAGCTAGTTTACGAACTTTCAGATGTGCCTGATGACCTAAAATGGGCTACAAACGCACGACACCATTTACACTCACTTTCAATGCATAACTAACAATATCTATGGTTTTGGAAGACCTTTTTTTGCTCAATTTTTTTACCCGTCCACCCATATTTCTGCCCGTTGTTTTTACCCGTCCTAAAGACGGGTGGACGGGTCTCTACATAAAGCTATGACAATTTCTTTCGATCTTCCCTGGTATATCACATGCTTCCATCTACGTGCCTAGATCTCCTGTATTGTGGAGATCACTGAATAAACACAACGGATGGCCGGAGTGAATTCGGCACGAAGCCAGTCCACTAGTGCACAAACTGCACATACTCATCATTCACCATTAACCGTGATTAACATCAGACAGCGAGCACGGCCCCAGATTCACAGTCATTACAGCACACATAGACCCGAGGCATGTGAGCAAGTTTAGTGCGGTGTACAAAGCCTGTGAGCCTCACACAGTCACATCAGCTTCCATGGACCTTATGGTAGACTCAGACATAGACAAGACGGGGACAGGCCAGCATTTCTTCTTCCAAAGGCGATCATGTTAGTAGGGCTCAGATCACTATTTTCTCCAGATGACCATATTAATGATTTTCTAGCACTACACGGAAGGTAATGATTTTGATGTTACCACAGTCGCATGTCATTCCACTTGCATCATAAACATGATAAAATCTCATAATTTTATCAGGAAAATCTATAGGATTATATCACATGATCGTAAGAGATACATTTCTTGTGGCTGGCTAGAAACATGTGGGCAACTGGGCATACATTCATGGTGTATGTGGTAAAAAAGACAGCATCTTTGCATCATAGGCCTATCAGTATGTCCACATGTTGCTAGCCAGCCACCAGAAATGTATCTGTCACGATCACATGTGATATAATATAATCTTACACTTTTCCTGCACAAACTATTTATTTCTGGGAACTTTTTACAAAAGATGGTATGTACCTCATCAAAATCATAGTCTCTTCATTTACAAACCTGGACAAAACGGTGACAATCAGCATCAGTCTTTCTCTTAGAAATGTTGACAAATTAACTTATTTGTGTCATTGTGCCATCCATTGTCATCGTAACACCTAGGTAGTGTCATGACTCATGACGACACACATTTCACCATGTCACCATCCATTACACCTGTCAGGGTCATCATGTCAACCAGTATCACCATATCACCCAGTGCTGGTGACACCAATATCAGTCTGTGATATAATGTCACCAATGAACCTACAGTGATGTACTCACCTGGATTCGGCTGCAGTAACTCGTGTGTCCGTGCCATCAGTTCGTCCACCAGCTTCCCCATCACGTCCACTTTCTGAAACACAACAGCAACTCTGAAAACACCTTTCAATACGTCCAATTTCTGAAACACAACAGCAACTCTGAAAACACCTTTCAATACGTCCACTTTCTGAAACACAATGTTCAGCATCTCTGAAAACACCTTTCAATACGTCCACTTTCTGAAACACAATGTTCAGCATCTCTGAAAACACCTTTCAATACGTCCACTTTCTGAAACACAATGTTCAGCATCTCTGAAAACACCTTTCAATACGTCCACTTTCTGAAACACAACAGCATCTCTGAAAACAACTTTCAATATGTCCACTTTCTGAAACACAATGTTCAGCAACTCTGAAAACACCTTTCAATATATGGATAATAGTAATAAATAATAATAAAGTTTAGTCTCTGGCAGCCATAGCGAGTGAGAAGTACAATAAGACCATTACAACTAATAATAAAACAATTAATTAATTATTAAAATTAGTAAAACTATATATGAAATTGTTACTAATTACAAAATTGGGTAAAAATTATAAAACAAACTGTACAATTAAAGTAGGATAATAATTAAAAGTGTAAATGGCCTATACTCTAAATATATAAGTGAATATGCTAGTGTCAGAATTTGTGTTTAAGTATATATTATACTAGTGGTCAACACTGTCACTGCTATCTTCAGTGTCCTCTAAGACTAATGTAAATAATATAAACAATTATTATAACTTTTTGCAATCATTAGCTAGTTGGCTAGTTAAAGTGACTGTTTTTACTTGGCCAGGTATGGCATCTGGGCAGCAGGATTCTGAATTTGTTTTGCCAAATTTAATGTGTTTAGCCACTGGCTAAATGGCGAGTGTGAACCTACTCGGTGTCATTACTCTCCCTCTTGTCACCAGAGTCACTACTGGTGTCATGAATTATTAAACAACCAGATTAGATTGAAAGGTGGTACGAATGCATGTCTCACTGCAGAAGAAGGTGCAGCTAATGATCGGCTTCAAGATCAATGAGAAGAAAGAAAAACATGTATTTCAAAGTAAAAACATTAAATCGATGCTGGCATGCACACTGGGTATGGCCGAGATGAACATGCTTAGACAGACTGAATTTGAATAATGTGTATCAAATCACCTCAAAGTTAGTATGCACATTCCTTCCATCAGTAAAAATGTAATTAAAATTGACAAAATAAAATTAAGAAACTTTTAAATTGTCGTTTGATAGTTTTCGGCTTGAACAGGGAGAATTATTTATAAGAATATATAGACTGACGAAAAAGCAGTTCTACCACCAGACCAAATGAGTAGATTCAGCTAGAAGAGGACTTCTCCACCAGTTAGAGTCTCCAGAGATTCATTCCAACAAATGGCTACATGCACAGAACATTGCAGGAGGCAATGAAATAAGAATGAAATGGTGATTTATCTGCATCAGTTAGCGCTTTAGCTTATTAAATTGATGAGAATGTGGTGTGGCTGGTGTAATAATGTCCACAATGGTAACTGGTCTCCTGGCATTCCTATCAGGACTGACACAGATGGCCGAGAGCCAGGATCGCTTTTAACGGTGCTACTTAAATTAGCACTAAATGGCGTGATAGACCACAAGTGTGACCACACTGCTAAAACATACAGTCCTGCTACAGCTAATGCCAGTGGTAATGACACCATTCCACTGGAGTCATCCACGAATGATGTACATTTGCATAAAACGCAGCTGTGGGAATATTCCAATCCTGTGCTGCCATTTCAAACCTTGGACATGTTTGTTCACTGTACAGTGCTCCAGTTCACTCAGCTGTATGAATCTGCACCTTGCTATAGACTGTGGTGGATATTTGCGTACAACTACAGATAGGCTGTGTGCATTAATTGCAATCTGTCTGGATTCTTCCCGGAGAAGTCGAGATGGTGTTCAGTTGGTGGTCTGCCAGTGAGTAAAATGTAAGGTGCTTTGAGCTGATGACTGGATACTGTTTGTATGTATACATATGTAGTCATGTACACCGTTTAAAATGTCTGTGCCCTCCTTCATATATACATAGGTTGTCACACACCCTCCCACTGTAGTACAGTAGTGCAGTGGCTAGAGGCCTAGAACACTGGCCTCTTAACCGAGAAGGCGAGAAAACCTGCCCGAGGGTTGAATGGTGTGGTGCTGTTTACAACCTTGTGCAAGTTCATTCACTCTGCATTGTTCCAGTTCATTTAACTGCATGAATGCATACCTGGCTGCAGATAGCACTGGGTGCGTATGTTTATAGGAATAATCCTTGTGTATTAATTACATCACGGCTGAATGATTCTCAAAGATGTCGAAATGGTGTTCACTTGAACAGATCAGCCAGGGAATAAACCACATTAAGTGCCTTTAGTACACCTAAGGACTAGACACTGTGCACACTACATATAAAATTTACCTTTACCATTTTTAAATTTATATTTATTTATGAGTTTTTATATTTGTTACTGTATACGTGTGGTGTACAGTGTATGAACACAGTATGCATATCCTGCATACAGTATACATTTACCAGTACCCTGAGACAACTCATGTGCACGCAAAATGCCACGCATGCATAATAACATTTGTACTGTAGTCTTATATTACACACCCTATGCAATCTTTGTTGGACCTCCCCCACCCCTTACACAATGTGTCTAATTTGTAGAAGGCCCTACACCCTGAGAACACAACAACAATAACCTGTGACCCACATAATTGAGCCCCACCCACTCAGAATGTGCCTTGCTTCGTACACGCTGAGATCAACGTCCTGCAAAGCCAGCGTCCTGCAAAGCCAGTACTCCGTTACGTCAATAATGTGTAATTATGAGTCTGGGTAGAACAATAATGACCAGTGGCCTGTAAGTAAACGATGCAGACATATTACTTGGCAGAGGATCAATAGTGAGTCCAGGCCCAGACACGTGTGGACGCAGATAGCAGTATACAGCTGAATCTTGGCTCACAAAGTCCAAGTTTCACCACCCTTATTAATATTTTTATATCTGATCATTCTGATGGCTACTATAACATCAAATCAGACAATAAATTTTCAGCTAAAACCTTTGACACTTATGGAGTTTTTATTAAAGAAAAATATGGCATTAATGTGACTATATATATATATTGCAAGTAAGAAAATGTAAGATTTTTCACACAGATCATGTATGAGTAATTGAGTATCCAACTGCTGTGTGTTTTGTGGCCTACTTGACTTCTGTACTAGAATCACTGATTCAAAAGTTGGTATACATAATGTAGGTTGAAAGCAGATTACGTGACATTTCTACTATAAGAAGTAAATGTATGCCTTTCAAAAGATTAGTGCTTGGTGCAGCATTTTTATGAGACAAGTGATTGCAAACTAGAATAGTGCAAAGATACAGACAGTTGGTAGGGAAATTGAAGAAGACAAGAGTTGAACAGATCATTCTCTCAGGAATCTTGCCAGTAATCGGAGGAAGGGGAGCAACCTATAGAAACTGTAAGAGGATGGCAATCAATGCTCTGGTGGAGCAGATGTGTGAAGGAGAAGGAGTTGGATTTGTAGATTTGTGGGGATACTTTGTTGGGAAGGAAGATATGTACATGAGAGATGGCCTCCATCTAAGCGGAAAGGGCGCAGCAGTGTTCTCCGAGAACCTGCTTCAATCTATGGACAGAGGAACAGGTTGCAATTTTTTTAACTAGTTTCGCAGGGGGGATACACAGAGAAGCCAAATACTAGAGGCATAGCTAAAGACAGCAAAAAGAAATCAGCAAAAAACAGCCTGGAAAGCCCTACGAAATTTGGTTATAAATGTGTTTGTTTAAATGCAAGGAGCATAGTAAACAAAAGAAATGAACTAAACATTATGGTACAAGATATTGACCCTCACATAATAGGTATAACTGAATCTTGGGCCACCCCCGATATATCAGATGCCGAATTAGGAATGACAGGATATGTAATGTTTAGGAAAGATAGATTAGGAAGAAGGGGAGGTGGAGTTATTTTATATATTAAAGAATCCATCCAGGCTTACGAAATAAAATTAGAAAAAGAAGCAGAATGTGAAGCTGTCTGGTGTAACATAGTTACAGGAAACTCAACATTAACTGTTGGGTTAGTTTATCGTAGTCCAAACATAAGCATAGAAGAGAATGAAAAAATGCACAACGCTATAAAAGAAGTGAGTAAACGGGACTGTATTATTATGGGGGATTTTAACCATGGGCATATAAAGTGGACATCTCTACAGAGTACTGGGAGAGAGGATCAAGAGTTTTTAAATTTAGTACAAGATAGTTTCCTTTTTCAACATGTGTTAGAACCAACCAGGGACAAGAACGTGTTGGACATAGTTTTGAGCTCACAGAAGGAATTTGTTGATAATGTCAATATATGTGAGCCACTGGGATGTAGTGATCATAACCAGATACATTTTATCATCAAAGTAAAAGGAGAACGGAACAGAAAAATACGGTACAGGAAAAATTTTCACAAAGGAAGATATAAGGACATGAAGGAATATTTAGCGAAGATAGACTGGAATAACACACTGAAGAATAAGACAGCAACAGAATGCTGGAATATCTTAAAGAGGGAAATTGACTGCGTCGTTGACAAATTTGTCCCCTTGAAAAAACAGGGGAAAAGGTCAAAGAAGAAACACTTATCGAAGGAAGCCATTAGAAAAATCAAGTACAAGCAAATGATGTGGAAGACATATAGACATACTGGAAGTGAAGAAGACTATGCCATTTATAAAGAAGCACTTAATCAAGCTACAGCTGAAATTAGAAATTCGAAGAGAAGCTATGAAAAAAAAATAGCTTTCAACATAAAACATGACAGCAAGAGTTTTTATGCGTATGTTCGAAGTAAACAGAAAGTTCAGGATAAGGTCGGGCCACTAGAAGGTAGTGATGGAAACATAATAACGGAGGGATTCTTAATGGCAGAAAACCTAAATGAATACTTTAGTTCGGTGTTTACCAGGGAAGATATTAGTACATTACCAGTACTAGAGACTAAGTTCGAAGGGAGAGAGTGTGACTATTTAGGACAACTAACTGTAACCCCAAAAATGGTAGCTATGAAAATAAGAGATATGAAGGATAATAAATCACCAGGAGTGGATGGGATTCCTCCCAAATTACTACTGGAAATTGTAGAACAAATTAGCATACCACTTGCAACAGTGTTCAATTTGGCATTAGAGGAAGGAGTGGTTCCGGTAGAATGGAAAGAAGCAAACATCATACCATTATTTAAAGGGAAAACAAAGCCAATGTTTGGATCATATGGGATTAACAGAGTGAATAAAAAGTAACAACTTCCAACAACAATCATATTTTTAACGTCAGTGGTTTACCAGGAAAAAAATGTAAAACACATAGACATAGAAAGTCTACAGACTACGCCATTTTAGAAACAAAATGACGTCAGAGAGTCTTCTTGGTCGGCGTGAACTGTGCATGCATATTATTATCTGTTACTTTCTAACCTAACCACGAAAACGACCGCCAACAGCCGCCAAACTTCTCCCCACATTTCTTACATACATATACATACACTACATTACAAAAAAAATCACTTGTATTCGTCTAACGAAGAAAATTCACAACAGAAACGCAAATCTTGGCGAACGGCAACTCGACAACTTCGACTACCGTAAACTCGCTATTATAAGTTAGCTTTACACAAAATACCGCTAGATGGCGCGCGAATATTTATTAACCTTACTGCATTCGCACGCGCGAATTAGTTTAATTAATTATAAATAATATAATAATAATTAGCTGCATCACTATGATCTACAGAAAATGTTAAACGGCAAACTAAGGCAACGCTTTGGTGATATGGGTCTAATAGAGTTGATAAAAAATAAAAATTTAATATACAAATATATTATTTTATTAGTTTATTTTATATAGCGCCAAATCTACAATTCTCTTCTCTTCTATTCAACATACTGTTATTAATGTATATGCAATAATAAGAATGCTACCCACAGGTAATATTTAAAAATAAATATTAAAAATACATGTGTCTGCATAATTATCCAAAATTGCCTATTAGTTATAAAAGAAAAAGGAAATTACGTGTTTTTCAATGAAGTCACATTGTTTATTTCATCAATATTTCTATAAACATCCCGCGTGTACTGCGAGCATGCAAGCTTATATTACATAAGCGATGTTTTAACAATAATAACTAAAACAATAACATGTTAATATTACTGTTTTTAAATCCTTCTTTTTCTACCACCATAATATTTCCCATATATTCATATTCCTTTTTACATTTTAGAGATTTATTGTTCCGATAATTAATAAAGTGTCTTGTTCAAAAATAATAATTATTACATATCTGATGGTGGAAATGTCATTCATGAGTAGAACAAATAGCTTCAGTAATATGTTCTTATGCATAATGGTTGTGTATGTGCTAAATAAAAATTATTATTACGTCGTACTTATTTTACTACTTTAATTATTTATTACTATTAACCATACTTTTATATTCATTTATTTCAATTGTTGTTATGTAATTTGTATGTTTATTTATGACTGATAGGTCAGCTTAGTTAATGATATAGAAACATGTATTTTCATTATTTATTTTTAAATAATATTATCTGTGAGTAGTTTTCTCTTTATTGTATTTTTAATAGCATTATTTTGTGAAGCGCCACAAACAATTATGGATGTGGCGCTACATAAATAAAATATTATATTATAATAAAAACAATTGTTTGTTTATTTAATATAGCGCCACGTCCAATTTAAACTTGTTCATGGCGTTTTACATACATTAAAATGCTAAACAACAAATACACACCAGAAGAAAAAAAACATAAATATACTAGAAACATATATGAACAATTATAAAAATAAAATATCAATATAAAAATAATAAAACTTATAATTTCCTGCAAATCATAGTGATGATAATAATTAATTATTATATTATTTATAAGTAATTAAACTATTTCGCGCGTGTGAAGTAAAACAATTAAATATTAGCAGTCAGAAACGTGGCGTCTAGCGGTATTTTGTGTAAAGCTTTTAAAAGCGATTTTACGGTACCGCTGAGCGGCCGAACAAGTTGTACTCGAGGTCTGCGCGTTTTTGTGTGTGAATTGTCTTCGTCAGAGGAATGCAAGAGATTTTATTACATAATGTAGTGTATGCATATGTATGTAAGATATGTGAGGAGAAGTTTGGCGGCTGTTGGTGGTCGTTTTGATGGTTAGGTCAATCAAATCGGGTCGTCTAGGATCCGCGCTGTGTCTGTGACTGTCCAAACGAATCCACCGAACCACTGTTTCAGTTCTGCTCGATTCATAGGTTAACAAGAAGACATCTTACTGATACTGTCTTTCACTGTACTATTACTATAAGCGTTTGAGGAACAGTGTGGCATATTGATGTCGCGATTTCGTTGTAAACCGACGTAAGGCAACTTTTAGCGTACCGCTTGGCTCTCTGTTATGACAGCTGAACCAGCAGACGACTCTCTGACGTATTACTTTTCCAAACTGCTGGGTTGTGATTGGTTGCAAGATCCAAGATGGGCCGGTTCATGGTGTCGGTGATTTAGCTAGATTTTCCCACTTTAAGACCACTTTCTGAGGTAACCACTAAGGTGAAAAATTGGATTGTAGATGCAAATGATTAGCTAGTGTAAACTCTTTTAGGTGCATAACACTAAACTGTAGCCTTTTTTTTCACTTTAAAAAAGGATCAAGAAGCAAGTCAGAGAACTATAGACCAGTGAGTTTAACATCGGTGATTTGTAAACTATTAGAAAGACTAATTAAAGATCACTTGGTTGATTTTCTTGTTAAAAATAAATTGATAAACACATCTCAACATGGGTTTTTAAAAGCGAGGTCATGCTTAACAAATATGTTATGTTTTTTGGAAGATGTCACAAAGTGGGTAGATGAGGGATCACCAGTAGATATAATCTACTTAGATTTTAAAAAAGCCTTTGACAAAGTGCCACACCAAAGATTACTACTTAAACTAAAGGCCCATGGCATAGGAAATAGTATGATTAACTGGATAGAAAAATGGCTTATTGATAGAAGACAAAGAGTAGTAGTTGATGGGGAGGTTTCAAATTGGAAATCTGTTTTGAGTGGAGTACCGCAAGGATCAGTATTGGGACCTATTTTATTCTTAACATATATCAATGATTTGGATGATGACATAACAAGCAAGGTGTTGAAGTTTGCGGACGACACAAAAGTGTTTAGGAAAATTAAAAGTGATGCAGATAAACAGCATTTACAAGATGATCTAAATAAGTTGATAGAATGGTCTGAGAAATGGCAAATGCTGTTTAACTTTGGAAAGTGTAAGTGCCTCCACACAGGACATGGGAATGAAAATGCACAATATACAATGGGTGGTACTGTACTAAATACTACTGTAAAGGAAAAGGACTTAGGTTTAACCATTAGTGCTGACATGAAGGTATCAGAGCAGTGTGGAATTGCAGCAGCGAAGGCAAACCAAATTCTTGGATTAATTAGGCGAAATATAGTGTACAAAGAAAAAGAACTAATAATACAGCTTTATAAAACAATAGTTAGGCCTCATTTAGAATATTGTATACAAGCATGGAGGCCATATCGCAAGAAGGATATTGATATGCTAGAAAGAGTACAAAGGAGAGCAACAAAAATGATACCAAAACTCAGGAATATTAGTTATGAAATGCGTCTAAAAAATGTGGTCTAACAACACTAGAAACCAGAAGATTGAGAGGAGATCAGATTGAGGTTTTTAAAATATTGAATGGGTATGAAAATATTGACAGAAATATTTTTTTCACGGTCAAGGAAGAGAGAAGGACTAGAGGACATGGAGTTGCATTAGCAAAGAAGCAGTGTAGACTAGATATTAGAAAATTTTCATTTTCACAAAGAATAGTAAACGAATGGAACAAATTATCAGCTGATTGTGTAGGTGCTAGAAGTGTTAATATGTTTAAAAATAAAATTGACATATACCTAAGACGGGCAGGGTATACTTAGATAGATAGGTTGGACTCTCGATAAGCCAAACGGCTTCCTTGTCCACCTGCCATCTAGAGTTGATTCTCTAGGTGGCAATCTTGTTAAATCTTGTTAAATCTTGTTAAACAATAGGAATTTTTTTCTGCTAATGTGGCCACCTTGCTATTCAGGTTCCAATGTCTCAGGTGTGATATTAATGGTGAGGATTGTAGGGGGCCACAGCACAGGATTTAGCAATGTCTACCCATCAACAGTATCCACACTTTCATTTAATAACCACTTTCATGTGGATACGTCAATTATTCAGATGCTTTTGCATGATTTCATTGGTTGCTACATTTGTGCGACAACGGCTACTTGACCAACGTGACAGAAACCTGTGCAGTGCCATGTAATGCTGCAGAAGCCTTGTGCTGTAATTACAAATGCTCTTAAATGGTTAATTAGTGAACAGACAAGCAGCTGTAGCTGTGGGCAGTAATAATTTAGTGGTTTACAGGTGAGCTGGGCCAGGCAGGTCAATCAGCCGTCCACTGCCCTTTGAGTCCAGTCAAATGCCACTGTTTAATCCGGTCCTGGTGTATTGTAATGTAGACCTATGGGTCCTGGTGTATTGTAATATAGACCTACAGGTCCTGGTGTATTGTAATGTAGACCTATGGGTCCTGGTGTATTGTAATATAGACCTACAGGTCCTGGTGTATTGTAATGTAGACCTATGGGTCCTGGTGTATTGTAATATAGACCTACAGGTCCTGGTGTATTATAATGTAGACCTATGGGTCCTGGTGTATTGTAATATAGACCTACAGGTCCTGGTGTATTATAATGTAGACCTATGGGTCCTGGTGTATTGTAATATAGACCTACAGGTCCTGGTGTATTGTAATGTAGACCTATGGGTCATGGTGTATTGTAATATAGACCTGCAGGTCCTGGTGGTATTATAATGTAGACCTGCAGGTCCTGGTGGTATAATAATATAGACCTTCAGGTCCTGGTGGTATAATAATATAGACCTTCAGGTCCTGGTGGTATTATAATATAGACCTTCAGGTCCTGGTGGTATAATAATATAGACCTTCAGGTCCTGGTGGTATAATAATATAGACCTTCAGGTCCTGGTGGTATAATAATATAGACCTTCAGGTCCTGGTGGTATAATAATATAGACCTTCAGGTCCTGGTGGTATTATAATATAGACCTTCAGGTCCTGGTGGTATAATAATATAGACCTTCAGGTCCTGGTGGTATAATAATATAGACCTTCAGGTCCTGGTGGTATTATAATATAGACCTTCAGGTCCTGGTGGTATAATAATATAGACCTTCAGGTCCTGGTGGTATTATAATATAGACCTTCAGGTCCTGGTGGTATAATAATATAGACCTTCAGGTCCTGGTGGTATAATAATGTAGACCTACAGGTTTTGGCATAGCTTTATGCAGAGACCCATCCATCTGTCATTTGGACATGTAAAAAGCATTGCGGACGGCTAGAAAAATGGGTGGACGGGGGATGGACAGGTAAAAAGGAGCAAAAAAGGTCTTCCAAAACCATAGATATTTTCAATTATGCCTTAGAAGTAGTGAGTGTAAATGGTGTCACATGTGTGTTTGTAGTCTATTTCAGGCCATCAGACACATTTTAAAGTTTTAACAGTTCACATCCATGTGTCCACCAAAACATGCGTTACTGGCAATAATTTGGTCCTTCATAAAGCCCTGGGTCTTGGTGGTATTATAATATAGACCTACAGGTTGTGGTGTTGTTATATATACAGGGATCGAAATAGTGGTAGTCCGGTAGTCCGAGAACTACCAGAAATTTGGTCGGACTACCAAAGATGATGACAGCAGTAGTCCGATGGACTACCACAAAATTTGAGAATATTTTTTAAATTTTGTGTTTGTCATGTTATTTTGCTTAAATCTGGGCCATATGACTACCACATATATCTGAGGACTACCAGATTTCCCAACTAAGTAGTCCTGCTGACTACCAGACATTTTTGAATTATTTCTACCCCTGATATATATACCTATTCAAGTCAAGACTAAACTCTGT
This sequence comes from Oasisia sp. SBJ-2009, assembly GCA_964017155.1. Classification (NCBI taxonomy): domain Eukaryota; kingdom Metazoa; phylum Annelida; class Polychaeta; order Sabellida; family Siboglinidae; genus Oasisia; species Oasisia sp. SBJ-2009. Next base: position 27,414,051 of record OZ024866.1, read on the forward strand.
AGTAATTACAACACTGTCAGTTGCATCATTTTGTGCGTGGATGAATGTGTTGCAATCATCCACAGGAATTTTGATGCAGTCCATCTGAGTTGTGTGTTCAATTCTCATATAAATAAGTGTTATCATGCAGGTAACATCACATAGTTCCTCTGTACTGCCTGGGTTCTATGTTATTTCCCTGACACAGACATCAGGCAGATCCCGCAGATGAGACTTACAGATTTAAATGTGTCATTCTGACTTACTACACCAGAACCATGCTCTCTAGTGTGCACTGTAGTAGTTAGTTATTTTACAAATTGTGCCTAACTGTTGGTTGATTGTTTATTGTCATCGAGGGTGACCTTAAACAGTGACATTCCAGATTCCAGTGTGCACAGCTTTATATAGAGACCCATCCACCCGTCATTAGGACGGATAAAATCGAATATGGACGGGCAGAAATATGGTGGACGGGTAAACATGCCTTGAAAGTGAGTGTAAATGGTGTCATATGTGTGTTTGTAAACCAATTCCAGGTCATCAGGCACATTTGAGAGTTTGTAAACTAGCTTAACAGTTAACATCTATGTGTCCACTAAAACATGTGTGACTGGCAATAATTTTATCCTGCATAAAGCCCTGCCACTGTGTGACTGTGCGTTACAGCATATGATGGAATAACACATATGCATTCACCTTCATACTAGATATATACACAGTACTTAGTACTTTACAGCTGTACGCAACTACGCGTAGAGTTCACCTGGTACTTGGAAGGAACAAATTTGGTGGAAGTCAACAGACAGGCAGGGTATGTGGTAAACTAGCACACCTCAGTCAGACATGCTGTCTGGGTTACTGTTACCATGGAAACTTGTTTTTATTTCAGCATCAACTGTCATGGTGAGGAGCCAGATCGACATAGCTAACTCAGTGGACAGATCACACTTCATTGTCAAGGTGCCTTGGGTGGGAAACATGTCTTATGTCAGCATCAGCTGTCAGCATCAGCAGACAGATCACACGCAAGGCACAGCTGTTTTTCTCCCACTTAGTGTTAACCTAAAAAGGCTCTTACTTCAACTTCAAGCTACTTGCAGAGAAAGTAGCTAATCTAGCTATAGGCCTAAGACCACATTTGCATTTTCCATAGGCGACCATTATAACGTTTCCTTCATTTCCTATTAATCTTGATCAGCTCTCTTATTGACAATTTCACAGCATGTTTACCCTCCACAGACAGAGGTTCAGTGGAAAATTCGTGAACTTTTAATACCTCAGGCTCCCACAAAGTTCATTCAAACCTTACACCCCTCCATTTCTGCTTGAGCCACCCACGGATTGCCCCTGATTACATCACCAAGCAAAATGACAAATGTATTAATACGCAGAAATGCACCGAATGACAGCGGTCGTAATTTGACAGCTCTGATGTCACGCTGCACAAAAACGTCATTTATAATCACTCCACACTACATATGTGCTCACAGAAATCCAGACAACGTGCATAATGCTGCTTTTTTAAGGTACTCTGCGGTCGGGTAATGGCGGACGTGCACATTTTGGTGGTCTTACGTCAAATAGATTGGCCGAAAACGTCAAAAGTTCACAAAAATTAGTCATACATCAAGAATGACATATAGCTAGATTAACTGTCTAGGGAAATTGACACCATCTCGATAATAATTATAATATGCGTCTTCAAAAGTTGCACCCCTCCCAGATAAATAGCACCGTGCGTGGGTTGAAACACGTTTATTCAGAAAGCGATAATAGATCAGACGTTTGCCTGAAACTAATGGCACTGTACACAACAAACAGTCCACCACAGTCTCTTAACCATCTGACAGTAACATATAGAGAATATAGAAGATATATATTTTTTGACAATTTTTTATTAAATGTTGTCAATTTCACCATAAAAATGCAAAAATCTTATTTTTGAACAGCATTTTTTCGGACACGCAAAGTGCTAAATTTCACGAATTTCTGTATATCATAATCCTCACCAACTTTGCTTAATTGTATGATGCAATTATGAACTGTGCGTCGTATATATACGTCCCCAGGAGGGCTCAGAATCACAGGCCAGTTTCTCATAAATTGTCGCAGTATTGAAAGGCCAGGCAGCGTCTTTCGATGGTAATTTCAATTAAATTGTATGTAGAACGCTGAAATGTGGGACATACATTCAGGAATATACACGTTACATGATGGAAGCATATTCGTGATACACAGTAGAACGTATCTCTTGCGTCAAACAAATTATCACCCTACCCCCCTTGCAATAAGCCGCACTTTACTCGGGCGCAACCCATTATATTAGACAGAGACACTTCCATAACCATCACACGTCGTTTTTTATGCCACCAATTATTTCGCTGGTGTACATACACTATTGAACACATCAGATACAGCTGGTAGATTAGTTACTGTCAGAAAAAAATGTTGGCCAGTGACACCATAGACACGTGGCAAATGTTGAATAGGCAGTTGCGCCACCCTCTGCCGCAACTTGATCGCTGTAAACGCATTCATTGTGGTAATAATGTTGTTACTAAAACATATCCGCATTGCTATTAGTGCATTAAAGAGCATCTTAGATGTTGACAATTCGGATAGAACATACAAATTACCAGTGATTTATATAGTTTCTTATCAGACTATATATCACTTATGTATGTGATTAGTTTAAGCTGACATGTCATATGCAAATATCTGTATAATTCGGTTATGTTACAGCTGAAAAGTGCAAGACTGTCGACAGGGATGGTGTGATAGTTCTTGTAGACAATTTCAACATACTGACACTTCTGTTAGGTGCCCAATTTTAGTTTGTATGAGCATCAATGAACCTAATCGGATTACGGCAGTCGGGGCATACTTGGATAAAATGCGCTGCTTTCTTATTCTCAGTCACATCTGGGGTATATTTAAATATATTCTCAATTGTGTTCGGTGTTTCAGTTAGGGTATATATGTCGCTAAAATGAGCAGGTGAAAGATAGTACATTTTTAGACGCGCGTGGACAATCTGCTTCATTCGGCGACCAACAATTGACTAAAATAGAGGCTGCGTTTAAGGGGTGGGGGTGTAATCAAATGTCCTTTGCTCGCCCGTTGATGTTTATTTTGTGTTCTAAATACGACACAAGCAAGCATCACATAATTAGGATTAACAAATAGGAAGCTATCGGATGTTCATTTTAGTATTTGCTATTAAGAAACACGCATTTGTAGATGTCGCATACACAGTATAAGTAATGTAATTGCAGCTAAACTCATCGTACTGGAACTATGTCGTTAATGTGGCGCATTTGTTTAAATATGAAACAAATTATTCACGCTCTTGAACAGGGACATTTGAAGCACAAACTCATGCTGTCTTCAATATAGGATATTACGCATGGTGTGTAAAATGCAGCGTGTAACTTCCACATAACCAATATTATCAGTGTATTTTCCTTGCATATCACGCGGTAACTAGCTTGCTAATTGCTTTTAATAACTCTCCTAGATGGAGCATTATCAGTAAATAATGACTCCATTGTATTACAGTCAATAGCAACTTCAAATGAAGCAAAACAACAACCTCACGCATCGCTCAAACTACGTTTTCGTGCCTCTTATGTCAAAACGGCCGTTTTTCAATTAGGCCTAAGACCACATTTGCATTTTCCATAGGCGACCATTATAACGTTTCCTTCATTTCCTATTAATCTTGATCAGCTCTCTTATTGACAATTTCACAGCATGTTTACCCTCCACAGACAGAGGTTCAGTGGAAAATTCGTGAACTTTTAATACCTCAGGCTCCCACAAAGTTCATTCAAACCTTACACCCCTCCATTTCTGCTTGAGCCACCCACGGATTGCCCCTGATTACATCACCAAGCAAAATGACAAATGTATTAATACGCAGAAATGCACCGAATGACAGCGGTCGTAATTTGACAGCTCTGATGTCACGCTGCACAAAAACGTCATTTATAATCACTCCACACTACATATGTGCTCACAGAAATCCAGACAACGTGCATAATGCTGCTTTTTTAAGGTACTCTGCGGTCGGGTAATGGTGGACGTGCACATTTTGGTGGTCTTACGTCTATAGCAATGAAGCTATCAGATCAACAGGTATCGGGGGCAAATTTGACTAGGCCTGTAGAATATTACCCAATGATTTGTATTATTTCATAACCCATTAGTCATAATCCGAATGGAAGCTGTTGGCAGGTTGGAAATGGACTGATATCCTAGCAGGCAGCAAGGCACTTAGAAGGAGGCAGTTGCCATGGTGACAGGCAGGATGAAGACACCTCATGCTTTATTCTCTGTCAATTGATTCTGAAAGTACTTTGCTGGAATTCAAGTAGAACAAATTAGATTCCCGTCATTTGCTATAGAGTGTTGAAACCGCAGTGTAAGAGTAGACAATTACTAGGGCATAAAAAAAATGTTTTCTATCTACGAGCAGCTCAACTAATAACACATTATATTCACCTGCTAAATCTTGTCATATTGTCAAGAGGGTTGCACCATTTGCAAGTACTGCAACATGCTGAGATTTCGTAGAATATGCACTGCAGAAATCGTGCCCAATATTCTACATTTTGTTGCTGGTAAAATCATGAGTTTTGAAATGTCAACCACATTCTACTGTTAAAGACATTAACAAGTCATGTTCTAGAAGCAACAAAAGGTGATAATTGCTAACATTTCTGACAATTACTATAAAATGACTTAAATTTCATGTGAAAATTGTCATAAGAAAATTGCAAAAAAATTGCTACATACGAGTACATAGTACACAATTGAGTTGCTTTTTTAGACATGTGCACGATCTGGATTTTACTTAATAGTTAGTAAGATATATATTACATACCCGTTCCATCTCACTGAATTCTTCATCGAGCTCTGTGCCTTTGGCGCCACCTATCTTTTCACTCATGTACTACAAGAAAAAGGAACAGAATTAAAATTCACCAAGCTACAAATGGCAGAAAGTTTCTAATACAAATGACAGGATGACTGCCTGTTGTATATAATTATATATATATATATATATATATATATATATATATATATATATATATATATATATATATATATATATATATATATATATATATATATATTCTAACACTGTACATGCAAACAATTTTGACAACTACCTGTAGTGACCATTCACTACAAAATAACTAAAACGTTTTTTAATAAAAGGTTCATTGTAAAAAGGTGTTCTTTTTGTTCACTTTCAAACAAATGTTGCACTTAAAGCTCTAATATTGAGAACAACATGCTAGCTTATGTACTACACTTGGCATTGCAGTTATTACAATTAAACTTTACATATCGGGATCAAAATCATGATAGCTTTATTTATAGATAATTTTTTCTAAATGTATTTTTTACCAAAGTAACTAATTATTTACAGATAATAGATTCGGGATATATGCTATGTACACCACCAGCATGTAGTAAGAAAAACATTTGGTTGATCTCAAATATGCTAGCAGTGAAATACAATACATTTAATTACATTACTATTGTCCAAACATTGTCTACGAGTGTCGTGTTATCTGAAACATTGACTGAGCTTTCCCTTACGTCATGAACACAGAACACATGGGGCTGCTAAAACATATGTAGCTAGTTTACCCCACCGACAGCTTGGTATGCTAACAAACACAGTGACTAAACCTTTGTGAAATCTTGTCTAGTCTGACCTACTATTTTCAAAAGAGAACTTCCTAAGCAGGCTATGAGCTTTATATGTGTATTGGTATTTGGCTTACAACAGAATGGTTCTTATTATAACATAGATGAAGTCAGTTATTACTTCTAATCTACCACAGATCTACTTGTGACAACAGAATGGATTTAGTCACTATAGTACACCCTACACTCAAAGGTACAGCAGATTTCAGACGGAAATAGGTTAATGGCCGCCATCAACAATAAAGCCACATAAATAACCTGTGGTCTTTGTTGGTTGACAGCTCTCTGGCCAGTGGTCTAGCTGAATGTTTCAGACCCTTTGTTGACGCAGTGACAACTACTTCTAGCACACTAAGTCAGACCAGTTTATTTACAACAAAACAATAAACTAATACGTTAACCTATCAAGAAACTACTTGTTTTTTCTCTGTATAATTTGGGCCCATCCCGCTGCCTTCCCCAGATTGATTTTGTAGAGAAAACAAAATTCTCTGAGAGGTAAATATAGTCAATATGATTAAGCAAGAAACCAAAACATCTCTACATGCTAGTAGCAAGACAAATGTTATTGATTAACTTTCACCACATCTAGTGGGAGAAACGTCACACATAATAATTTGATCTTTTTTTAATTATTAAAAGGTACTGGAGGTTGGTGGCTGATTATCACAGACGGAGTATTACATCTCAACTGTTATTGATTATGATTAGTATTAAAATCTAAGTACATTTACATGCGATAACTTTGAAAATTACTGCTTATTATTGTGAATTATTCTTGTATATATAATCATGTTTACAAATACAGTTGGGTAATATTTATATGCTATATATCTAGAATATATGGATATATGGTGCTTTTTTAATTAATCAGCTTAGACTAACTATGCAAACCGGATAAAAGCATGTGAAAAATACAACAATAAAATACACCAATAGAGAAACTGCATCATCAGAAATTAAACCTAGAGACGGCTTCAGTGCAATTATTTATGGGTTTTGAGGTAAGATGTTGAGATAAATAGTACTGCTGGCACAGATGCAACAAAATCTGAATTTTAATGGAATCAATGTCTGACCTCTTTACAACATACACTATGTCAGTATATGTAAACATCAACAGATACGCCCCCCAAAATAATTGGATGTGGGAGGCTGGCCCTTAAAATAGACGGAAGCTGGGATGCAAGTAGTTCTTGTGACATCCCACGATCATGGACTTTGATCAATAAAGTACACATGTGTACATTTTTAATGAACTGTCAAAACCGGAAATTAAAATAAAACATTCTCCTGAATAGGAACTGCTGTAGCATGCAGATGTATGCTTATTATGCTGTCAACATTATGGTATAGCAAACTGTAGGTCAGTTTAAGTACAAAGGTGTGATATAAGGATGTTAAAGTGTTGTTGATTTGATTTGGGCTGCTAGTCCACCACGACCTACATGTCACATGTGCGGCTTTCAACTAAGACTGTGACTCAGCAAGTCCTCTAATAAGTCTGCCTTGTTTGGTAGTAGTAATGACTCTTCTTGTCCATTCAAGACACCACAATGTTCAGCTATTCTCTCTTACAATATATATCATCTACAATAAACGTGAAACAACTTGTACACTGTACATGGGCTACTTATTATAGTATGTTAACAACCTGACGGGAATGTAATATTATAAGTATGAGTCTATCTTTATTTATAACCAGTATGTCTTATGTAGAGCTGCAAGCTTCTTTGTATTACTGATTAACAAGGAGTAACTAACTGAGTACTAACAATTGTATTACTGAGAACCAAGGAGTAACTGAGTACTAACAATTGTCAGGTAGACACTACTGAAACTGACGTACTCATTAATATTGTTTTATAATACTTTATTAGGTGCCCCTATATTCATGTACCCTGTCAACAAAGTTACTTAGAACTAAGGAAACACAAACAACTAAGGAAACATGACGCACAAGTTCCACTTTGTACCTTCATCAAAACTGATGTAACTGATAAGCTATCATTTAAAAATAGATGCTTCAGTATAGGGTAGTGCAGCTGTTATAAATAGAGGATGTTTACAATCTACACACCATGAACCCAAAACAGACACCCTCTACCAAGGCTAGATGTATGCACCCAGCACACAATAAGCATCAACATCAACACATGGCACCATACAAGTACAGTTACCTGTAGTCAATCACCCATGTGTTACAGACAAGCGAATGTCAACAAACGTCACTATTTCTTTGCATACTCTACTGGGTTGCCACTGATACCATCGATGAATCAATGTTGCCTGCACATAACTGATAATAACAGAGCAAAAACTGACCAGGAAGCCATGGCGTACATGTATGTGCATCAGGTGTTAGGAACTGCGTACTTCCAATCAACTGTCAAACTTAACACACTTTTCTGTTTACTGGATATATTTGCCTGGATCCTATGCACTGATCCACTGAAATAATTCATATGTATATGTCTGCTTAATACACGGACTTTTACACCGAACATACACAACTAGTTTATGTAGGCTTCTGAATGATCTACTTTCAGCGAGTGAATAAGTCTAAGTGGTAAGCTGACACATTAAAACTTGTGATTTGTTTTCATTAAAATAAGTGACTATAAATGATGATGACTGATGGTTTGGTTATTGCCTTGTCTGTGGTTTGGTTGTTGACCGGTCACGTGAACAAATATTCAATTATGGATCAGCGAAGGAGTGATCTCTGCTATTTTATTGGTACAAATAGTACTAATATGTACAGTGTATGTTTTGGAAAAATAATTCAAATGAACCACATGTTCCTATTTTGTTATATGTATATTCTTAGTACATTTGAAGTTAAATTACCCATCAAGTAAAATGTTATATGCAATGGCAGTTGTTTCAGAGAAGTGTTATGTACACCAGGTCCAGCGCATACGTGCCATTTATTAATATTAGGTCATGTGAACTATTTCTGCAGTAATCCTTGAATGTGATACACTCACACATGATGACATCACGAATGCTCAAGATTTGTTTACTTGGGGACATTTAAAAAACCAAACCAGATAATGCTTGCAACATTGCAAGCCATAAGTAATTCAATGCAGGCTAGAGACAGACCACCTGATGAATCACAATTCATACACTGTCACTGATGCATTCACACTTCAGTGACTCTGCAGGCAGTGAGGCGTGACCAAAGCCTTTGTATGCATGTGAGCATAACTTGGCTGATTTACGCTGAAGTAACTGGAAACCATTTCAATAAAAAGCTTATGAGTCTATAATAAACTTATCAGATCCATTTATTTATATATTTTTTCTAAGAATAATAATTGCAACACTTCTATGGCTCCGAGACATTAGTGCTGGTTCGATACCAAGTTTTGTTCAATACCGATCAATACCTGAATTGTGTTCGATACTTGATACTTGATACTCATAATTATTGTAAGTCTAGCATTCATATAGAGAATACAGTTCCCAGTATTATCCTTGTACATTCAAGCTCAGAAGCGCAACAAATGAAATCATTTGGTTTAATGATAAACAGGGACAGGCAAGTCGTCATTGGAGCATGTAACCAGCAAAGATTTACGGTGAAAAGCAATTTCAAACATGTTTTTGATTTTTTTTTTTACAAAATGTGGCTATGTTTCTGAAGATTTAAATGTAATACAGAGATGATTCCAAATTGCTGAGGCAGCTACAGAGAAAGCATGCGTTCCAAAACTGAGCTTATTTTCAGGAAAAAAAAGTTGTTTGGAAACAAATGATCAAAGAGTCCTAGAGCATGTTCTTGTTCAACCATAAAAATATTATGAACACTAAGTGGTTTGTTGGCATTCTGAAAGCCCCCAGAATCAGGCTCATGACGATTTACATAGCAAATTATTATGCAGTTAAGCTTTAATGGTTTAAGTCAGCATAAAATTTGTATCACCAGCTGGAACAGAATTAAAACAGGTGTTTCATAACATGGCAACTACTATTGAACAGCCAGTATTTATAGAGAATAGTAGAGACAACGGATATTAAAAACCTAATACATTAATTAACGAATTTGCAGCAAACTTGAAGGCAAGCCCAATTAGCCTTGATTTTAATGAACTGGGGACCTTGACATGGCTAATTTGACAGAGGGCAGTGTTTAATTCATTTGGCATGGTGACAATTATGATGGTGACGATGATGATGATGATGATGATGATGATGATGATGATGATGATGATGATGATGATGATGATGATGATGGCTACTACTCAATGAAGTAAACATATTTAACATACACCTGTGTGTAACATTTAATCATGTGCTGTGTCCAGTCTGTGTGTGCAAAGAGGGCAGCTTGGTGACCCCACGAGGACATCTAAGAAAGTGCCCTCAAATGCAGACAAGGCCTGGGAATAGAACACGGGAAACATCTGCCACTTCCATAACGAAGGCATTTCCCCACTAAGCCCTTACTCCGCTAATCCATCCTTATGCCAGGCCAACTGAAAAATCAGAGAATCTGACACCCAGGAAACAGGTGTTACATGACGCTCCCTCTGTGTGTTGTCAGCCAATAGGCCATGGCACCTCCGGGAAAACAAATCCCAAACAACAAGGAATTAGCCGGATGCTATTAGAGCCAAGGAGATATTGGCTGCCTGGTAATCTGCAGAAAATGTTCACAATATTTTCAAATAAATTAAACCGGTATGGTTAACGATATACAAAATTACTTCAATATTGCTCTAAAACAGAATACATTATGACAGCAGCATTTGAAGACTGACAATAACCATTAATAATATTAGTACTACAGATGTTTCTGTATTAATTACCCTTACTGTGTGCCACACTATTAGTTGAATTAGTAAAATTAGGACTGATCATATTACCATTAGTGTATAATAGTTTAGTAGATTAGGAAATAACATATAAGATGTACAACAACAAATTTAGATAATAGTTTTTCATAAATGTTAATAATAATTGTTAGATGTTAGTTTGCCTGTGTGGCAAATATCATTATGAAGTATGCAGAACACCACATTGACAATACACTGATTTAAGAAATAGTTCCCATTTATGCAGACCAATAACAATAATAAACCAAGCTTTAGATCCCACTATTTACACTGACTACAATTTTATATGTTGTATTGTGAGCTTGAACAGAAGATATTACGTAAGTACTAAGCAATGCATGTTATTGCCATCCCAATATATGAATACACCATTAAGCTTCTTATAGTTCACACTCATATCACATGATTCCCATGACATCTTGCCACCACGGATACGTCCATGAGGTGCAATGCAGCAGGCAATAAACTATTAACGCCAACGCAATCAATAACCACCAGTGACCTACACATGAAGACAGGGAACGTCCCAAGGGCACGCATCCAACAAGGGATTCATCAACTGGTAAAAGCCATTCATGCAGAGATGCATGTCTTTGATTATTTAAAGACAATCTGTGACTGTGGACTGCTGAGCTGATGAAAGTTTTAATAAAGCTCCTGTTGTACACCTTGATTACACCACCATATGCTAGCGAGATTAGAACATTTTGCATTAGCCTAAGTTCTCTTGTTATAAATACTGGTGGTTGATAACTTTGTAACATCTTGGACAATAACTGAGCTTTTGAATTATAATAACGTCTCCTAGTTTTAATGTGTTAATTTTCATGGCTATTTCCTTACAAATGAATTGGCAGATTTTGGATACAAGTATTGGTAATAGAACATACTTTTACCACAAGTAAATTACCCATCTTGCAACTCTGCTGGTTTTATTGGCAAGTGTGGTATTCTCCATATAACTACAACAACCCAGCTTTGTAAATAGATTTGATCTCAGCCATAATATGATTATCATATAACTATGTTCAAATCTTAGATCAATACCCACAGTGAAAATTGTGTAAAGCCTCATTCTGCAACTGGGATGACAGAACATGCTGAAGAATGTTAACATTAATGCCTTGTAACTGTAAATGTTGTGCTCATACTTAGAAGGCGCAGGTACGCACATTAAGATTGATCATCGAGTTGTGATATTGTATAGTTGTAACCCTATGATTAAGATTTGAGGATAAACTGTGCAAAAACTACTGTACATTAACATAGCAGAGCGACTGCCAGACTCTATAAAGTCTGCAGTGCTGGATCTACTGGTGGTGTAAGCACTAGCTAGTAATACTGGAAGCTGCCATTGGTTGCTTGAACCGCAACATCTGTTAACAGTTCTCAAGTTGCCTGTCAAGATTACTCAAGTAGTTTATCATTGACTGACACCGCATTGCTGTTTACCTGATAAACTCTTTTGAAGTGTTTGTGTAAAACATAAAACCATAATGAATAATCAAGTACTTAATCTACTTGCACAGGATAGAGCATCACAGTAATTAAAACCACGCACGGAAGTACTATTCCGGTGCTCAATTATTTAACAAAGAAATTATAAGAATTATAACATATTTATAGACGATGAAAGAGTTCACATCAATTCATTATTTACGCATACAGCTGTACTTGTGATTGCGTGAATAGTAACAGATAACCTTTTGCTGGGTAAACACATGCAGTAGTCTATATATACAAATAACAATAAAAAGATAATACAATATGTAACATTGTAAAGAAGATTTAATGTGTTCTCATTAATGCAACAGACTCATGCAAAACTAAACAATTTAGAATATATATTAAACAAGATTAAATGGCTTTAACTTATAGTAGATTACATTTATAACTACCTGCATGGACCCTTCACATACTCACACAATATATTTAGTAAAGACTTATATATAAAGGTACGTGCAGCGGTACAGGGTCGTTCAATGAAGCTGTTTAAATGTCGAAGTAATAGGGAAATAAGGATTCACTTTTTAGTCAGAAAATTGTGAACAGAAAGTTCTGCACTGGTCGCCTGAATCACTGAATGCCTGTCAGACAATGCATTGTGTTTAAATTAAAGTACTGTGTTTATTTATACAGCGCATAATTTGGCACTGGAGCACAACTGCTACATCCACGAATTCGCAACCCCTTCTTCGGCAGCTCTATGACAAACCTCAGCTAGTATTACATCAGCATCAAAACACAACAGCAAATGAACATTTGGTGTAACTGGACGTGTTATTTTGAATAACTGCAGCTGACACTACGTGGTGCTCCTTCTCTGACACTGTTTAAACGTCACCTAGACATATTTATTTAAAAGAATATATGGTGCCAATTAGCCAGATACATGACATTTTAGTGACTTTTTATTGACATTTATATTTTTATATGATTTATTATATGTTCTTATCAATTACTTTGTTAATCTTTTTAATTCAATTATATTTTAAATTGTTTATTTATATGTAATTTATGATTTATCATTTATGTGTATTAACATTTAGTTAGAGATCATGCGATAGATGTGAACTACTATTATTATTACTATTATTTGGAATTCCCTGCCTAAAATAGTAGTCTTAGCACTATCAGTGAACGAACTCAAAAATGGGTAAAAACTGACTAGAGAACCACTGGAAACATCAGGAAGTCAGATTTGACTAGTTTCATTATGCAAAGCGAAGTGCACAGGCAATCTCACCTGAAGACGAAACAGGATACTCTATATGTATATATATATATATTGGTAATCTTTATACTTAATTGGCCTAAATTATTACAGCCTTTTAAAACCGTTTTTTCACCTTATATCGATGTGTATGTATTCGCAATGTGATTCTATATCACTTCCGGTACAAAGAAGTCAGATTAAACTATTTTAATTTGTGTTTTAGAACAATTTAAACATGCCGAGTCGAAAGAAATCGCCTCTGCGGTTCTGGTGCTGGGGAGGCGCCTACAGCTCGCGCCATATTTGCGGCGGCGACATCACGTTGTTTACTTCGACTCTGCGTGTTTAAATTGTTCTAAAACATAAATTAAATTTGTTTAATCTGACTTCTTTGTACCGGAAAGGATGTAGAATCACATTGCGAACACATATACATCGATATATGGTGAAAAAAACGGTTTTAAAAGGCTGTAATAATTTAGGCCAGTTAAATATAAGATTACCTAGCGTGTGAGTACCTTTCATCGACAAGGTCCCTAATGATCGACCGTTTCATCAATGCAATAAATTTTGTGATTTGGTGTTGACTGTTACTGTACTAACGTAATTGTACTATATGTGTAAACAAACACGCAAACTGATGTCATGGCCATGGGCGCATCCATGTTGTATTCATTTATGAAACGGTCGATCATTAGGGACCCTGTCGATGAAAGTTACCCACACGCTATATTTTCCGTATTTTTTTATTGTATACAATTAAATTTATGTATCATGACCATTCATGTGAGACTCAGTATGAATCATCCAAACTACCAAAGTAACCTTTGACCTGTCATTCTTTTAAAGCTACACTCTGAGTATTGTTCTTCGCTGTCTTCAGTCTCAGATTCTTGACCACCTCCTACACCCAGTCGCTGACTCACTGACTGAGACTCAGTGTGACAGTGAGAGAGAGAGACCCAGTTCCTGCCCTGCCCCTGGCCCTGTGCTATTCGTGTAATGACTTCGAGTTTGACACCGAGTTTCAACCCAAATGCGAGCTTTTGCCACAGTACCTACCTGGTTGGCTTTGTTTATTTGCTTTTTGAAGCCGGCTAAAGACATCTTGATGGTTGTATCCAAGCGTCAACAGAAATATAATCCAATGACCCGCTCTGTTTACCAATTCTTGTAGAACCTTCGCTTCCCACCTACAAATTACTCGGATCAGCCATAGAGAAAATGAGGATAGCCCTCTGACGTCAGAATGGCTACGGCTAGCTTACTAAGCAGTGATTGGTAAAAATGTGATGACATTTTGACTGTCCTTTAAACATACGTAAGGTAACTAATAATAGTATTAATAAATTCATGTACACAAATATTATTTAAAAATATGGTAATGAAAAATACTGCATAATTTGTATTACTTTTATTGTAAGAAATAGTGAATAGTTAGGTTTCGGAAATCCGTCATCGGTCTTCCGGCACCGACTCATTCCCGCCAATTTTAAGTTGGGCTTCTGGATCGATTTGGTGTCGGGTCATCAGTGAATTTCACTGATTTGCCGTTTTCATAAAAACTGTGTTGTTTTTGTCAATGTCGGGAGACTGTTTGGTGCTCATCGACATGGAGGAGGTTGCACCACACGAGTCCCCGGAAAGTATGTTGAACAGTACAGGGCATTTTACTGAAATGTCAAGTTTGTCAACAAATGATAGCCGCCGTGATGTCAAAATGACGTACCGTGGGAGTTGGTTATAAATAGCTTCATTGTTGATGCAGTTGCAAAATGGAATGAAATGCAAGCCATGCGTTTGGCACACATGTTTAAGTATAGTTGAACAATAATGTTAAACAAAAACGGCAGACACTGCCTTATTGCATTATAAATTTAATCCTGAAAAGTTTTTATTTTAGGCTAAATTTTAGGGCCTTTTTCACGGTTCGTGTCAGGCAGTGAGGCAGCCAGAGCGGAGTCTGCCCCAAGATTACATATAAGTATGCTGTACTTTGAGGTATTGCTTAGCAAAATGATATGCAATGTCAATAAGGATTAAAAAAATCCTTACATTTTAGAAAATAAAAGAAATACAAAATGTATAGACTTGTAGATGTAGCTGTGTAGACAATTTTGAATTACCGCTTTCCTTAGTTCAAAAGTTTGGGAGACGGTAGGATTTCAGAGCTAATTTATTGTTAATAATATGCCGAATTACTGATAAAAACTAATTAAAAAAATGTAGGTCCATTTTTCTATTAAAAAATTAAATGTAAACTGACCATTTTATAGAATATACTGGGCTAAAAATGTGTCAAATTATCAAACGTTCACTTCTCTATAGAATTAACTTATCCCAAGAAAAAACCTACCTTTCTATAAGTAATAAAAAAAATTGCTAATTTAAATCAGGCTTCCTGTGCAAGGGTCGGTTATATATAGTGACTATGATGGTGGATGTTTTAGACAACAGACAACCAAATAGTGATTTCCTGGTCATTGTGGCTATAAACCACTAAGATGCCCCCAGACAACTAATAGTAACAATTTCACTCGTCTGGTGGCAAATCCAGTTGTCACAAGCTAACAGACAAGCACAAGGTCTGACTTATGTCTAGTGTGCTACATTAAACCATTTGAATAATTGACTGCGGTGATGGGTTGGATATAATTGAAATTGTTATCATTAATTTACTGCAATGTCCATTATTCATTGGAAATAATTTTTTTGCAGCTGACGAATGCATGCTCATCAGTCCTCCAGCCCCCAAGAAACTCAAACAAGGTGAGACTCCATTGTAATTAGTAACTCAATGTAAGGATTGTTTCAATATGCTCTAAGAGTTGCCTTAGTTTGAATCCATAAATTATTAAAATGAAAATATCAGTGAGCATTGGTTTGCTTCTGATACGATAAGTGCTGTCAAAATGTTTGGGCATTTAACTGAGCACGTGACATGTTTAGTACTTTAGGAACTCACAGAAGTAGATTACTTTGTTCTCTTGATGTTGCAGCCTGTCTGCCCTTTAAGAACATGCTTTCAAAACCCTCTGTCACGCCCGCGAAGAAACGCAAACGGTCATCAGACATACCCATGGTCATGCAGAAATCTCCCAGAGTTCAACGGGTTGAGAAGTCTGACGATGAAACCACTCGAAAGGTTATGGCGAGTAAAGTATGCAACACTGACAACGAAGTAAGTTCCAGTTCGTGGAACGAGAACACAGACTGTGACAAAACGCAGAATTACCACGGACCAAAGTCACGTACGTCGTCAGGCCCCCTGGATAATTACCTGAGAACTACTCAGCAGCGAGAAGTGTCAACATCCGTGCAGGACGACGAAGCCGTTGTTGACCTGACCGACGCTGACATGGACTGCTCCGTCAAACCTGACAACGCAGGCAAAATGGCAGTCAATAATGAAGGTTGTACCAAAATGTTAACCGATAAACTAAAAGAGGAGGATAAAGAGAATGTCGCCAACGCCATCACCAGTGGCAAGCCTGGTGGGAAAGACAGTAAAATAAAGTCTGATTTCACGGAAGGGGAGGAGAAACCAGATGCTGCAGTTTGTTCATCTGTGTGTCAAACGGATGAAAATCAGACGGAAGAAGTGTGTGACGATGAGAAAGACTGTGATCAACCGACTGACAGTGATTCCCACGTGCAAAGTGAGAGTTTGTCAACAGACACCGTTCTACCTACAACCTCCGCTGACACTTCCGGAGAATGCTCAGATTCAGTGAACAGTGATGCACAGGTGGATTCTTCAGTCGATGATGACGAAGAGGTCACCCCAAAGAAATCAGATCAGGATTCCATCACACCTACCTCAAGTAGTCCAACTGAATCTACCCCAGTCTCCAGCCAGGGCTCCCAGCCTGTAACAGGGCCCACAACCCCTGTTTCTAGCACAAAGTTTAAGGTATGTTTGTTCCAGGTTTGTATAACAAATCTTGGCAATGTGTGTTATTAAAAATTATTAATTAATTAAACGAAAGTTGCTTCATGGAAGTCAGGAGTTGGTAACTCCTGGTTAGAAGTTTCAATATAAAGCCATCACCCTTCACAGTTAATGCTGAAAATGACAAATGTTTTAATTTAAAGTTATCCCGATAACGCTGTAGCAAAGAAAACCTAAAATGCCAATATTGGTATGTTTGGGGAAACCTACAGACCTGGAAATGGTTGGTCATACTTCACGGCTTCTTGGAATTCCCAATGGTGTATCACACAAAGGACTCCGTCGATATTGCTTCAAAGTGTTTTTGCGATTTGCCAACTTATTGCTCATTCCAGACGAACCACATAAAAAAAAATAGACTGAATTACCATTTTCTGTAGATCTTGTTTTATCTGGCATTGATTTGTAGATGTGATCCAGAGTAGCACAAATGATTTTAGTTAATACACTCATTATGAGCACAAGTTTCATGTCTTACATATTCCTACCGAATCTGGTTTTCCACATATTTGCAACTTTTTTCAGACTCCGAAGTCATCAAACAGGAAACGAAATCCAGAAACACTGAAGAAAATTCAAGAGAAGGTAATGCATAGTTCGACTGGAACTTAAACAAAGTTGTTTTGCACTGAAAATCTCCATCATCCACATTTCTCATATATTATTGGGTGTTGAAACTAGAAATGTGAACATACAGCCTTTAAGTTTGTGCATTACAGATTAGAGAATGAGCATTCTACTGGCAGTTTATACAAAAGCATCTAGCAGATGATAAAAACAAGTGGAATTTGAATGTTTGTAGTCCATGTGGAAAGCTGTTGTTGCAGGAACAAGAGAAACTGGAGAAACAAAGACAGCGGCAGGAACAGAGAGCAGAGAAAGAGCGCCAGAAGGCAGAGAAAGAGAAACAACGCTTAGAGGAGAAGGTAATATATAGACAGGAACACATTTCTATTTTTAAGCTAATGTAGTTAGACTTATCTCTTTACTGCGCAGAGCATTTTGCAGGTCAGCTTCATTCAGTACGAGTCACTCAGACTGCATGAATAAACAACATGTAGAACTTTTATGGGGTGTGCTTTTTTATTGTATTGTCAGTTTCTATTACTTAGCTGCAGACGATGCACTGAAATTTTCTGTGAGAATCCTTGCTCATGCCTATTTTATTTTCCCATCATTTTGAGGTTTGCTTCGAAATCTGAAATGTAATTGATTGCAACACTGACATTTTAATAGCATATTTTATTCACACAATCATTTCATGTACAATGCAATTCATTTAATATATTTTCACGCACCAGTTGTCGAGATGTCCTAATTTTAATGCAAGCAACGTGCAACTTAATTCATGGTTGGCTGCCATCTTCAAATTGTCTCCACAATAGCGTGTAGATTAAAAAGGCAGTATACCCAGTAAAGATTAACACCTGTATCGTTTATGTGTAGTTTTAAAGGGAGCTAGTCAGCTCTGCAAAATAAAGTACAAAAAGTTAAATGCAAAAAATGGGTGCACCATTGTTGTGGTGATTGTATTGTGCGTGCGTGCATGTGAGCTGTGAGGACTCTTATGATAGTGATCAAATTGATCTTACCAATCAAATTGATCTTACCAATTGTTTTCTTTTTTATTTAAAAATATATACATTGCTACTTTTATATATTATATTATGTGTTTGGTTGTATATTTCATGTTTTGAATATATTGCTACACATGTCAGTATACATATGGGTACCTATAGAGATGGTTACATATCATTATATTCACATTATCTGTATTTGTTTTAATGCTGTGGGAGAATAAATATATCCCTACCATAAAATGATGTAAGGTCTGGTTAATTGAAAGGGGTGGTGAGGGGGGTAAGGGATGGCGAGGGGTGGTGAGGGTGGATAATGGGTGGTGAGGGTGGATAAGGGGTGGTGGGGGTGGGGAGGGTAGTGGGTAAGGGGTGGTATGGGGAGGGTAATGGGTGGTGAGGGTGGGTAAGGGGCGCACTGGAACACTGTATGCAGCTTTCGTGACATTTGTGCCCAGGAGAAGAGAGTGAAGGCGCGGGAGATGAAGGAGAGAGAGAAACAGAAGGAGAAGGAGCAGAGGGAGAAGGAGAGGGACGAGAAGCTGAGGCAGAAGGAGGAAGAGAGGAGGAAGAAGGAGGAGGAGAGGAAGAAGAAACAGGACATCCTCGAGTGAGTGTCTTTGTCCTGTTTGACATCTTTTGCAATGACTGGTAGTTTACAGTTACGGGGGTCCATTTATTTGTAACGTTAACTTAATTTTGAACATTTACATCGTACACTAAGATTCATCAGATCAAACGTGCTTTAAATGTCTAGTTATTTGGGTGTTTACTAGTATACTATATGATTTTAATAATTATTTGGGTGTTTACTGGTTTACTATATCGTTTTAATAATTATTTATGTAATAACTTTATGTAATTGTTATATGTATTAATTTGTTTCAATTTCATATTTTATGTATATTTGATACAAAATTTCATAGTTGCAATTGCTTGCTATCAGGGTGAATTTACATTTATATCACATTTTATTTATGTATACATAACATATATTTTTTTAGAAGATTGTAAACACTGTTGGACAGAATCATACTCTGAACACCAGTGTTTAAATAACGTTCATTAGTAATATAAATATGCTGTTTTCGTAAAATTCTGAAATAAAATTTATTAATTAAATCCATTTTGTAACTTCCTACCAATGTAACTGCGTCTGTTTTGCTTTGAAATCATGCTTAGTGTTGGTTATCATAAAGTTAGCACCCATATCTAACAGCAGGAACCGACAATGTTGTGAGATGTTCAGCTGATAGATGGCTAACTAATATGCTTTCTATTTTATTTTCTATTTTGTCCACTACCTTCACGTATATTCAGACAAAATGGTACATGTGCGCATACAAGCAGGCAATTTAAAATGAGTCTTGGATAATTACTGTACTCTTCCTGTCCAGTGCAAAGAATGAAGAGAAGAAGAAAAAGGAAGACGAAAAACAGAAAATGGAGGATGAGAAGGTAAGCCCAGACTCGTGTCTGGAATTGCCACTCAATATTTATAATTACCGATGTTTTAGTTCACTTCAACACGTTTAAACTGTGTACCGCCAAACAGACAGTGTATATCGAAGTTTCACTGACAAGCGTCAACATCTTTAAATCAGAAATACAGGCGATTTCGCGGCGGCGAGCTCAATTTCCTGTACTGTTTTTCATAATCGTCACATATTGTGTGTCCTATTTTTAAACAAAAGGTAAATCAGATTGATACATTCGAGTCCGAATGGCTTAACCACAAGACATGAACATACGTATATCCGTTGGTTATACATGAGTGCTTTGTAAGTAATAACGCAGATCTTCAAAAAGAGGATAAGTTTCTGTGCGTGTTACAGTGAATAAACATGACTACAGTAGCTGTCTCACCAGTGATAACCACCTGACAATAACAATATATTTATTTATTTAGTTTATTTGAACTATTAATAGTACTAGCTGTAGATGTCATATTGTGCATCACTGACAAGATAAGCATAACAAAATTGTATACAACTTCCGCATCGACCTTGTCAGGTGTGTCAACCATCGGTATTATGAAATACAGTGTTTCCCCCAAGTAAAATAATGGGCAAGGCGGGGGGTGGGGTGGGGTGGGGTGGGCAACACGTGGATGCGATGATACAGGTGGCTGGGGGCATACCACCATGAACTATTTTAGAAACTAACTTAAATGATGCCTTATTTGTAATAGTTGTTGTCACAGTGATCCTACGGCAGGAGATATTCTTATTGTCGAGAAAAACGGCTAGAAAAAATTAGTGTGTATGTTAATTGTTTTACACACGCCTGTATTCAAGGTAGTAGTTGCTGCATTGTTCCATAACAAGGTTTATTCATGTTTTATTTTAGAACCGGAAAAAGCAAAAAGAATCGATCCAGAACTTCTTCACAAAGAGGACTTCCTCTCCACCCAAAGTGAGTGTTTGCCATTCCACCTGTAACCAATGAAAGCGTGAAATATAAATTCATCAAGAGAACTTCCATAGTCCAACTATGGTCTGTTTGAGAGGTGTGGGTAGTGTAGTGGTTAGCACTCCCGTCTGGCACGCTGGCGGCCCAGGTTCAATACCCGGTCACAACAGTCATGATATATTTGGTGTAAAAACCTGGTTCTCAACATTGGGGAATATGTATCCCTCATAAATAGGAGAATCACATTAATGTTGCTCCCGTCTCAATCTGGGACGTGAAAGAACCACTGAGGATGACAAGCACCTTGGCAGTGACCACCCTCAGTGCCAGCATAGACAGGTCGGCTTGGCGTAAATGTTCTGAAAAAGAACTGACTAGTTCAGTGAGACCTCATAAGATCATAACATTTGTAACAACAATATATACTGACTAGGCAGTTAAAAGAAGCCTGTGAAGTGTGGGAAAGAACTAGAGCCGTGTCAGAGATCTTAGCTTGTGTTTCAACTAGTTTGTTAATGTAGTACAGTATTAAGGGAACTCCTTTGTTTTTATTGAGCTACTAATAAATCTATAAGTGTTGTACATGAACCCTCTAGAGCCAGTAGCCACGCCTACATGTCCTGATGTTGTCCTGATTATGTACGTACACAACAGGTGGAGGAGAAGACGGGCCTGTTCATGGCGTTTGAGGTGAAGAAAGGCATGAGGCTGGCGCCACTTCACAGGGCTCTGTTGGACAGTGAGAGCCACGAGAGTCTCGACAAACACCTGGAGACACAGGTGTGTTGACCACTTGTGTCACTGTTTGTGGTGGACATGTGTAGTTATTGTGTTATTTGTTTGAGTGGAGTGTTTGGTGCATCCAGATGTGTAAACAACGGTAGAAAACAAATACACTCTGGGTAAGGCTGTTGCAACAGCGAAGAGAAATTAGCCTGTGGTGGTTTGATGAAATGTCTCCACATTTGTATAAGGTTACAATTGATGCATGTATGTATGTAAGTATTATATATATATATATATATAATTATTATATTAATTACATTTTTTTATTTGTTAATGGACTTATTACCCACTGAACGTAACATTGTAGTAATATCATTATCATCAGTAAGATTCTCAAGCGATGTATATTGACATTGTCTGTTGCAGGACTGCCATCGCACGTTTGTGGAAGAATGCAAGACTAGACTACCACGGTCTACTCCACAGACATGGCCGAGGTACTGGTGCTTTAGAGCAGGTGTAATGAGTTAGTTTTGCATTGAACAAACTAAGCATGATGGGAAATGTCAGACAAAATCTATGAAAATGTAAATTACAAAAAATCGCTGTCAAATATTTGTTTTCTCAAATATACCGATGACTTGCTGCAGACATCCTGTATTTGGTCGTTGCTACGTATTGCAGGGAACATAAATAGCAAGTGGCACCTATTGTGTAGGCCAGAATCAGTCAGAGTGGTTGTTATTGGATTTGGGAACATTTTGGATTGCCTGATCATAAGTGTAATAATAAGAGTAACTATTGTCCATCCATAGAATGGAGATACACTTTGCACTGAGGAGGGGCATAAAACATAATGTATAAAGCACGTAGCAATGTATGTACACAATAAAATCAAGTATGCAAACAGTGACTGATAGTAGTAGGTATATCAATAAAATATAATTGTGGATGGCCATGCCAGCAGCAAAAATAAAACAATGATCAAATATAGAAATGAATATGCTAAAACAATATGACGACAATATTATACGATAGATATATGTGATAAAACAGCATGGCAATGTTATATAAAGAAATATATGTGACAAATATAAGTCGTTCAGCGATTGCATTGGTGCAGAACACAGGGGTTTGAACCAGTATCAAAACCTACCTTTGTACCGATAAACACATTATATTATGGCGACCCACCGTCATAATCTGATCGCTCAACAAAGTAACCTTGTCTGTCAGCAATGACCTTGAGGTGGAGATCGTAGAGGTCGACTGTGAGACGACCCCTCTCGAGCCAATGAAGGTGAAACTGCTGCAGTTTTGCGAGAACTACCGACCCGCTTACTACGGCACGTGGAGGAAACAGAGCAAACACGTTTGTCCACGGAACCCGCTGAAGAAAGATAAGGTTGGTGGGCAACTGTAGGTTGTTGTTGAAGAGAGATAAGGTTGGTGGGCAACTGTAGGTTGTTGTTGAAGAGATATAAGGTTGGTGGACAACTGTAGGTTGTTGTTGAAGAGAGATAAGGTTGGTGGACAACTGTAGGTTGTTGTTGAAGAGAGATAAGGTTGGTGGACAACTGTAGGTTGTTGTTGAAGAGAGATAAGGTTGGTGGACAACTGTAGGTTGTTGTTGAAGAGAGATAAGGTTGGTGGACAACTGTAGGTTGTTGTTGAAGAGAGATAAGGTTGGTGGGCAACTGTAGGTTGTTGTTGAAGACAGATAAGGTTGGTGGGCAACTGTAGGTTGTTGTTGAAGAGAGATAAGGTTGGTGGGCAACTGTAGGTTGTTGTTGAAGACAGATAAGGTTGGTGGACAACTGTAGGTTGTTGTTGAAGAGAGATAAGATTGGTGGACAACTGTAGGTTGTTTTTGAAGAGAGATATGGTTGGTGGACAACTGTAGGTTGTTGTTGAAGAGAGATAAGGTAGGTGGGCAACTGTAGGTTGTTGTTGAAGAGAGATAAGGTTGGTGGGCAACTGTAGGTTGTTGTTGAAGAGAGATAAGGTTGGTGGGCAACTGTAGGTTGTTGTTGAAGAGAGATAAGGTTGGTGGACAACTGTAGGTTGTTGTTGAAGAGAGATAAGGTTGGTGGGCAACTGTAGGTTGTTGTTGAAGAGAGATAAGGTTGGTGGGCAACTGTAGGTTGTTGTTGAAGAGAGATAAGGTTGGTGGGCAACTGTAGGTTGTTGTTGAAGAGAGATAAGGTTGGTGGACAACTGTAGGTTGTTGTTGAAGAGAGATAAGGTTGGTGGACAACTGTAGGTTGTTGTTGAAGAGAGATAAGGTTGGTGGGCAACTGTAGGTTGTTGTTGAAGAGAGATAAGGTTGGTGGACAACTGTAGGTTGTTGTTGAAGAGAGATAAGGTTGGTGGGCAACTGTAGGTTGTTGTTGAAGTGAGATAAGGTTGGTGGGCAACTGTAGGTTGTTGTTGAAGAGAGATAAGGTTGGTGGGCAACTGTAGGTTGTTGTTGAAGAGAGATAACGTTGGTGGGCAACTGTAGGTTGTTGTTGAAGAGAGATAAGGTTGGTGGGCAACTGTAGGTTGTTGTTGAAGAGAGATAAGGTTGGTGGACAACTGTAGGTTGTTGTTGAAGAGAGATAAGGTTGGTGGGCAACTGTAGGTTGTTGTTGAAGAGAGATAAAGTTGGTGGGCAACTGTAGGTTGTTGTTGTTGTTGAAGAGAGATAAGGTTGGTGGGCAACTGTAGGTTGTTGTTGAAGAGAGATAAGGTTGGTGGGCAACTGTAGGTTGTTGTTGTTGAAGAGAGATAAGGTTGGTGGACAACTGTAGGTTGTTGTTGAAGAGAGATAAGGTTGGTGGGCAACTGTAGGTTGTTGTTGAAGAGAGATAAGGTTGGTGGGCAACTGTAGGTTGTTGTTGAAGAGAGATAAGGTTGGTGGGCAACTGTAGGTTGTTGTTGAAGAGAGATAAGGTTGGTGGACAACTGTAGGTTGTTGTTGAAGAGAGATAAGGTTGGTGGACAACTGTAGGTTGTTGTTGAAGAGAGATATGGTTGGTGGGCAACTGTAGGTTGTTGTTGAAGAGAGATATGGTTGGTGGGCAACTGTAGGTTGTTGTTGAAGAGAGATAAGGTTGGTGGACAACTGTAGGTTGTTGTTGAAGAGAGATAAGGTTGGTGGGCAACTGTAGGTTGTTATTGAAGAGAGATAAGGTTGGTGGACAACTGTAGGTTGTTGTTGAAGAGATATAAGGTTGGTGGACAACTGTAGGTTGTTGTTGAAGAGAGATAAGGTTGGTGGGCAACTGTAGGTTGTTGTTGAAGAGAGATAAGGTTGGTGGACAACTGTAGGTTGTTGTTGAAGAGAGATAAGGTTGGTGGGCAACTGTATGTTGTTGTTGAAGAGAGATAAGATTGGTGGGCACCTGTAGGTTGTTGTTGAAGAGAGATAAGGTTGGTGGGCAACTGTAGGTTGTTGTTGAAGAGAGATAAGGTTGGTGGACAACTGTAGGTTGTTGTTGAAGAGAGATAAGGTTGGTGGACAACTGTAGGTTGTTGTTGAAGAGAGATATGGTTGGTGGGCAACTGTAGGTTGTTGTTGAAGAGAGATATGGTTGGTGGGCAACTGTAGGTTGTTGTTGAAGAGAGATAAGGTTGGTGGGCAACTGTAGGTTGTTGTTGTTGAAGAGAGATAAGGTTGGTGGGCAACTGTAGGTTGTTGTTGAAGAGAGATAAGGTTGGTGGACAACTGTAGGTTGTTGTTGAAGAGAGATAAGGTTGGTGGGCAACTGTAGGTTGTTGTTGAAGAGAGATAAGGTTGGTGGGCAACTGTAGGTTGTGGTTGAAGACAGATAAGGTTGGTGGGCAACTGTAGGTTGTTGTTGAAGAGAGATAAGGTTGGTGGGCAACTGTAGGTTGTTGTTGAAGAGAGATAAGGTTGGTGGGCAACTGTAGGTTGTTGTTGAAGAGAGATAAGGTTGGTGGACAACTGTAGGTTGTTGTTGAAGAGAGATAAAGTTGGTGGGCAACTGTAGGTTGTTGTTGTTGTTGTTGTTGAAGAGAGATAAGGTTGGTGGGCAACTGTAGGTTGTTGTTGTTGTTGAAGAGAGATAAGGTTGGTGGGCAACTGTAGGTTGTTGTTGTTGTTGTTGAAGAGAGATAAGGTTGGTGGGCAACTGTAGGTTGTTGTTGAAGAGAGATAAGGTTGGTGGGCAACTGTAGGTTGTTGTTGAAGAGAGATAAGGTTGGTGGGCAACTGTAGGTTGTTGTTGAAGAGAGATAAGGTTGGTGGGCAACTGTAGGTTGTTGTTGAAGAGAGATAAGGTTGGTGGACAACTGTAGGTTGTTGTTGAAGAGAGATAAGGTTGGTGGACAACTGTAGGTTGTTGTTGAAGAGAGATATGGTTGGTGGGCAACTGTAGGTTGTTGTTGAAGAGAGATATGGTTGGTGGGCAACTGTAGGTTGTTGTTGAAGAGAGATAAGGTTGGTGGACAACTGTAGATTGTTGTTGAAGAGAGATAAGGTTGGTGGGCAACTGTAGGTTGTTGTTGAAGAGAGATAAGGTTGGTGGACAACTGTAGGTTGTTGTTGAAGAGATATAAGGTTGGTGGACAACTGTAGGTTGTTGTTGAAGAGAGATAAGGTTGGTGGGCAACTGTAGGTTGTTGTTGAAGAGAGATAAGGTTGGTGGACAACTGTAGGTTGTTGTTGAAGAGAGATAAGGTTGGTGGGCAACTGTAGGTTGTTGTTGAAGAGAGATAAGGTTGGTGGGCAACTGTAGGTTGTTGTTGAAGAGAGATAAGGTTGGTGGACAACTGTAGGTTGTTGTTGAAGAGAGATAAGGTTGGTGGACAACTGTAGGTTGTTGTTGAAGAGAGATATGGTTGGTGGGCAACTGTAGGTTGTTGTTGAAGAGAGATAAGGTTGGTGGACAACTGCAGGTTGTTGTTGAAGAGAGATATGGTTGGTGGGCTACTGTAGGTTGTTACCACGAGTCGGTTACTAACGGGAACCTACAGAACTAATCATACAGGTGGCATGGTTACACAACTCGTGCCATCGGCGTCCCATTGCCTTGTTATGCTGCATTCATTCATTATATCTAGCATTTGTTAGCACACGTAGATATGCCTTATATTAGTAACAGTTGAAGTCTAAAAAAATTCAAAAATTAACTGAAATAAGAAGTAAATTGTGCACATAAAGAGCATGACTACTAGTGATCCTGAAGATTCCCAGTTGAATTTACGAACTTTTGACATTGTTCATGCTATATATTAGCAAGGAATGTTGTTATGTTCTTTCGTATCTGAGTGTCCAAGGCTTTGTTTCTTTGGTAAGTTTTTCACGTTTATACTGACAATTTTATACTGAGCCAAACAAATATCAATTAGTTTCGGCAAATTACTGTAATTAAACCCACACCCCAACTTTGCCATCATCACCACCAATTGATCTACGCAGCATAAATGCATTGCAAATAAAACCGTGGCTAGTAATTGAGGATTTACGGTGCGCCAGATTTTCATGACTTTGAAACTGTTTCAGGAGCTGTTGGACTACGACGTGGACAGTGACGAGGAATGGGAGGAGGAGGAACCGGGGGAATCTCTCTCCCACTCCGAGGTACACTTGCCCCCTCCTCTTGCCCCTCCTAGGTCCACTTCCCCACTCCCATACTCCTTATTTCATTTATTCGTTGTATTCAGGTATTCAGTGTATTTATTTCATTTATTCAGTAAATTTTTGGCCTATTTAAGATTTGTGACTTTCTTATTACTCTTAGTACAACAATTATTTTACAAGTGTACATTTTATTGCAAGCCCATGTGTGTGAGAAGATGCATATTTGATTTGATTTTTATACCATATTTTATACTATAAAATAATTCTTTATGTACAGCTATTTTATATCATGACAGACAGACACTCAAAATAAATTTCCACTTGAGAAATAATAAAGTAAATTGTATTTTTAAAGTCTATATTATTCTAATAATTCATTAACATTGAGAGTTTGTATACCTCACTGCTCGTTAATATTCAACATTTCACAAAGAATTTGTATCCATAAAATACACACACATAAATGTTACACAAAAAGTGGGTAGACTCGCTCGCCCATTCACATTGATGGGGTCAGGAGGTCATTCCTTATTCTACCTCCCCGTTGCTCCAAGGGAGAGGACGGGGATGACGCTGACAAGGACAATGACAGCGAGGATGAGGACGGGTTCTTTGTGCCTCACGGCTACCTCTCGGAGGGGGAAGGGTGCGAAGACGAGGAGGAAGAGGTAAGGACAAGCAAAGGGTTAATCTGAGAGGCGAGGGAGGGGAGATGGGGGTTAATGTTTTATTACATTTTTAGGTCATGGAGTCGAGTCCGCCTGCCGTAACGTTTAGTTTTTGAAACGGACCATACTCTTGCCTGAGAGATGCATGTTTTTGGTTTTTAACAGTTATTTCCAAGAATTTATGGGGTGGGGTGGGGTGGGGAGGAGAAAGGTGGGGTATAGAAAGGTGTGAGGGAGATTAGTGAAATGATATCACGCTTCTACTATTTTCCATCATCCATGTTCATAGCTATTACCTTAACTGTTATTATTTCTACATAATTTTATATTACGTAATTCCTTTTCCATGTAATTTTATTTACAATGTAATTAATACTGTTCTAATTTCAACATATTATTTTTCACATATCTAAACGTGTAAAGGACTGTCAATTGTTAGACTTGACACTATAGAAAACGTATATTATTATGAGGTAGTCTTAGCAACGCGACATTGATTTGAATGATTCCTGCGTGTCTGTCAGATGTCGATTGAGAAGAGGAAGGCGGTGCAGTTGGCACGCACCAAGAAGTGGGAAATGGATCGCACCAAGAAGTGCGAGGCACTGAGGCGAATGTGTATTGGGGTCTCCTGGTGGTTCCCGGGTCTTGTTACAGACGAGGACCCGATGAAGGCGGTCCTTGGGAAGTATAATGTACGTCTTGTTTTTACACAACTATTATGACAGATATTAGTTCACTGTGAATTTATTTGAAAAGTGGTGTATTTATTAAACTTATGGTATACAAGTCTTCAAAATAGAAATGGACACTTTAGCTTGTTAATGGATTGTTTTATGTATTATCAACGTGATATATTTACGAAACTTACGGTATAATAAAGTTCTTCTAAATAGATATGAACCGTTTGTTAAGTGACTGTTTTATGTATTACCAAAGTGATGCATTTGTGAAAATTGTGGTATAAAAAAGGTTAACATTCAAAGTAGAAATGCACTGTTTGCTAAGGGACTGTTTTATGTATTACGATCTATATGTCAAAACCATAATTTTATGTAACAATAAATTATTGGTGATGGTTCCCGTGGTGTTATTAGTTTAAATAGAGTCTGTCTTTTTTAAATACATTGTTGCACCACATTATTTCCTTATTGAAATGACAAAATATAAATTTTTAATCATTCAAAATACAACTCTACCAACATCCATAATTTGTATAGTAACTGATTAACGTTTCAGTTGTACGTCTTCATTTTGTTGCTGAATAAGCTGTACAGGTATAACGCAGTCGTGCATCCAGTGGTTTAGAAAATAGGTCATAGTGTTGATGACAGCCACTTGTTGCAGGCCGTGCTTCTCACAGCAAGTCCTATAGCTGTGGTGCGCCCCGTGTCGGAGAAAAAGGAACCTGCCAAAGAACCGGCCAAGAAAGGTTGTGCCATCCGCTCAGTCCCAGAGGCTGGTGAGTGGTCTTTCTTCTGATGGCATCCTTAATTTTAATGCATATTAATTTGTTGGTATAAACACCTGTTCAGAGAGTGTTTTAAACACTTACCAGTGTTCGCACGGGTCCTTGAAAGCCTTGAATTTGATTGGACCAAATTCAAGGCGTTGAAATCCTTGAATTTTACGAAGTAGTCTTGAAAAGTCTTGAATTTAATTGTGGTCAATAAAATATTGTTTTGACTCAATTGTGACGAATAACAGCCAGAAAAGGAAAAGCATATGCACAAAAATAACTTGTGCACATTGGGCAATTGGCATTTCATTGTGGTCAGCGCCACTGTTTTGTTAGTCGAGTAAAAATGTTAATGTTAACTTAATTGACTACACTTAAAAGTACATATGTGTCGTTAAAACTATCTTGAATTTCTTTTTCAAATAGCCTTGAAAAGTCTTGAATTTCATATGTCCGGATATGTACAGACCCTGACTTTCTTAGTCACTAGCCCAGCAGCTTTCTTTATTAACCAATGCAAAGCACAATCTCAAACGACCCAGAAATTATCCATTACACTAATGTATTATAACCAATTGGTCTAGTAACTTCTAAATGCCAACTTTGTTAGATTCGAGTACCAATATTTCTTGGTTGCGTTTAGTCTTCCCTGGCAATGATTTAGTTGTTTGTGATAACCCTGGTTGTCGGAACATGTGGTCAGGAGTTGTTTGGTAAAAATAATGTACTTTTTATTTGAAGATCTTGATTCTGTTATTAAATAATATAATAATATAAAGGATTATAAGCATTATTACACACCATGTATACAAGGAAAATACCGAATGGGTGCTATAAACGTAAAATCTATGTCATAGTAAATTGATAAACATTAATAGCGATAACATAGATATACATTAAAACAAAATAAATACGCTGAAATACAATAGGATGTAAATAAATAAATAAAATTTAATAAGTTATCTAAAACACTTGAAGGATAAAAAAAATAATAAGTTAATAAATATATAAATGATGTTTATGGATGATATTTAACATTTGAATATATCGTCAGCAAATTTGGGGGTAGAAAGTTTTTATTTTAAAATGTTGATTCTGTTCACAGCACTGCCCCACCTCGCCAGACTCATCCATGGAAATGTCTGCAGCATTCAGAAGCTGGTGAAAGAGTTCCGAGAGTACTGGAGTCGACACACAGCTGTCGATGGTGACGCGTCAACGACAGACAAAGCTGGTGACGTGTCGATGACAGACAAAGCTGGTGACGTGTCGATGACAGACAAAGCTGGTGACATGTCGATGACAGAGGGAGACATATCTGTGACTGATAATAACACATCCGTGACTGACGCAGATGGTGACGTGTCAATGACTGATAAAGAATGTGACACGTCACTGATTCACAAAGACATGTCGATGACTGACAAAGACTGCGACACGTCAGTGATTGACAAAGATCGTGACGTGTCGATGATTGACAAAGACATTGACTCAAACAAAAACAATGATGTCACCAGCATCCCAACAGACGCAAGCCTTAATGCGAGCCATATTGGCTCGCCAGGTGGCGCTGACGGCGGTGTGAAACCAGTGTGCCGATACACGTTTTCGAAGCGACAACTTGACAAGACGATCAGGAAGCTGGGAGTGTACGAGAAGCGTGCTGAGTACGGACGAACCTGCTGGTATGTTCACCAACACCTGCTGGAGAAGTACTCCCTCACCGACCTGCCCATCCCAACCCAGTGGCAGTGGCTCACGCGTCCCAATGTTGACCCGACGAAGAGGAAGAAGAAACTGATGACACCGCGGGTTCGCAACACGAGCACCCCAGTCCGAAGCAGCACGCCCACAATAAAGCAGTTCGCTGTTCCGAACATGAAGCCCATCGTGAATCCGGTTCAAAAGAGGCCGCAGTTCTCCGCAGCTATTACCTCCCCAGGTGGCTGCGTGGGCCCGATTGTGATCGACGATGAAGCGTGTTCAGCGGTGGCTCCATCTGTTGTGGAGGCTGCGCCACCTGGTGAGAAGGTCGCTTCCAATGCGTTGTCGCTGCCGTATTCGTCGACGGCCGTTTTAACACAACTGCCACAGGTGTCGACATCTGGTGGTCGTCCCGAAACTACAGTATGCGAAGACAGTGACAATTCGCTTATACTGCATTTCAGTGAATCGGAATC
Source organism: Oasisia sp. SBJ-2009 (assembly GCA_964017155.1). NCBI lineage: Eukaryota > Metazoa > Annelida > Polychaeta > Sabellida > Siboglinidae > Oasisia > Oasisia sp. SBJ-2009. Next base: position 27,445,875 of record OZ024866.1, read on the forward strand.
GGGAACGACTGACGGCCACACTGATACCCCTGCTGGTCAAGTGGCGTTTCCAAAATTTCCCAAACCTCCCAGCTGTGGGAAAATCGGTGGGAAGAACAAAGAGAAGGAAAGGGTTAAACCTCGCCGCGTGATGCCGACCCTGCTCTCAATGTTCGACAGCCAGACAAAGTCACAGGGGATGTTGAATGGCGCGAAAGCGAAAGTGAAACCAGGTACCACCGACTCGACCCCGATTGAAATAGACTGAACCAAATGCGGACATTTAAAAAACATTTTTTACCTGTTAAGGATGTGAACAAAGTAGATGTAGTTTTCGTTGCTACCAGGTAATGTGCAGGTGTTAGTGGCGGCTTGCTAAACACAATTAGGATGGGTCGGCATGTTGAACGGTACAAGCTGGGCATGAATGTGTGGTCTAATTATCTGTCAGTAGACATTCTTTTAAATGACCTTGGCTGACACTAAATGTCTTCAATTTACATTTGTTAAAAATGCATTCATTATCAATACAAGTACTTAAGCATTTTCTCGAAACCCCAATCCGTTGTTCTTTCGTTAATGTAACAGTAAGAATATTGCCCAAATAGTGACCATAATCTGTCGTACGTACAAGTGCCCAATCTTTATGGCTCACTAAAACAATTCTGAAAGAGTTGTAATTTCCCAGTTGGCTCGGCATTATACACATGGCGCAGGATATTGCATGAGGGAAGACCGGAAATATATACAATATATATAATTATTGATATTTATTGTCTTTCATTTGTGGAACTCGTTTCATCAGCAACCAAAGCACAAAATGTTTGCGTGGCGACTATATGTGCATACACCCATACACTTTTGTAGAACATTTACACCAATCAGACACCACACACAAACTAACACAATACCTGTAGACACTAACTACAGTATGTATACATGTGTTCTTTTCATTTATCGTGTTTTGTACAGTAGCAAATGTGATTTAATATAAAAGTCTTAGATAATTGGCTTCAATAGTATCTTTACAAGAACTGTGAAAGCTTGCCGTTTCATTGATAGGAAGCAAGTTACATGTTTACATTCTGATCATTCGTTATTGGAATCTCTGTAATGCCTAGAAATGTCAGTATTTTTTCTCAGGCTGGTTTTAATCTTGCTTCTGTGAATTTTCTATGCATCAAATTTTTCCGACGTCTGATGTGGAATTAGACGTTAACCTGTGACAGATTGGTGACTTTCTGTCAACTGAAGACTTACTGAGCACTGTCTGTGTGTTTGTTGTCAACGAGTGTGTAACTCTGTCATTTATTAAAATCAAAAATTGAACAAGCAGATCATTGTACGCTGTATTATACTGATGTGCTAGGAATACTGCTGCTAGAATGGGGACTATACATGTTGCTAGAATGGGGACTAAATCCTTCCTGCATTTTGAGGGAGGACTCCGTGAGTGTGTCTATCACAATGACAGGGCTAAACAAAATTATTAATGAAGAAAGTTGAGTTCTGATATAGCACAGTATCCAATCCTCTGGATTGTTCAAAGCACTTTACGCACATTACTCCCAAACATGTCAGCGTCTCACTTTATGTTTGTCCATTAAGACAACAGGTAAACAGTCAGTGCAATGGTAGAATATCTGCCAGTCAAGATAATTATTAATATAGTATTCTTATAGCAAAGAGGACGTCTTGTCCTCCACAGAACACAACAGGCTGTCTTGTCTGTCCAGTGTGCGTTGGGTGTCAACGGGTTGTCCACCTCTTGCCCTCCACTCACTAAATTGTCAACATAAAAGTGTCACCAAAGTCTCAAGGCTGATGATCACAACTGTAGGTCTGTGCCCTTGACCGCGACAGTATGGCCTACACACCCACTATGTGAGTTGGTCAAGGCTTCATCTGTCAGTTCGACACTTCACATTGATTTCCTGTGATACTCCAGTACACTTCACACAGACTGTGATACTCCAGCAGGACACTTCACACAGACTGTGATACTCCAGCAGGACACTTCACACAGACTGATACTCCAGGACACTTCACACAGACTGATACTCCAGGACACTTCACACATACTGTGATACTCCAGGACACTTCACACAGACTTTGTGATACTTCAGGACACTTCACACAGACTTTGTGATACTCCAGGACACTTCACACAGACTTTGTGATACTCCAGGACACTTCACACAGACTTTGTGATACTCCGCAAAACTTCACGTAGAGTTCCTACGGTTCTATGGGGCATTTCACAGACTTCAGGACACTTCACATAGACTTCCTGTGGTACTCGGGAGAGGCGACGATGTAGTCATTGGTGCTGAAGAGTGTGCTGGAGTTCTTTGACATATACCTGCAACAGGCACACGGGCGGGTATAAAAATACCGGTTCAACAGTATTTTGAACTCTACTCAGAATAATAACTCGATACTACACTGAGTCACATCTCAGTGTAACATGGATGTTCTGCAAACATGACCAAATACTCTAGATGGCTACTCAGTACAACATTGGATCTTTCGTCATTCCCAATATTACTTTTTAGGTAATTTTTTACTGATTTCTAGGTAAAATTCCTGTATGTTATATTTTACGTCCCTTGTGCTAGACCCCGTGGAACCAGCAGCTTAGTGTCTCTTCAGGCTGATACATGCAATTAGAGTGAACAAAAGTTGTAACAATAGGTGGACTCTAGTCACTGATGAATCACCCAATTGTCTGACGATTGCACCCTACCCTGAAATACTCTATAAAATCTGTAAAAAAAACCTGCATAATATTACTCTAATTATATAAATATTTTTATATTCTTTTTTTATATTCATATTTTATTTAACTTGTAAAATAAAAATATATAACACACAGTGAATTAACCATTACAATGATTCTGATTCATCATTAAACTATTCACGTATTACTATGTATTTATGTATGTGTAAGTTCAACTACTTATAAGAAACAAATCAATTACTTGAGGAAGTCGTGGACGTGCATCACCAGAAGTTGAATACTCTTCTCATCCAGAGGCGTATAGGCCAACATTCCACCCAGCTTCACTGGAAGAAATGAACGAATAAGTGCAATAATATTCCACCAACGTAACAGAATCAAAAAATGGAATGAAAACTTCCAACCACAATCCATCCATCCAACTTTACACACTGCATCATTGAAACAACGGCTGAACAAGTCCACCAATATTCCACCCAGCGTCACTGAAACAGGTGAATAAGTTCACCAACGTTCATTGATATTGTTACTCTACAGCAATGTACAAATTACAGGTGGTTATAACATAACAGCAAAATAACGCGAATACTCACAGTGGATCTTCAATTCCTCTGCCAGCCAAACAATTTATAAATATGAAAAAGAAACTGATTTTACAAGCCAGAAATTGGCCTCTTCTTTTCAGCAAGTTTCCCATTCTAAATATTTTCACTGTATCATTTTAAGTGGCATTGCCAAAAAAGGTAAAATTATAGTTGTAACCCTTACCAAATAGTCGAAGTAGGTGGGTAGCGCCATAAATCTGTGACATTGTCTTGTCAGGGTGCTCGGCCAAAATCTGGAGCAGTAAAACAATTACAATATTTATGCAATAACCAAGACAAGTTCAATGAAGCAAATACAGTAGTCAAAATTGGCCAAATGAATAACATTTATTAATTGAAATGGTTAGGAATAACATTAAGAGGAATGCAACTCTAAAACCCAAACCATACAGGACATTGAGCCCTTGCACAGTGTCATCCTCTGGTTTCTCAAAACCAAACCTGGCAATACACATTCTACGTATAGATCTAACACATGCAAGAATACATTCCCACCAAATACAAATTGGTGGGGCCAATTCAGCACAAGGTCACCAAAGTCACTATGACCACCCACCAACTGATTGTCTGCACTAAAATGGACTTTCGAGCAGTTTATCATCAGAGTTTAATAAAATGTTGGATAAATAACTCTAAGAAATATAACTTGTCCAGCATCCCTTCACCCTTATGACATGTTAGATCATTGTTTTATGGAAACCAACTAAATAATTGTTGACTGGGCACAATTACCACATACTGTAACATTCACGCTTTCACAAATTAGCTGATTTAATTCTATGGATCTATTCTGTAGACTAGAGTCACAAAGATAACAATGATACCTGAACATTTCTCAGGGAGCACAAATCATTGATAAGAGCCAAAAAGGACAATATGTGACCCATCTTAACAAAAGCGGTCGGATGTCGGTAAATCAGATTTTCCGTAAATGCCGATTTTGTGAGAGAAAAATCGGGCATTCGTCAATTTTGAGATTTTCCCTGAAAATGAGTCTTTAGAATTCGGTTTATCGATTGCCACACTTGTTATCATCTAACTAACTCTGTTTTGTGTATTTTAAAGACATTTGCATAGAGCTATGCTAAGTGTTCCGCTCCATTTCCTTAAAACAAAGCCGAAAATGCCAGTAATTGCGCGCCTTCTTTGCCGCTAATTTTGGGACGATCCCTATCATAACGGGTATCACCGCGTAGCTTAATGCATCATCTGTCCATATATGGTCATATCTATGCTAATGTATGCATTCTCCGGCCTCCAGAAACCTTGGAATAGACCCCCATCCGCACCAGCTGTGTAAACAAACCGGGGTCACATGGTAGCAACAGCTCCGGCAACCGTTCTCATTGGTCCAGTGTGGAACATTTGCATAATTTTCTGAACAACCGCATGCGCACCGTGTTTACTTCGCGTCACTGCTGACCTAGTTAGCGATCAACACAAATCGAAAAATGGCGTTCAACGTGGCGGAGTTGTTAAACTCTGATGCAAGTGATCGGGCACAAATAGATAGTTTGATTGAGGCGACCGGAGGACTTTTTGGAAGAAGTCACTGATGAAAGCGTGGCGGACGATGACGAGGATGACAATTTTGCAAACTACATCACTGACGAAGACGACGATTTTGACTTTCGTGAGAATGATTACGACACGGCACGGCTACGCAAGTCGCTGACCGATCCGTAGAGACGGTGTCAGATTCTCCAGATGCGGAATTGAGAAAAGCAAATGCTAAATATCATGAGAATGATACTATCTTTGAGTGTTCCAAATTTCAGCCAGATATGTCCATCCTAACCAAGGCATAACAGCAGCAGAGTTTGTTCGCTTTTCTTAACAACGAAGGTAATTGCATAAAATATTAATTAATCTGCAATTTTTTTCTAATAAACATTTTGTGTTCACATTAACACGGTATCTTAAGAATGACATTATCTTCCAACATGCGAAGTTTCAACAAGATCGGTCCATGGTAACTAAGGTACATTCTATGAAACGTAAAAAATATTTTGCATCAACTTTGAAGGCCATTTTCTTACTTTGAAGGTTTCTACCCCACACATGTTTGTCAAGCTATAACTTCGGCTAGAATTGAGATATCTTCTAGCATGATATACCATATGAAAGCAGATATTCTGCTCTTTCCAGTTGTACTAATCACTCAATTTTGAAAATTACCGACATCCAACCGATTTTGTTAAGATGGGTCACACACATATAGCTGATGAAGGATGCAAATTAACAGAGACAAAGGCAATTACGTGCACAATGACGTCATTAGTACCAATGAAATCAATATGTAATATCCAATGAAAAACTCTACAGATAAAAGAAACATCTCAATTTCGATATGAAAAATGAACATTTTTGATCAAAAACTACACATAATTTGTGACAGGCTAAAGCTACTCACACATACATTGAAAACTGCAGTTCATAGTTGGCATATAATATAAACATAATCATATTACGAAAGTGTGAACTATAAACATGATAACTTCTATGGACAAGCATAAAATCGACTGTAGGAGGAAGGAGATGGACAAAGCACAGTGTGCGTACGTCAGGCCTACATACCTCCCCATACTGAGCCCTCTCAAACTTATACAGGAGTTGTGTGCCGAGCATTACATTGAAATACTCCCTGATCCCCTGTGTCACTTCTTGAATCGCGTCTCTGTAAAAATACAATAATTTATTTATACTGCTGGATGTACAGTTCAGTTAAAATATTGCATACGGGGTACTTCTTTATAACAAGGCAATGAGCTGCCACCAACTATTGAGTGGATTGAGTCTGCACAGACATTATGCTTAATAAAATGACATGAACCAGGAGGTTAACAGATAAATTTGTCTTTGTCTAGCAGGCGTGTATCCCCTGGTTTTTATTGTACAATATTATACTATAAAAATTAAATATGTTGTATCGTACCGACATCCCAAATATGTTTTACTGAACCATTTTTCACTGGTGAAATGTTATGCTTCATGACAAGTCAACTGTTTACTCTCAAAGAATTGTCTGCGTGAACAACGAAAGCCATATTTACTGCATAATGTTCACATTTGTAGTTCTGTGCCTGTTGGGTAATGACGACATTCTTTGGAATTATTCGAGCTCGCTATTGAGTCTCTTGAGTGAGAGTGCAGCAATTGTTATAAACATTAAACAATTAAATTCTAAAATTGCTTCTGTTTCATTAAAACTTATTAAGTTTTCAATACTTTATAATAGCTACGATTAATATTGTATAATATAACTGCACAATAAAAATTAAACCAAGAAGCACACTCGTGTTAAAATCAGCTACACATCTACTCAGCAGTCGTACGGTTCAGGTCTGTTTATGCAAGGGTGTAGCCATTTCTAACTGCAGAAACACATGAAAGACTTTAAAGGTAAAATAGACTGCACTATGAAAACTGCCTTACCAGACACAGCCTGTCTATTTTGCACACTTGTAAACGTCCTAAAAGACTAGTTGGCCCACTCACTACCTGGAGAGGTTTATGCGTGGACATCTTGACCACTTACTTGTGGGGACTGTTGGGTTTGGATGTCTTAGCCTTGACATAGTCAGCAATGATGTTGTCAACCGTTGTCTTGCAGGGCAGAGAGAGTAACTGAAACAGTCACCAACACTGTGTACTTCATTACAGAGAGAGTAACTGAAACAGTCACCAACATTGTGTACTTCATTACAGAGAGAGTAAATGAAACAGTCACCAACACTGTATACTTCATTACAGAGAGAGTAACTGAAACAGTCACCAACATTGTCTACTTCATTACAGAGAGAGTAACTGAAACAGTCACCAACACTGTGTACTTCATTACAGAGAGAGTAACTGAAACAGTCACCAACATTGTGTACTTCATTACAGAGAGAGTAACTGAAACAGTCACCAACACTGTGTACTTCATTACAGAGAGAGTAACTGAAACAGTCACCAACACTGTGTACTTCATTACAGAGAGAGTAACTGAAACAGTCACCAACATTGTCTACTTCATTACAGAGAGAGTAACTGAAACAGTCACCAACACTGTGTACTTCATTACAGAGAGAGTAACTGAAACAGTCACCAACACTGTGTACTTCATTACAGAGAGAGTAACTGAAACAGAGTCACCAACATTGTGTACTTCATTACAGAGAGAGTAACTGAAACAGTCACCAACACTGTGTACTTCATTACAGAGAGAGTAACTGAAACAGAGTCACCAACATTGTGTACTCCATTACAGAGAGAGTAACTGAAACAGTCACCAACACTGTGTACTTCATTACAGAGAGAGTAACTGAAACAGTCACCAACATTGTGTACTTCATTACAGAGAGAGTAACTGAAACAGAGTCACCAACATTGTGTACTTCATTACAGAGAGAGTAACTGAAACAGTCACCAACACTGTGTACTTCATTACAGAGAGAGTAACTGAAACAGTCACCAACACTGTGTACTTCATTACAGAGAGAGTAACTGAAACAGTCACCAACATTGTGTACTTCATTACAGAGAGAGTAACTGAAACAGTCACCAACATTGTGTACTTCATTACAGAGAGAGTAACTGAAACAGTCACCAACATTGTGTACTTCATTACAGAGAGAGTAACTGAACCAGTCACCAACACTGTGTACTTCATTACAGAGAGAGTAACTGAAACAGTCACCAACACTGTGTACTTCATTACAGAGAGAGTAACTGAAACAGTCACCAACACTGTGTACTTCATTACAGAGAGAGTAACTGAAACAGTCACCAACACTGTGTACTTCATTACAGAGAGAGTAACTGAAACAGAGTCACCAACATTGTGTACTCCATTACAGAGAGAGTAACTGAAACAGTCACCAACACTGTGTACTTCATTACAGAGAGAGTAACTGAAACAGTCACCAACATTCTGTACTTCATTACAGAGAGAGTAACTGAAACAGAGTCACCAACATTGTGTACTTCATTACAGAGAGAGTAACTGAAACAGTCACCAACATTGTGTACTTCATTACAGAGAGAGTAACTGAAACAGTCACCAACACTGTGTACTTCATTACAGAGAGAGTAACTGAAACAGTCACCAACATTGTGTACTTCATTACAGAGAGAGTAACTGAAACAGTCACCAACATTGTGTACTTCATTACAGAGAGAGTAACTGAAACAGTCACCAACATTGTGTACTTCATTACAAAGAGAGTAACTGAAACAGTCACCAACACTGTGTACTTCATTACAGAGAGAGTAACTGAAACAGTCACCAACACTGTGTACTTCATTACAGAGAGAGTAACTGAAACAGTCACCAACACTGTGTACTTCATTACAGAGAGAGTAACTGAAACAGTCACCAACACTGTGTACTTCATTACAGAGAGAGTAACTGAAACAGAGTCACCAACATTGTGTACTCCATTACAGAGAGAGTAACTGAAACAGTCACCAACACTGTGTACTTCATTACAGAGAGAGTAACTGAAACAGTCACCAACATTGTGTACTTCATTACAGAGAGAGTAACTGAAACAGTCACCAACACTGTGTACTTCATTACAGAGAGAGTAACTGAAACAGAGTCACCAACATTGTGTACTTCATTACAGAGAGAGTAACTGAAACAGTCACCAACACTGTGTACTTCATTACAGAGAGAGTAACTGAAACAGAGTCACCAACATTGTGTACTTCATTACAGAGAGAGTAACTGAAACAGTCACCAACACTGTGTACTTCATTACAGAGAGAGTAACTGAAACAGAGTCACCAACATTGTGTACTTCATTACAGAGAGAGTAACTGAAACAGTCACCAACATTGTGTACTTCATTACAGAGAGAGTAACTGAAACAGAGTCACCAACATTGTGTACTTCATTACAGAGAGAGTAACTGAAACAGTCACCAACACTGTGTACTTCATTACAGAGAGAGTAACTGAAACAGAGTCACCAACATTGTGTACTTCATTACAGAGAGAGTAACTGAAACAGTCACCAACACTGTGTACTTCATTACAGAGAGAGTAACTGAAACAGAGTCACCAACATTGTGTACTTCATTACAGAGAGAGTAACTGAAACAGTCACCAACATTGTGTACTCCATTACAGAGAGAGTAACTGAAACAGTCACCAACATTGTGTACTTCATTACAGAGAGAGTAACTGAAACAGTCACCAACATTGTGTACTTCATTACAGAGAGAGTAACTGAAACAGTCACCAACACTGTGTACTTCATTACAGAGAGAGTAACTGAAACAGTCACCAACATTGTGTACTTCATTACAGAGAGAGTAACTGAAACAGTCACCAACACTGTGTACTTCATTACAGAGAGAGTAACTGAAACAGTCACCAACACTGTGTACTTCATTACAGAGAGAGTAACTGAAACAGAGTCACCAACATTGTGTACTTCATTACAGAGAGAGTAACTGAAACAGCCACCAACATTGTGTACTTCATTACAGAGAGAGTAACTGAAACAGAGTCACCAACATTGTGTACTTCATTACAGAGAGAGTAACTGAAACAGTCACCAACATTGTGTACTTCATTACAGAGAGAGTAACTGAAACAGTCACCAACATTGTGTACTTCATTACAGAGAGAGTAACTGAAACAGTCACCAACATTGTGTACTTCATTACAGAGAGAGTAACTGAAACAGTCACCAACACTGTGTACTTCATTACAGAGAGAGTAACTGAAACAGTCACCAACACTGTGTACTTCATTACAGAGAGAGTAACTGAAACAGTCACCAACACTGTGTATTTCATTACAGAGAGAGTAACTGAAACAGTCACCAACACTGTGTACTTCATTACAGAGAGAGTAACTGAAACAGAGTCACCAACATTGTGTACTCCATTACAGAGAGAGTAACTGAAACAGTCACCAACACTGTGTACTTCATTACAGAGAGAGTAACTGAAACAGTCACCAACATTGTGTACTTCATTACAGAGAGAGTAACTGAAACAGTCACCAACATTGTGTACTTCATTACAGAGAGAGTAACTGAAACAGTCACCAACATTGTGTACTTCATTACAGAGAGAGTAACTGAAACAGTCACCAACACTGTGTACTTCATTACAGAGAGAGTAACTGAAACAGTCACCAACACTGTGTACTTCATTACAGAGAGAGTAACTGAAACAGTCACCAACACTGTGTACTTCATTACAGAGAGAGTAACTGAAACAGTCACCAACACTGTGTACTTCATTACAGAGAGAGTAACTGAAACAGTCACCAACACTGTGTACTTCATTACAGAGAGAGTAACTGAAACAGTCACCAACACTGTGTACTTCATTACAGAGAGAGTAACTGAAACAGTCACCAACATTGTGTACTTCATTACAGAGAGAGTAACTGAAACAGTCACCAACAATGTGTACTTCATTACAGAGAGAGTAACTGAAACAGAGTCACCAACATTGTGTACTTCATTACAGAGAGAGTAACTGAAACAGTCACCAACATTGTGTACTCCATTACAGAGAGAGTAACTGAAACAGTCACCAACATTGTGTACTTCATTACAGAGAGAGTAACTGAAACAGTCACCAACACTGTGTACTTCATTACAGAGAGAGTAACTGAAACAGTCACCAACATTGTGTACTTCATTACAGAGAGAGTAACTGAAACAGAGTCACCAACACTGTGTACTTCATTACAGAGAGAGTAACTGAAACAGAGTCACCAACATTGTGTACTTCATTACAGAGAGAGTAACTGAAACAGTCACCAACATTGTGTACTTCATTACAGAGAGAGTAACTGAAACAGAGTCACCAACATTGTGTACTTCATTACAGAGAGAGTAACTGAAACAGAGTCACCATTCACCAACATTGTGTACTTCATTACACAAATCTCTTCACTTCAGTTCACAAAACAATGTGTGAAATACCTGTCTACCACAATGAATGAAATGAAACAAATTAGCAGCTTGACACCTGCACTCCACAAAACATCTTCATCACTGTCTCTAAATAACTATTATATACTAATTACTGACCTGCATCCATTTTTCAATTTGTAAAAACACAGCTGTATAAACACGCATATATGTGTATACAAATGTCACGATCATGGTTTAGGGAATGTTTTTAAATTGACTATGCCTCCGCCCTGTCTCTCACCTGTTTATGACACTACACCTCCATGTCTCCCACCTGTTTATGACACTACACCTCCATGTCTCCCACCTGTTTATGACACTACACCTCCCTGTCCCCCACCTGTTTATGACACTACACCTCCATGTCTCCCACCTGTTTATGACACTACACCTCCATGTCCCCCACCTGTTTATGACACTACACCTCCATGTCTCCCACCTGTTTATGACACTACACCTCCATGTCTCCCACCTGTTTATGACACTACACCTCCATGTGTCCCACCTGTTTGTGACACTACACCTCCATGTCTCCCACCTGTTTGTGACACTACACCTCCATGTCTCTCACCTGTTTATGACACTACACCTCCATGTGTCCCACCTGTTTATGACACTACACCTCCATGTGTCCCACCTGTTTATGACACTACACCTCCATGTGTCCCACCTGTTTGTGACACTACACCTCCATGTGTCCCACCTGTTTGTGACACTACACCTCCATGTGTCCCACCTGTTTATGACACTACACCTCCATGTGTCCCACCTGTTTGTGACACTACACCTCCATGTCTCCCACCTGTTTGTGACACTACACCTCCATGTGTCCCACCTGTTTGTGACACTACACCTCCATGTGTCCCACCTGTTTATGACACTACACCTCCATGTGTCCCACCTGTTTATGACACTACACCTCCATGTGTCCCACCTGTTTGTGACACTACACCTCCATGTGTCCCACCTGTTTCTGTCTTGTCACAAGATCCCAGTCGTCTACGAGCCACAGTTTAAGTTCCTCAGGTATTTTCACCTTCACCTCAATCTTCGTTAGATAATTCTCCTCCTGGCAACAGAAACAGTAGCAAAACGTCTATAGCTCCTACATCCTTGAGAACTCAAGCCCAGAGACACAACATACAAACTGATTAGGTGTAGCCACAAATGGAGAGTCATATCTAGAACATGGCGCCATCGAAACGTTGGGGTGGGAATCTGATTTTAAACAAATAGGTTTTTTATATGGCTACAGTTTCATTATTCTCATATGATTTAATACATATTCCTATATGTGTAAAATCTGAAGTAAAATGTATTTGTTTGATTCCAGATGTTTGGAGTAGTTACGAGAAAGCAGGTTTGCCAATGTTGAGCTTAGTTTTAGAAATAAAACAGGAAACGGATGATCTAAGGGTCCTGGAGAATATCAGAAAATGCAGCAGAATAATTAAATGCACACAAGACACCAGATCTTCAGTTTATTATAAATTATTAGTGCTCTGCTTAATTGTTTTTACAGAGAATGCATTTGTATAGTACACAATACATACAATGACTATGTTATATTTTAGGAGGGATATCACAATATCACATAAAATACAGATTTGCTTCAAATGTAAAAAATCTTGTTAAAGCACTATATTTACGAAGATACTGACAAAGACGTCTTCTTTAAACAAGAACATGAACTGTCACAAGAAACAGTTCTAACTTAGCATAATTTGCTCACAATCCAAATTCCAGTTGCGGGTATTACCTGGAGACCCTGTCTTCAGTTAACTTGTGATTAATGATAACATTCTTATGTTCTGCATATTGAGTTTTACACAACAGATATTACACTTTTTCTTTTTAAATATATATCATTAATCTTATTCATTTTTATTAATATTATTTCAGTATTGCTGGAATTAGTGTTTTGTATTTAATTTCACATGTCTAATTATCCTTTTAAAGAATATACATTAATCTGTAATATGATATAACTTATAATTTATCACATATAATTACTATTTGTTATTATTACTATATTAATATTTAATCAGTATACGCAGACTTCTTATCATAACGTTTAACTATAAAATGTTGCATGTATGTACATGCCTGTGAATGGGACAGCCATGCCGGAGTTGATGGTATTAAAATAGTTTTAATATTATTACAGGTGTATTATTATTATTATAGGTGTATAATTATTATTATTATTACAGGTGTATTATTATTATTATTATTATTACAGGTGTATTATTATTATTATTGCAGGTGTATTATTATTATTATTACAGGTGTATTATTATTATTATTATTATTATTATTACAGGTGTATTATTATTATTATTACAGGTGTATTATTATTATTATTATTACAGGTGTATTATTATTATTATTACAGGTGTATTATTATTATTATCATTACTACAGGTGTATTATTATTATTCTTATAGGTGTATTGTTATTATTATTATTACAAGTGTATTATTATTATTATTATTATTATTGTTGTTGCAGGTGTATTATTATTATGTAAACACAGGAAAGAGAGATGGTGATTTCAACATATAAGTTCGTGAACTCACAGATTCTACCGTGGGATCAACGCGAGCTCGCTTCTTTTTCGGTTGGTCTAACGAACTGTTACTGTCTGTCACCGAGACAACCGATGATGCCGAGGCAGATGGCGCCACAGGTGCTGCAAAAAACGAAAGATAATAATCTGTGCTTTACAAAGTTCCACATCAGTTTTTCCGTGCACAAAACTGTGCACACAATTTTTACAAAAAGTAAAAAACACAAACGGACGAGATGTCAGTGCACATGATTGGAGGGTGGGTCACCCATCTGTCCAAACGATTTTCGGGTTTGTTGGATTTGAAATCAGATTCCTACATCAAAATATAATGACCAATCCCTTATTATTGGTTATAGATAAAACAGCGCCACTTACTGCTGCATTCCCTTTCTTTCTCTTTCTCTTTCTCTTTCTCCTTCTCTTTTTCCTTCTCCTTCTCCTTCTCCTTTTCCTTTCCCACCTTCTTCCTCTCCCTCTCAACTGGGGGAGGTGGGGCTGGGGTGTGAGGTTTCTCTTTTGTCTCTTTCTCCTTTTCTTTCTCCTTCTCTGCCTTCTTCAGTTTCCCTCGTGCCAGCTTCGCCTTGCTCCTAGCAACCGACAGAAACAGCTCCTAGCAACCGACAGAAACATCTCCTAGCAACCGACAGAAACAGCTCCTAGCAACCGACAGAAACAGCTCCTAGCAACCGACAGAAACAGCTCCTAGCAACCGACAGAAACAGCTCCTAGCAACCGACAGAAACAGCTCCTAGCAACCGACAGAAACAGTTCCTAGCAACCGACAGAAACAGCTCCTTGCAACCGACAGAAACAGCTCCTAGCAACTGACAGAAACAGCTCCTAGCAACCGACAGAAACAGCTCCTTGCAACCGACAGAAACAGCTCCTAGCAACCGACAGAAACAGCTCCTAGCAACCGACAGAAACAGCTCCTAGCAACCGACAGAAACAGTTCCTAGCAACCGACAGAAACAGCTCCTAGCAACCGACAGAAACAGTTCCTAGCAACCAACAGAAACAGCTCCTAGCAACCAACAGGAACAGTTCCTTGCAACCAACAGAAACAGCTCCTAGCAACCAACAGAAACAGCTCCTAGCAACCAACAGAAACAGTTCCTTGCAACCAACAGAAACAGCTCCTAGCAACAGAGAGAAACAGCTCCTAGCAACCGATGGAAACAGCTCCTAGCAACAGAGAGAAACAGCTCCTAGAAACTGACTGAAAGAGCTTCTAGCAACCCACAGAAATGGCTCCTAGCAACCGACAGAAACAGTTCCTAGCAACCGACAGAAACAGCTCCTAGCAACCAACAGAAATAGCTCCTAGCAACCGACAGAAACAGCTCCTAGCAACTGACAGAAACAGTTCCTAGCAACCAACAGAAACAGCTCCTAGCAACCAACAGAAACAGCTCCTAGCAACAGAGAGAAACAGCTCCTAGCAACCGACGGAAACAGCCTGAAAGAGCAACCCACAGAAATGGCTCCTAGCAACCGACAGAAACAGTTCCTAGCAACTGTCAGAAACAGTTCCTAGCAACTGTCAGAAACAGTTCCTAGCAACCAATGGAAATAGCTTTTAGCAACCGACAGAAACAGTTCCTAGCAACCAATGGAAATAGCTTTTAGCAACCGACAGAAACAGCTCCTAGCAACTGACAGAAACAGCTCTTAGCAACCGACAGAAACAGCTCCTAGCAACTGACAGAAACAGCTCCTAGCAACCGACAGAAACAGCTCCTAGCAACAGGCAGAAACAGCTCCTAGCAACCGACAGAAACAGCTCCTAGCAACCGACAGAAACAGCTCCTTGCAACCGACAGAAACAGCTCCTAGCAACCAACAGAAACAGCACCTTGCAACCAACAGAAACAGCTCCTAGCAACCGACAGAAACAGCTCCTAGCAACCAACAGAAACAACTCCTAGCAGCTGATAGAAAGAGCTCCTAGCAACCAACAGAAACAGCTCCTAGCAACCAACAGAAACAGCTCCTAGCAACCAACAGAAACAGCTCCTAGCAACCGACAGAAACACCTCCTAGCAACCAACAGAAACACCTCCTAGCAACCGACTGAAACAGTTCCTAGCAACCAATGGAAATAGCTTTTAGCAACCGACAGAAACAGTTCCTAGCAACCAATGGAAATAGCTTTTAGCAACCGACAGAAACAGCTCCTAGCAACTGACAGAAACAGCTCTTAGCAACCGACAGAAACAGCTCCTAGCAACTGACAGAAACAGCTCCTAGCAACCGACAGAAACAGCTCCTAGCAACAGGCAGAAACAGCTCCTAGCAACCGACAGAAACAGCTCCTAGCAACCGACAGAAACAGCTCCTTGCAACCGACAGAAACAGCTCCTAGCAACCAACAGAAACAGCACCTTGCAACCAACAGAAACAGCTCCTAGCAACCGACAGAAACAGCTCCTAGCAACCAACAGAAACAACTCCTAGCAGCTGATAGAAAGAGCTCCTAGCAACCAACAGAAACAGCTCCTAGCAACCAACAGAAACAGCTCCTAGCAACCAACAGAAACAGCTCCTAGCAACCGACAGAAACACCTCCTAGCAACCAACAGAAACACCTCCTAGCAACCGACTGAAACAGTTCCTAGCAACCCATGGAATCAGCTCCTAGCAACCCACAGAAATGGCTCCTAGCAACCCACAGAAATGGCTCCTAGCAACCAAAAGAAACAGTGCCTAGCAACCAAAGGAAATAGCTTTTAGCAACCGATAGAAACAGTTCCCAGTTACCAACAGAAACTAGACTGGTACTGAGGCCTGAGGGGTGTGCTGATTCTAGTCGCCTGAATAGACAGTCACCACAGGAGTCCTGTGTACTGAGATCTGCTATAAGCCCAGGCAGAAACAGGCAGCATGTTAACATTCTGCTTTCTGGGAAGGCCCTGAGATGCCCTTACAAAAAACAATTGAACCACAAATTTCTTGCATACAATGAATACACCCACAGATAGTAAATTAGAGGCTAAGGTTCAGAAATGTTTTTTGCCCTAAAGTACCACAAAAGGTTTAAAAGCATGTTTACAGAAATTTACATTTCTTGTGCATAGTGACAGTACCCTAAGAAACGTCTATGCAAAATTTGAAAAACACATATTCAGTGGTTTCTGAGATTTATCAACGCACGGTGGATGACGCATGGTGGACCGAAGTGATGTTATAAGTCCATTGGACCTTCGGTCTAAAGGACTAAAATGTTTCATTAAACTAGTGATGTCGGAGTTATCATTATATTGCATAATACATATGTATATGCATATTGTTTCATTATTATAATTTTTGAGGGCAACATATGGCCTTTAAACAAAAATATCAAGACTATTCAAACATTACACAAAAACGAACGAACGTACGCGTGAGCCCGGGAGAGTTCGCGCTGCTTCTGGACACTTGTGTCGTTGAACTTGAGGACTCGGCTCTCTGGCACCCACTCGTCCCAACTACAACACAACCCTCTCTTACACCTGTCTCTCGTCCCAACTACAACACAACCCTTTCTTACACCTGTCTCTCGTCCCAACTACAACACAACCCTCTCTTACATCTGTCTCTCGGCCCAACTACAACACAACCCTCTCTTACACCTGTCTCTCGGCCCAACTACAACACAACCCTTTCTTACATCTGTCTCTCGTCCCAACTACAACACAACCCTCTCTTACATCTGTCTCTCGTCCCAACTACAACACAACCCTCTCTTACACCTGTCTCTCGTCCCAACTACAACACAACCCTCTCTTACACCTGTCTCTCGTCCCAACTACAACACAACCCTCTCTTACACCTTTCTCTCGTCCCAACTACAACACAACCCTCTCTTACACCTGTCACTCGTCCCAACTACAACACACAACCCTTTCTTACACATGTCTCTCGTCCCAACTACAACACAACCCTCTCTTACACCTGTCTCTCGTCCCAACTACAACACAACCCTTTCTTACACCTGTCTCTCGTCCCAACTACAACACAACCCTCTCTTACATCTGTCTCTCGGCCCAACTACAACACAACCCTTTCTTACATCTGTCTCTCGTCCCAACTACAACACAACCCTCTCTTACATCTGTCTCTCGTCCCAACTACAACACAACCCTCTCTTACACCTGTCTCTCGTCCCAACTACAACACAACCCTCTCTTACACCTTTCTCTCGTCCCAACTACAACACAACCCTCTCTTACATCTGTCTCTCGTCCCAACTACAACACAACCCTCTCTTACACCTGTCTCTCGTCCCAACTACAACACAACCCTCTCTTACACATGTCACTCGTCCCAACTACAACACAACCCTCTCTTACACCTTTCTCTCATCCCAACTACAACACAACCCTCTCTTACACATGTCTCTCGTCCCAACTACAACACACAACCCTTTCTTACACTTGTCACTCGTCCCAACCCCTGCACCCCTCCACCTGACACATGGGGTGTAGGACACAACTACACCTACTTGTCATAGAACTAGATAGAAGAGGAGTTTTTATTTTAAATATTCAAGGTTGAAGATCTCGATACAAACTTTTATGTATTCCTGTAAAATAATACATCTATACATGCTATTTTCAAAGCATAGATTGTCCTCCTCCAATATAATTTAAAGGGTTGACTCACTTTTTGTTCCAACCACTGTAGTGAATGAGGTATCGGACAGACTTCTCTTTGACATCGGCCTTGACACACTAAACGAGTAGAAAACACCATAAACATGTTGACACCAGTGTTAGGTGTGTGGATTCCACACAGCCCCTTCTGGGGCTAAACCAGGAGTTGTGCACTGAATAACTGTGTAAAACAAGTCTCTGTCTGTATCTAAGCTAGAGTATGGTGAGGTGGGCTGGAGCAACAAGGTGGATGGCACTGAGAGCTTGTTGAAATGGGTGTAGTGTCAGTATGCCTATAACTTCTGGGGGAGTAGATTAGATTCCACGACTCTCGTGTAGAAGGTGTATTTGTATGTATTCATTTACTTGCTAGGATTGCTGTTTTTGGTGCGGAAGCATGTGTCATTGCGGTAGCGTGTTATTTAGGATGTTGTATTTTATCCTGTAAAACTCACTTGTATGCTGTGCATTTATTTGTAGGTGGTGACCGGAATAAATATATCCTCTGTTGCATACTATTATAATAAAAAATCATAACTCTGCAAATAACACTTTATTATAATGAAATGATACTATCTCCATCATGTTGGATAATCATGGCGATATTAATAGCTAAACATCACCCAGAAAATATGAAAAAAAACAAATGCACTATCCTGCTCCCAAATTACTGGGCGTACAAATTCAATCACTTAGAAAATTCAGTTCTTTTTACTTATAGTTGTATCCTTGAATAGTGGTTTGAGATGGTAAACAAATTATGCTGAATCTTTTATACTTCCAGGGTTCGAATTTAGCGGGGCCCGCTGGCCCCCACATTTACTGTCGGACCCCCAGATGTTGAACTCTGAGGGCCCGACTGGCCCCCAGGTCAAAGAACTGTAAAATTTATAAATAATGGCCTGACAACTTCCTATCCCAGAGGCCAAGGCAAAGAAAATGTCATTATTCACTTTACCAGTAAATGATCCTGGCTGCTGCCTGGGGTGGGGGTGGGGGGTTGGGGTGAAGGGGGGCAGAAGATTGCTGCTGCCCTTGGTCAGGGTTAAAATTGATTGACAAGGGGTTGCTGAGGTGGACAAACCTGTCGACTAGGCCAGGGAAAAAGAATTAATAACCTAGGATTGTGTTACTAGAAATAGACAGGTCTTAGACATAATCTACTATGAAGTTCTACGATGTAACTAAACTGTCATTTTCCATAATGCTGTGGCAATAGGTATATAGGTACATAGGCATCAATCCTTGGTTTATACAGTTTATGGCCAATACTGTTTTAAAGTACATGCATGAATGGCGGTAAAAATTAAGGAAGGAACGGGACCTCACACAGTCGCTTAAGCTGTTGTGGGTGGGTGGGGGAGCAGGAATAGGCAACCTTGTGTTGCCATCTACAAACGCAGGCAGCCCAAAGAGGAAGATCTATAAGTTTCAAGCAGCTCCGGTTCAGAGGAAAATTAACAACCCTCCATTGATCTCTTGAAATTATCATTAGCCTTTACTACATAGGCTACAGCCATTATGTTTGTGGCATGTGAATTGTGTTGAATAAAGTTATAGCTACAATGCGACTTAAATGTGCATTTGTTGCATGGCCCCCACTTTTTGTGCCGGGCCCCTAGATTTTGAAAAGTCGGGGCCCTGCTGGCCCCCACTCATTTTTGGCTAAATTCTAACCCTGTACTTCCAACATTTCCCTCACACACAGCATTGACAGGAAGCATCTCTCCTTCACACAGAACAGTATTAATCTGGCTTTTATTACAGCTGGAGTTCTCAATCTCACCTTTGCCTCGTACAGAAGAGGTCCATGGAAACAAAGGATCCGTTCACCTACAAATGAAGAGACAGGTTGTTAACATTATCACATAACATGATGTCACACAGAGTATATACCTTCAAAGCAAGACAATTTTTACATTATCACATGTCACATAGATTATATGCGTTCAAAGCAAGAAAGTTCTCACAAAATGTCAGAGTTGGAGCTAGACCTCACCAATGCAATCCAAGATATATGAATGACCTAAATTTTAGATCACCAATTAAATATTTAAAAAATGCTTCTATTCAACATTTGTTTGAAAAAACAAATAAAGGTAGACAATCGGATATTTTAGAATTATATCATGTTACACAGTTTAAGCAATGTGTGTGTGTGTGTGTGTGTGTGTGTGTGTGTGTGTGTGTGTGTGTGTGTGTGTGTGTGTGTGTGTGTGTGTGTGTGTGTGTGTGTGTGTGTGTGTGTGTGTGTGTGTGTGTGTGTGTGTGTGTGTGTGTGTGTGTGTGTGTGTGTGTGTGTGTGTGTGTGTGTGTGTGTGTGTAATCTATCTAATACCAGAATGACATATTTCGACATACAGTAAAACCTGTCTTAAGATGTATTCTGCAAAACTGGTCTTTCAAAAGAGTTGGTCTCTCATAACAGGTTGTGCAACAAATCCTCTTGGCACAATTTTGGATTTTTTGTACATATAAGTATTTATATTAAAAATGCAACATTTATTTGATTTAAAACGAATGTAAAAAAATCAACCATAATAAGTTCAATTTATCACTTAAAAACAATGCACAAAACATGACAGATGCCAGGGCAATACACTAAAAATATCATTTAAGTAACATAAGCTAGCGCACTGACAAGTTTATTGCTTACAGTTAAACATCATCAAACAAAACTTAATTCCTGTATTTGCAAATTATGTCTAAATATTACACAATATACATAATTTGAATACAGGGAAACTGAAAAATTTCCTCATTATCTCACAAAATTATATTTTGGACACAATATACATGAGTGAATTAACACGCTTTCGGCCCTGTATTCGTTGTAACTTAGGTTTCTCTGGTGGCACCAATTGATTGCTACATCTGCTGTGTAAATATGTTTACACATGTGGGTTTTCGATTTTCTGCAACCCATGGCAGTGACAGTTGCAATCTCACAGAGCGTGGCTGAGATGTTGACACAACATTTCTGGCAAGTATTTTAACAAAATCACAGAATGAGATGATAGTTAACCAAATAAACTACGATCCACCTGAAGGGTTATACCATTGTAAATGATACTGTTTTCATTTAAGTGATATTAAAGACGTATTATTTAACGTTGACATAAAGATTGCTTGTCTGATGCCAGGTCACAATTTAGCATCAGACCTGGACCCTGCTAACACATGAAAATAATGGTCGCGTGAACAGTGTGTGTGGTCACTGGTTGTTTATCAGGTAGTTGTTCATTGCAGGACAATGCAGGTACATTTAAAATAGAAATGATCCATGCCTAATGAAATGATCGTTGAAGGCGAGTGGTCGCTCCTGTCATGACAGAGGCTGCACAAGAAGGTTTTGTATAGTTATTAACAGTGCTATTAAATGACAATTTCCCTACATTTTTTAAGCTAATATGTTATTGCTATTATTCCCCTTTGATTCAGAAACAAAACGTGGCATTTGTGTAGAATTAGGACCAACCTAAATGTTGCTGTTATAACTGGGAATGTGGTTGGAATGCCCCACTACCTGAATGCCCCAGTCGCAATGCCCCTACTGCCTAGTCGCAATGCCCCAATCTCAAAGTCGCAATGCCCCAACCGCGAAGTCGCAATGCCCCACATTTTGGAACACTGTGGTCGCAATGCCCCACTTTTGGACGGAATGCCCCATTTTCTATATTATATAATACTAAAAATAATTGTTAGATTACCGAATGCGTTCCATTTG
Source organism: Oasisia sp. SBJ-2009 (assembly GCA_964017155.1). Taxonomy (NCBI): domain Eukaryota; kingdom Metazoa; phylum Annelida; class Polychaeta; order Sabellida; family Siboglinidae; genus Oasisia; species Oasisia sp. SBJ-2009. Next base: position 27,468,059 of record OZ024866.1, read on the forward strand.
CACTTGTTTCGTGCGGCAATATATATATAAGATATTTTATATAATACTAATATCTTTTTTGTTACATTATTGAATGCGTTCCAGTTGCACTTGTTTTCACAAAAGTGAATTAAAAAGTCACAATTACTATTTGTTGTAACCGATATTAATTTTCATGATAGGTTTGACAAATCGCACAAAGATGAAATATATACGGAGACAAAACATAAATTCAGTTATACTTTCAATAATGTTCAGATAATCAACGAAAAATATTGTTTATTCATTATACATTTACTTATGTAATGTATATTATTGTATTATATATTATAGTGCTGGTTCGATACCAAAAATATCGAAGTATCGCGATACTTGCAAAAGTTCGATACCGATATTTAGTGGTATCGCGATACTTCGATATTTTTGGTATCGAACGCCCACTATTCGATACCTTCGATATTTCGATACTCGACACCGAGTCCATTCGACAAAGTCGATGCGAAGGCGCAACATCGTTGTTGGTGATGACGTTGTTTACGGGAGCTATCACTACAGCGCTACGTAGCCTAAATTGACGTAGGCGTGGTTGTTTAAAAAATAATATAACATAAAATGTGAATTGTTTTCTAAAACTTTATTGTAGAATTAGTCTCTATAATAACTGTTTTCTGTGTGCGATCTTAGGCTTAGCGTAGGTCAGACTTCACTTAGCCTCGTTACCCAAACCAAAGTTCGTATGTGACGCTCTCGTTTGGTGGCAGTACCATGCCATCTTTCTCCCTACTTTATTTACGGTTACGCGTACAAAAACACACATCCTATAGTATTTGTATAGAGTGTTTATTGCACGCACTAGTATTTATGAAACTAGTTTAATAATAATATTATTAATATAAATATTTATTCGAGCGCGATGAGGAGGTTATGTTTATCCGGGTTTGGTGGCGCCACCATTTGCCGTACACGATGCCCACAACCAAGGCGAACGACAACAAGTCGCAACTTTCATCGCTAATAATTTGGCAGTTTTCCAACAAAGAGTGTCTGCTGTGCTAGAGGCATCTCAAAGATAGCGGAGGAAATACATCGAATTTGACGAAACATGTCACCATTCAAGAAGCTATCAAAACGTGATGATCAATTTTCATCGTATGGCGGCGTCGACGTCGTGGACAACGTCGCATTGCCATTGACTCGAGAACGTATTCTATCGAAATATTCGACAGTGAGCGAGCAATGGACATCTAGTTGCAATCGAAGCGAATCGCCATCGGTTGCCGAATCTACTAAGTAACTGCGGCAAACATCGCCAAGAAGTGACATACACGACGTGACTGATTAACGATGACGATGTGCTTACTGCATCTACTGTCACTCACTGTGACACTGCCAGTCACTGGCAGTGGCCAAACAGATTCACCACTGACAGAGCCAGAGGTAGAGGAAGAAACTGACCGGTTCTTGAAAACAGTTGCAAAAACATTATGGGGCTTGTTATGTGTACTTGATAATGTGGTAATTTAAGTTTTATATAAAAAACAATTGTGTGAACTGGGAAGTGCAATTGTAATTTTTATTAATATATGTTAAATCACAATTATCTTTACGATACAATTAATTATAAAACAGTTATAACAGTGAGTGTGCAGCTGTGCTGGCAGTGGCACTATAATAAGTGATAGGTGTATTTATATTTAATATAATAATAACATATCTGTATGTTGTGGTTTAGCTGTATTTGTTGATGGTCACTTTAGGAGACACATTGAATTGAAATTAAGCTGCTATATTATAGTGTATTTACAAACAGCTGGGGTGAAGTACTGTTATTAATTTAAAATAATTCAGTGCAATTGATGAATTTATTTGTCACAAGGTATTTTATTGCAGTTGTCTTTATTGTTTTAATTTTATATTACAGTTACCTTTTAGTTTTACAACAGTAATCAATTATATTGAAACTGTTGTTTGTTTACTTACATAAAATGAAAATTGCATTTTAAAATTATCACATATTTCCCTACTTGTAAGTGAAAAATTGTGTGTGTTTCTGTGGCATTAGTTTAAGTGGATAGTAGTGTGTTTCTTTTGAGATCTCTACTGTACTGAATTACACTTACAAGGTAAATTTTGAGAATCGAATAAAAATCTGGTATCGATTGATATCGAAGAATTCTGGTATCGAACCAGCAATATGTCGATCGGTATCGAAGAATTCTGGTATTGAACCAGCACTACTTCTGTTGCATGCATACTGTTTCTACTGGGAACTGTGTTCTATCTGAATATTAGACTTACAACGTAAGTATCGAGTATCGAACAAAATTCAGGTATCGATCGGTATTGAACAAAACCTGTTATCGAACCAGCACTAATATATTATATTCATAAGTTTGACAATAATAAAATGTTATGTTTTAACATGTTTTGATAATAATAAAATCACTGGGGCATTGCGACCAAAAGTGGGGCATTGCAACCTCGCGGTTGGAGCATTGCGACTTCCCGGTTGGGGCATTGCGACTTCGCGATTGGGGTATTGCGACTAGGTTTGGGGCATTCCGGTCGTGGGGCATTCAGGCAGTGGGGCATTGCGACTATAATTCTTATAACTGTATCTTCGCCAACATTTAATACTTCATTTTTTTAATATAATCACTCAACATCACCTTACGCATATTTATGTTTTATAAACAGTGCGTCTTAGGGGATTTTTTTTGGTCGGAAAGATGGTGCAGTCAGCATATAAACACACTGCTTATCGGAATATCGCTCATTCCTTGTGCACGACGCAGTAACATCTCGAGCAGCTGCACTTGTGGCTGCCACAAATCGGAGCGCTATTTCACGCCTATTTGGGTCTCAAAACGCAATATTTGGATCTATGATTATTTTATGGTTAGAATTAGATTTACTATTTTATTAGACCCAATGGCAATGACCAATGTAGGCATGTAACATTATAGTAATAACGGCACATTTGAGGTGGGTCCGAATTCTACACAAGTGCCCAAAACTGATCTATATTCCTAAAAGATACTGTGTTTCTTACATATTAATACTAGGCTAATAATAAGAAGATCAGGCCTTGCGCCTTCTAGATTCTACCTTCTAGAAGCTAGAGTCTACATATCGGTCTTGGGCGATAATATAGTAATTAATCATGTTGCATTGTCACTACTCAAACCGGTTATGTCAATTGTATTGTCTGCGTAATGCAACTCACCATCTTGGAATTTTACTTTCGGTGGCATTATTCAACAACGTCAATGCTTACACGATTTGACAAAAATGCAATAAATGCTATTAAACTTTTTATCTCTCCCGCCGCTTTCGCCACCTATCAAACGGCTCAACAATCTCTCGACGAGTGCCGCCCCCTGTCGGGTGAGTCTATTGATACGATGGCTGGGAACATTGATGGACTAGGGGAGACCGGGGATAGTTGACCCTACTCGGTGGGTATTATTTTCTCCTTTGTTCCAGAAGTGTTGACTGTGTTGTTTGTATATTCTGGATGTATTTACTTACTGTACTTACCGTCGCCGTCGCCGTCGCCGTCGCCGTCGCCGTCGCCGTCGCCGTCGCCGTCGCCGTCGCCGTCGCCGTCGCCGTCGCCGTCGCCGTCGCCGTCGCCGTCGCCGTCATCATCGTTGTGCAGCCACGGTGTCTCGTGGTTGGGCGAAAGCCTCAGCATGCTGTTTCCGCTTCTGCCTATCTTGCGCTATCTTCTGCCAGATGGTACCCTTCCTCTACTCGTCTAGTTCGTCTCTCCATTGTCTCGCCGGTCTTCTTCTAGATCGGTTCCCTTCTTATGGTTTCCAGGCGGTGATACGCAATGTCCATCGGTTATCTCGTATTATACAGACGAACCCTACCCAGGTCCACCCTTGTCTTCTGACCTTGCTCATTTGTCAATACTGGAAGTAGGGCCTACGCATAATTTGGCTCTTCAAAAAGTGTCCAATATCGCCTTTGACGATGTTTGACGAATGCGACCTAGCCAGCCGTGTTTCTTCTTTGAACAGTGTCTTGATGTTTGTCTCTGCACGTGCTATACAGCTGTCCCAGGTATAGACGTACGATTTGCTTGCCCGCGAATTGATACGGCTCTAATGTACCCATTCCTCTAGGTTCCCCAAATATTCCTAACTGCATCCCGCCAATTTGATTTGTACCCCCATTCGAGGCACCTAGTAACTTACAACCTCAACCCCTTTAACTGAGGCTCGAGACATCCTACATACTATTATAAATACATAACACTTTTCCCCCAACGGGAACAACAACATCTCCATCTGAATTCCAAAAAGTCCCGCTTCTGTGGTGAATATGGCAGAGGCTTTTTGGCGTAAAATGCAGTGAACTCTCATTGAAAGGCGAAATGTAAGGATATCTCCATCACATTATAGACGTCGTCATCAAACATGGAGAAAACGGAGAGATGTAAATTAATGCGTCCACTATAGACTGTTTAGTTTATTGAAACTCGGTTGATCCAACGGGCATTAATTTCGTTGTGGCATAAAAGTTACTTATTTAGCCACTTGTTACAACACTGGCCGCTTTGTGTTTGTATTATTGATAATAGTTTTCCGGTCGGTGCTTGCTTCCGCATTACTGATTTTCTAAGAGAGTTAAAGCGGTCTGTCGTATAATAAAGCACAAGTAATGCAGTGTTACATGCTTGTCAGTTCCCCAATTTAAAACAGCGTGCGGAACTAGACTCGTGTAGGACGTAACGTTGCGTTACGTTATATAACAATTAACCGTCTGTCTGACTTGTGATGGTTTGCGCCGCCGCTTTGTCAGTTCGGTGATAATTGTTATGCATCGCCTTGTGTTGCAAAGAAGTCCAACTCGGGCATGGCAATCTCTCCCGTATCAGCAGCAGACATACACTGCCGTATGTGAAGAGAATGCAACATTTGGAGATGTGCTTTCGATGATCCTTCCTCTCAGCCTGTACGTTGTGCCATTCGTCTATCTGCTCCTCTTTTCATGCCAGTTTTGACAATTGCTCTCCAGTTTCCACGATCACTGGCGACAGTCTCATCTTCATGTCACGCTTGCGGGTGTCTTTGTAACGTAGATATGGTCGGTCAACGGTATGTGTCTCAGTGACAAGTTCACCATATAAGACATATTTTGAATCGTGTAAGCTAATCGTATTAGCATGGATGATAACATCATGATCTACCGGATTATCCCCTTTTAAGGATGTTACCATAACCTCTCTAGTTTCGGTCGGTTCTATCAACGTGTTTACTGCAGTGTATATTAAACAGATAACAGAATACTTCTTTGGTTTTCAGTTTTATTCTTACGAAATGTTACATCGGATGACGAAAAAGTTGCCGTCATCAATCAACCTGTCATTTTTTTCAAATCAAATACATATCTAGTTCAAATGATTACATTTGAAGACGGCATGTAAGCCATGGAAGGAATCTGTAAGCCGGCTTGTCAACTTTTTGAAAACCTGTCGGGGAGGAGGAGGTGTGATTTCCCATAGATACCCATACAGCGAAACGAGTTACCTAAAATAAATTTCAATGATCTAAACCTGTTAATATCTTAACATTTAACGTCCATTATTATAAATAATGTCCCAGTCCTAACGCTGTACCGCTTCTCCGTGAATGGTTGTCTTGACTTGAAACGTCTCATCTTTTTCGACCGAAGTTCGCGAACAATGCATCCTCGCGTTCCACATGCATGCAGTTTAGCACTTGTATCAACATCTTGAAATCATCCTGGTCGATTACTGAAACAACAATTAAGAATGTAATAATAATTATAATCAGAAAAAAGACAGAGACGTCCGAAGAAAACGAGGAAACATGTATGTCCTGCTGCGCGTCGATTCAATCCCAACTCGTACGCGTCTCGCGCAAGATTGTGCTTAGAAACAATGACGTCATCACCCATTGTTAACGCGCTGACCAAACTTCGCTGTTACGCAAAGCACATTGCCATGCCATGCCAAGATAGGTATGCGACACCTCTGTGATGCAGTCACGATGCACATGTGATATTATAATTTTATAACCTCTGAGAAAAATCTATGAAAAACAAGATATTTTGGTTCAAACGATTACTTATATCGTTACATTTCTGATCAAACTGTATGTAGTACTAATTCAATTTATTTTATTATTAAAACACATTAGCCACTCAACCAAGAATCAAAACGTTAAAAAAGGGGTGTACTAAAAAACCGCGGTTTCCCTAACGCGGCAAATTATAATTTAAAATGTATAGCCAACGTAAGCTGCCGTGCCATTGGGAGTATAATTATACATACATACACACACGCGCATACACACACGCGCATACACACACGCGCATACACACACGCGCATTCACACGCGCATACGCACACGCGCACAGGCGCACATGCGCACAGGCACACAGGCGCACACGCACACGCACACACATAATAACATATAACATAACAACGGCACGGTTGTTTAAATCAAACAGCAGAGAGGACATAGTCTATAGGGTGCAGAAACAAGTTTGCAATTCGATGGGCTAAGGACAGTTTCAGCTCGACATGGCACTGGAAGACATAGGGGATGCCGTTAACAATATTGGGAGCACATTCAAAAAAAGATTCAAACTGTCGTCGGATCGTGACACCGAAGATACACTAAAAGCCGGTGGTCCCATCTATTTGGTTTCTATGCCAGGGGAAGTAAAAGATCCCACACAGGGGATACATATGTAACCTGTAGTGGACTCAATGATGAAGAATATTTACGTAATATAAACATAAGCGCTGGATCCCATTGAATGATGGAACAAACACACTGAGGTGTCTTGTTTTGCTAATTTCAGTTATGTATTTATCCAAATTGTAGATACAGCATGCACTCTGTAGCTGCATCCATGACCTATGGTTGATTGATTCCCCCGCAGGCTGGGCTCCTGAAGCACTGCTTTATGCAATATACACACCCTGACCTGACACTATTCCTGACCCTAACTCTAACAAAAACCCTTATTTTTTAATAGTAGACTTGTCTAGATAAGCTGTGCGCCCTAAAGCTAACATGATCCCA
>OZ024866.1:27477604-27525104 GCA_964017155.1 Oasisia sp. SBJ-2009
GGCTGATTCCTGGCATAGCTACAGACTGTCTCCCCTCCCATAAAATAATGGTACATTGCAGGTGGCTATTATGGACGTAATGGACCACAAGAGCATAGATAAAGACGTCCCGTACTTCAAAGAGACTGTGAGGTTAGTAACCTCGATTTACCACTTCTTTGCTACATGATTTTTTGTTTTCATATGCACTCCACCCTGTGGATATATTTTAACAATTTAATACAGAATTATCTTTACAGACAAATAATTCTAATTTGATTGATTTTGTGTAATCGAACTCTAACATAATGAAATCAAGATCAAACCCAACAGTGGTAGTGACATAACACATTCACTGATAAATGTCACAAAACACCTCATGTATGTGTGGCCCAAGTTTGGGTCGTTTTTGAGGAAACCACTTGAAGCCTTCATTTCACAGGTCTCGGGTGGTCTCCTCCAAACAGCCCAAACCTTGCAGGAGTTGTCCATCTATAGGATTTATGATTCCACAACAGGTTACACATTTACCACCTGTATGGGATTACTTCCCCTGGCATTGACACTAAATAGAAGGGACCACCGGCTTTCAGACACAGGCAAATGTGGGATGAAAGAAATTGCCTAAGTTTCAAAACATCGGTAGGTGGGATTGAACCACCGTCCCCTCGATTGACAGTCCGGCGCTCTACCATGTGACCACCACTCCCCATAAATAAAGCTTTATTATTATAATATTATTATTTAGATATAAACATTCATAAACAAAAGGTATCATAAATGTTTTATTTCCCATTGAATGAAGTTTAATTTGTGTCAACTAACTATTAACTGGGTAGCAGTCATTCATATGCTACATGTCTGTATTTGAAACATTCAGGCCATGCTTGTTCACTATGGAGAGGACCTGAATGAATTTCAAATTGGTTCAAATTGTTTATTATTAGTTTCTTCTGATGGTTCACAAATAATATCCATCAGCTATAGAAACTGATCATTTTGAAAAATATTTTCTTGTGTGTTGCAGCACTGCAGAAAACATTGCTGTGTTCATCTGGCAAAGTCTCTGCCAAATAATGCCTGATCCCGGTCTGCTGTACGAGGTCAAAGTTCATGAGACTGACAAGAATGTTGCATTCTTCAGAGGAGAATATGCTGATTAGTGTTTCTGCTGAGAGAAGAATGCTGAAGTTGTTAGTTTCACAAAGATCATGATTAAACTTGTGATAAAATTGAGGTTGATAGTACCTGACTGACTTTGTTGATATCACAAACTCGTAACTGTCTGACAAGTCATAACCAGTACACAGGGGACAGTCACAATTATAGTAGCTGGTTTAGTCTGGTATTGATGCCTAGTCTCAGTTCAGTCACAGTTGTAATATATCTAATATTTATAATTGTGATATTTATATATATATAATTTATTACATATTATTTTTTAGATACATGTGTACAATTTTTAGTACAATTTTATGTTACTCATATATTTCTAAAATGACTATGTAGGCTCAGTATATACATTGATACATAATGTGTAAGTCATGAACTTGCAGGCACATTGCCCCATTTTACCCTGTATATATAATAGTCCAACCAATGTATTTTATAATTACCTTTATTTCCCTAATATTACATTTGAGGGGGCATTGTACAAAACAATAGTTAGGCCTCATTTAGAATATTGCATACAGGCATGGAGGCCATATCGCAAGAAGGATATTGATATACTAGAAAGAGTACAAAGAAGAGCAACCAAAATGATACAAAAACTCAGGAATATTAGTTATGAAATGCGTCTAAAAGAATGTGGATTAACAACACTAGAAACCAGGAGATTGAGAGGAGATCAGATAGAAGTTTTTAAAATATTGAATGGGTATGAAAATATTGACAGAAATATTTTTGTCTCTGTTAAGGAAGAGAGAAGGACTAGAGGACATGGAATTACATTAACAAAGAAGCAGTGTAGACTAGATATTAGAAAATTTTCATTTTCACAAAGAACAGTAAATGAATGGAACAGACTATTGGCTGATTGTGTAGGTGCTAATAGTGTTAATGTTTAAAAATAAAATTGACATGTACCTAAGAAGGGCTGGGTACATTTAGATAGATAGGTTGGACTCTCGATAAGCCAATGGGCTTCCTTGTCCACCTGCCATCTAGAGTTGATTCTCTAGGTGGCAATCTTGTTACATTTTGCATATGTAACAGACCACAGCTGGCTAAACCTGAATCACTGGTTTTGGTAGTGGCTCCTTGCTAACAACTCACATACAAATGCATGTAAAACACCTAATATCAATATTTTAAAAAGTACCTTCAACCTAACACTAACCTAAACCCTAATACTAACCCCAAACCTTATTCCCCATAAGAGCAAAAAAAAAAAGGGCATTTGTACGTGAGTGGTTAGCAAGAGGCTATTAACTTGGTGCTTTGATGGCAGCTAGGTGACTGGGTGACAGCTCAGCTTCTCTGCAGCATTTGTATGGTCTGTCGGGGCTATGTACAGTGTGACATGTGGATTAATCATCCCTAGTGTGTGAGGATGGAAGGTCATAAATAAATGTACACTATGTTTAATGGTTATTCATTTCAACCACCCTGTAACTTGCTGGTATTAACAAATGGTGATCATAATAATTGCCATTTGACTTTCAGTTATTAGAAACTTTTATATCATATTGTCATCTTTCGTGGGGTACGTAGTGTGTTGTTGTGTAGGAATTATTTATAACAATTACTGTCAAATATAAACTGTTGTACCTGTATATCGCTGTTGTAGATGTTCACTCTCTCAGCACATATTTGGACAAGTATTTTATTGTTTGGACATAGACTTTTGCAAACAAAACATTTGAAACAAATAAATGCACCTAGCCCAGCATTGATCATGTTACGTGGTGATGGACTGATTGAGTAATTGGTGGAGTCAACAAGTAAGAAGAAAGACATACTGATCTGAAGAAGATAAGATCTTGCTTTGAGTAGAAGACTTCATAAAATATGAATAGGCAATATAAAATAAAAATATTTTCAGTCAACATTTAAGGTTAGCAAGAGAGCCAATGTTTTTATTTTATTAGTTGGTCAAGGGTTTCATAGGGATATGCGGTGTATATTCGTGCGAGCACATGTGCATTAGTCATCTAGCTGTTCAGATCCTCTTTGTCATAATAGTTAAATATATGCATAGATTATATTTTTTTCTTTTGAATCTCTGCTATGAATAACTATCACACAACACATTTAGCATTATGCACAATTACTGTCAGTTAATAAATACATTATGTTAAAATAAACCTGTATGTTTAGTCATGATAATTAAGGGTACGCCAAAGGAAATCTATAAACTAAATTGTGCTGAGCTCTCTCAAAACATTGTGCACCCAAATTTGAACCTTCCTCTGTCCCTCCCGTAGTATTTATACTGAAATTCAAAGCCCCGTTTTGTTCAAAATCACCTATTCATTAATAGGAGCAGCAACCAAAGGCATTATTTATTAGACACATGTTTTATTAACTATATTGTTGTGCGTGCATACAAGCGATAATTATAATTTCTACATGTTAAAATTAATAGAAGTGATTTGGGCAAACTGTATTTTTTCGTTTTAAAATTTGCGAACAGACGACGTAATTATAAACGGACCACATAACCAGAAAGTAAAGTTGTGATCTATCCCCAGAAAAAAAGTTGCGTTCGCGCGCCACCTGGCGTTACGATTGAGTAAAGTCGAACAATAATATCGCTGTGTCCGGCGAAATATCGTTGTCGGCGTTTGTTGTGTGTTGTAAGTTTACCGTTTGATGTTCTCCAAAGCTGATTGCTCTGGTCTTATCCAGATTGTTATGTGTCTTAGAATGCAAGCTACAACTTCATAAATCCAGAGCAAACTGTGGGAATATGAAATTAGTCTTGTTGTTAGTTTGCCGCCTTGTTCCGTGTGAAACCCACACCAGGCGGGAACGCGCCCAGGCCAGGGCAGGGGCATGACATACGAATGCCATATCTAACGAGAGAGTCGGAGAGAGTATGTCTAAGTTTGCTGGAGTTGCTGACGATGTACTGCGTGATACTATTAGAGTAATTTATAGGTTAAATAAAAATTATTGGTAGCGTTGCACTTAGTCTTAGGTTCTCACCGACAGGCGACACCATATTACATGTATACTCTCAAGAGAATGCGTAAGTCGAATGTGTTGCCAAGTCACAATAATTACTTCCTGAACCCAATACAACTACAAGAATAATGCTGCGTTCAGTCACCTCATCACTCGTGTCTGCCATGACTACCAGACAGTTTCATACTTCTAAGCTGTGCTCTGTGATTTTATTCGTACGTACTCATTGATACTTTACTCGCACCTTGTATATACTTTGTCTAGCACCTTCACCCCTGGCACAGCATAGCTGTATCTACAGAATTATACACACTCATCACTGACATCAGCGTAAAAATCCAGACTGATGGACTCATGTAGACGTGATCCCAAGGGGCACGTGACCAGTTGCATAAGTTCACCAGTGGTAAACTGGAGGAGCTCGTGAACTTTCCAGTTCACCGGATGGTGTAAACTTACAATCTGTACAATGTGATTCCATGGAATGCAACATTACTAATCCCTATATAGTTGTAAATGAATAACTAAGACGATCATTTCCTGGTTAGAATATGCAATTTAAAATAACTGCACGTCCGCTCAATACATGTTACAAGTCAGATTTCACAGTAGTAAGACAAGTGGTTCGGCCTACACCGACCCAGTTGGTTACACAAATGATTGATTCGGCCCACATGAGGCCTGCGGCAATCTTGAACGATTCCTGTATGTGTTTGTAGAAGACCATATGATGCCAGCTCGTCACACACCCAGACAGTGCCGGCTCCATGTCTCCAGTGATTCAGATGAAGTACCTTTGTCACAACTTGTAGAGACAACACCTTCTAAGGCGGGGAGTGTTTCTGACGACATGGCTGGAAGTTATAGTAATTTCAAGCCTCGTGTGACGTCAACTCCAAAAGTGTTTGATCATCTTAAGGTGAGTATTCAATGAATGTATACCTGGCTATAGATGGTGGAGGATATTTGTGTATGCATCGACTTTGCATGTTAATTCCAGTCTAACTGCATGGCTGCTTCCCAGAAAAAAAAGTGAAGATCGTCAACAAGATTGTGTTCAGTTGAAAGAGTCTGCCAGAGATGAAAATGGAGACCACTCTTGTCTTGAGTAATCTGAAAGATTGGATACTGTGCCATATCAAAACTTTACTTCAATCTTATACCTTCTCTGACAGAGATGCTAATTCCAAAATGAGGCATTAACAGTTACTGTGTGTTTGCAGCATAAGGGCACCATGAAAACATCAATTTGGCACTGTCATTTCACTGATTTATATGATGACCAGTGACTACTTCTACCTAATTAGCTTGGTAGTTATATGTACACATGTACACAAATGAAGTAGTTACTACAAGTGTACTAAAGTTTGTGTTGTTTTTCCCCAAAGTGTTTTGCTGTCTTATTGTTTGTACTTTGTAGGCTGAAAGCAGAAGTCGTTCAGAAAGATTGAAACGGAAGCGAGCCAGTGTGTTTCAAATGCCAAGCAGGATGGACGTTTTTGATAAGATCGACGAGTCGCCCAAGAAGCGTTACAGTCATCTGCAGCCACGAAGTCTCATCAATAACTACTTGAAAGAGTACGTCACATGTCTACATATCAAAACGCCAGATATTATACTAGACTTACACTGAATAAACGGCTCTATTTGCCTGCTTCAGCAAAGTGGATGTCAAGTTGCAAAATAGAGTTTTGCATTGTTGAAGATTCCACATAGCATAAGCTTTAGAAAGACACCACATTTGTTGAATTAGTTCCCAGTAGGTTTTTATTTATTGCTGAACATCAGAAACTTAAAAGGCAACATTTGTTTAAAAAAGGTCATTTTGACACTGTCACTATCTGTAATCTGTGGGTTTGTAAATGTGTCTCATTGCTTAGTTTTTGATTACCTATTGAGGAAAAATAACTGGATTTTGAAAGGTGAGATCATGAGGTATGCATTTCTTTCAAAATCGTGTTTAGGACGTTGTGTAGGCAGCTATATTTGGCTTGTGTGTAAAATAGGCTTTGCCTTGTGTGACCTAATACTCAGTTTGCTGTGGCCAGTACTATGTTCTCCCTTAATACTCCCTATTGGATCATTATATCAGATGGATAGGTAGATGGATAGGTATACAGGTAGTCAGATAGACAGACAGATAGATAAATATAGAGATATTTAATTAGGATCAGTTGTGTACGTAATAATACAGGAGGTACACTATTGTAAGGATACATAATGATTGATGTTTGTAGACAAGCACAAAGACCTAACAAGTCACTGTCATCCTGACCACATTTTAGTATAAAAATTAAAATAATTATTAAGTAACTATACTTTAATTTAAGTACAAGATTGGTATACAGAGTAATACCATCAATTATAGATTATTATATAAAATATAAAAACACTGCTGTCTAATCCCGCTTTGACATCATATTGTCAGTGAGTGTTACGTGAACAAATGAATAATTTCAATCGTAGTCTAATATACTAAATGTAACCTATACACTGTGGTATATTATAAAGTATAACATGAGATGTCACATCTATGATCGACTTATTTATAGAATATTAAAGTTTTTAATCTTCTTTGTTTGTAAGCTAAATGGTGACATTTGCAGACGCCATCGCTATAACTACGACCACGCTTCAACCAGTGGCGAGTCGTCCATTGATGAGTTCATCGATGATGAGAATGATGAGGAGACTGACTCGGATGAAGAAGACTTAAGGGAAGAACTGCAACTCACAGAGTTCAAACAGGTCTCGTTTCTCGCCAGTACCGTGTCACTTGTGACAAGATACAAGATACAAGAAGCTTTATTTAATGTCAGTTACATGATAATTAGGCAACATTAGCTCATCTGAGCTATTTTCCGACAAACGAGTATAAAGCAACGAGACGACATAAAACCATAACAAGCATACAGAGTATTTTAAAATGACAGCAATTATACGTATAAAATAGGGTAATGAGTACAAAATAAATATAATAATATTACATGCATGTATAATATATATATATAATTATTTTTTTTTGGCTTCATAAAACATGCAAAGTATATTGGGTTAAAATAGATTGAAATAATATATAATTTAAGACATTAGCATAAATGTAGAGATGTATATTGACTAAACTTATTAAAATAATAAATACTTTAAAACATAAAAATAAATAGATCTAAAGAATAAATTTAAGGATTAAAATATTTTACACATATCCATATTGCATATATACAATGAAAGCTATATTCATAATATTGGCATAACAACTAAATCATTGTTTTATCTTAAATAACAAATGTGATGAGTGGCATTATTGAAACAAACACACGTAATTTAAACCAGTCGCTTTCATCAGGAAGACTTGTATAAATCTCATTTGTTCTTCATTTATAGATTTATATGTATGTTTACGTACAGAGTTTTAGAAAGGGTTTTAATTTTATATTAATATATATATATATATATAATTTGCATACCATGTTTTAGTACTATACATCTTAAAAGCAGTGTTTAATATAATTTATTTATATAATATACATACAAAGATTTGCGAGTTAGTATGATTTATATTAATTTATATAATTTACATTTTTATTTATTTATTAATATACGTTAATTTTAGTATTTTTCTTGTGCAGCGCATCGATCCGCCATGCGGGAATTAGCGCTATATAAAAACTGTATTATTATTATTATGTTGTCTCAGTTCATGTGACAGTGGTTGTGCTACTGTAAACACTTGTGCAGTTGTGTGAATCAGTCAAATGTACACACATATTCTAAGTTGGAGTGGGATTAGGTTTGTTAATAATGTAGCATGGCTTTTTTATTACAAAACTGAAACCTCAGTTATGATAACATTAATATAAAAAACCAGTCGCACATATCAGTTGTAGTAGATTGTGGACGAATGTAACTTTTTTATTTCACAAAGGAAGATTATATGTCATTAATTCGATATTTTATACTTGATTTTTGCTAATGTTGGTTTATATCTATCATTATGTAGGCCACTTATAAAACCTCATAACAATCAATCACATTATTGGCTATAAAACATTACTTTCACTTTCTGTTTGCAGACCAGAGTCGGTTGTCTCCATTCATCCGAAGATGAAGAAACAGACACAATACAGACTCACAGAACAACCAAACACACACGACAACGGTCTCGTGCTGCCGTCAGCCACATGTCTACAAACAAAAGAAGAAATTTGGCCCTGGAAAGTGATTCTTCTGATAATGGCAATTCAGAAACGGAAGAAGCCACGCCAGTGAAGAAACGTTCCCGGCGGAGTGTTTTAGTGGTCACATCGTCAGATGATGATGACTCTGAGGAAGTGACGTCAAATAAGAACACCACAGATCACCTGGTAGACTCTGGAATTGACAGCACGCGGTGTGAGGACAGTAAAACGAACACAACCGGGGACCTTGCCAACATGAAACTTGGGAGCACAGACCACGTTTCTGTGCCTGATAGTGTCATGTCAAATAACACGTGTCATTCCGCCAACAGTGACGCGGAATCTGACGACAGCTGTGTGCGTGTGTCTGCGCGACGGAAGTCACGGAGAAGTGACGTTCTGACGGACGACAGCGACTCCCAGTTCGAGGTCAGTTCCTCTTCCCTGGGGAGGGCTGTGGAGGAGGATAGCTTGTGTGGGAGTGGGGAGGAGGGAATGAGGAAGGCCTCGGAGCGGGTTCAGACTCTGGCTGAGAGGAAACGACACAGACAAAGTGTGATGACGGCATACAGACTGCAGCGGACGAAACACCTGAAGTAGACCCGAATCTACGCATTTTAGGGTCTATTGTTGGTGGAGTGGGTAGTAAGTTGCAAAATGTAATGAGATTTGTACATGTTTGGTTCATATTGTGTTCTAACTTACACTGTTTATAAAGGACTGCACATTTGCTTATTGAAAATTGTATATATTTAGAATTTTATATAATATATATATATTTGATACAGTAATTGCATGTATATGAAACAATAAAATAATTATTCTGTTTAATGGATTTTATTGAATGAGGCATATGTGCAATTGAAAAGATTTGGCGTATATAAGTAGTTTTTGATTAAGTACGACTGATATTCTTTTGATACCATTTATTTTACAAGACGTTCGGCTACACATGAATGTGCAAATTTTGATAGACACATAGCAGACCTCGTGGTGAATATTTTTTCAGCGTTTCGTGTATGTTTTGTGTTGGTTGCACGGTCTACTCAACGTGTTTTTCTTATTGATAGCGCATTAAATTTATTTAAAATATGTTGTGCAAACTTACACAGATTAACCCATTAGCACTCACACAACTTTATGTGAAGCCTGTGCCTCAGATATTTGACCTAGATTAAAAATAATTGTGCCAGTTTTGTTTGCTCTAGCGCCTTTATTCAAATCTTACAATTGCATGTTATGTGCATTTTGTAGATAATAAAAGTACCTACACAGTGGTAAGAAAACTGTTGCTGTATCGTAAACACATGTTGACCATTTCTTGCTTGATGCTAAGACACTGCAGTGCCGTATGAGCTGGCCATCAATGGGCGACTTGAGTGCTAATGGGTTAAACCAAAACTATGAAATTTGAATTAAACAAAATCAGAACATGTTTGAAATTGGGAGTTGTGAAAAAATGACAAAAATAGATTTGCATGTTGATTTTGTGGTTTTTCTATAACGGACAGGTTCTGTTCTGAATATGCAATGTTTTGGAAATAATGTTTGCAGATGTCGCCTATGTGTATGTACAACGCTGCTGCTGATTACATCAGTGTCAGTTAGCAGTACCCCTGGCTGATTCCTTTGCAAAACTCTGAATTTAAGCTCAGCCAATGAAATTATGCATCACATGTGTAGTCATCTCGAGATCAGCTGACCAAAATGTAAACATATTTCAGCCAACTGTGACGTGTTACATGCAATGTTTCAGATACGAACATGTCATTAAATTAGGGTTCCCACCAGTGATGTATCCTTCTTCGAATTAGAAGGGGTATTTGTACTGTTCTCACGGATGATGCTGTTGTGACTGGCAAAGTTCATTATTAGCTTGACTGGGCTAACTTTCCCACTTTGTATAGGAGATCTGCCTGGGTTATTCATGCATGGCAAACCGCCCAAGGTTGAGAGGGTGCTGCTTAATTATGGATACAATGTTTTATCAAATAAATATTAGATCCACTTGACTGTTACATCACCAACATTCTAGTGTTCTTTTACTCATATTTAAGCAAATTACCATTAGGATGATGCTCGTGTTGGATTACAGTGGAACGTCACAATAGGGCGTGTAAGTCTCGCGCGAGAAAACGAAGTTGGGGGCAGGAAGTCAATATTCTCCATGTTAACGTATAGCCTATAGGACTTCGTTTTGTTTTTGGTTTTAATAATCGAACTGTTCCAGTCTAACTATTTCAGTTATACTGTCCGAAGGATTATTACAAGCAGAAGCAGTGGAACACTTTGCCGGTGACAATGCTCACGGAAATAATGAATTTTTATCGATTGTTATGGTGGTTGCCTTGGCCTCGCCGGCTTGTACTTGACTTGTGTTTGGCGATCTTGACTAATAATGAAAAGTGCCATTTTTCGCACAGTACAACCTGTTTGGGGCAAACGTATACATGTGTTATGATTATGTACGTTTAGACAACTTGTCAGATATAAGTGATTATCGAAACCATAACGTACAGTTATGTAAAATGCAAATCCCGTAAAAGACACATACGACCTAAAATTATGGGGAGTGTCTATTATCTGCACTACATAAATCGCTATATCTATTATAGTGTGGTAAACTCAATATTAAATCGGACATTTAAGATAAGAAAGGTATAATACAAGACAAATGTCCTGATTTTCCTAGTATTCATCAGTCGGAAGTTACAACTGTCATCCATGGAATATTATTCTTGTGACCAGTCCCCAAATCAGCTTCAGTCGCGCGGAGTCTCGCCATGTGACCGACTTACAGGCCCTATGATTGGATAAGCCAGGTGACCTTAACTGGACTGATTTTCTCTACTTCACTGCATGTAAACAGTTTGGACTATCCTAGTGGCCTTAATTACAAGGTACTAGTAGCTGTTATCTAGGTGATCATAAAGTGAGGCTTGACTGTACATAGCTTTGAGCTGTTTGAAGTGTTCTGTGAAGTAAAATTTAATGGTCCTGTGTTCTCGGGAAAAATCTGTTTAACTTGCAGAATCATAATTTGACATAACATTTATTAATTTAATTAGTAATAGACCTAGCAAGGCAATTTGTTTTTATAAAATACAAGAATTACTTATTCTTCTTTGGGTTTGGTAAATAATCCAATAATTGGGTAACTTCTGAGCTAGCTCAGAGGCTATTATGTCAAGTGCCGTTTTGTAACATTTAACAACAAGTTCAAATAGAATATGTCCATATTTTATTATCTTTCTCTCAGAAAGGAAACGTGATAACATTCAGACAACAAATAAATACACGTACAGCAATGCATGACCTGAATGTGGGAATACATTTACCTGAAGTATTAAAGTGAGTGCTGGCAAAAGCTCTACTAAAATTACTGTGCATTCGCAGTACACAAGTGAATTTTTGGTAACTCAAACAATCTTCATTTATTCAACAATTTCAAATTCCTTACAGCGTTACATCCTGCGACTGTCAGCCCAGACATTACCTTATCCTCTATTGTATTGTACCATATTAGACAAATGAAAACAAATGAATATTGCAAGAGCCTCAAGCATTCTTGATGTCCACTTGCAAAATAGTCCACTGACAACAAACAAAACGCACTTTCACAACTTGGCAAATTTGGCGTGTAGCAAATAATTTCGCATAAACCCCGAGATCCACTGTGGCCCGGGGGGTTCAGATGCTGGTCCAGGGTGTTCAAGCTGGCCCAAGGGTAGGGTGGGCACAGAGATCAGAGTTGTGGTTTGGGTCAGTCTAGAACTCGTCCTCTGCGTTGACAGTTTTCTCTGCGCTGAAGTATTTGAATCGGTCGATGACATGTGTCACGGCATGCTCCCCGTGCACCTTGTTGTCACGTGTGCGCACGTTCACCGTCGTGTTGTTGCGCTCCTTCTCGCCAACAACTGCAGCAGAACATGAATACAGGTGTCTATAATTGAGGGTAGGAGTGAAGATAGTACTTATATATCACACACCATGTGTATAACTTCACATATACTCCCTTTATTAATGACTATATACCATACCACCTGACATGTTATGTCCTTGACTTGTTTTGTTTGTATTTCATGTTGTGTGTTTTGAAGTAAATTGAAATTGATAGAATTGTTGCTGCTCGGCAAACAACATTTTTTGTAACTCTTAAAATTGTCAACTTGCTAAACAGTCATTCATCAAGTTTGAAATCTTGCATAAAAATACAAATGAACATAATGATGACAAATAAAGCAAAAATTGTAAACCAACTCAATAAAATAAATTGTGAAATCTAAACAAATTAACATTTTATTAAATAAATAATTAATTCTTATTATCACATTGTCGTGTAACAGTAAACACCCAAATAACTACCCATAGGCATTAAAAGCAGAATCACTATCACCAAATATTGACTCACCAAAGATGAAGTTGTACTGAGCAAGTTGTGCGTTGCGGATTTTCTTGTTCATTGTGTTTCCGTCGTCTATATCCATCTCACACATGAAGCCAGCGTTGTAGATGGCAGTCTGTACCTATGCAACAATTACTCGACGTGAAGCCAGCACTGCTTAGTAGAATTACCGGGTATCTCTGTTTGAAATTATTTTATTTTATCAGAACTATCTTCTTAATATTGCACCTCCTCCCCAGGTTCTTAGCAATTCAATCTTTTTGTTTTATTGCACCAATGGACATTGTCACCAAAGAAGTAATTTTGTTTGTTTATCCAATACACAGCAGGGGTTTGTTTACCAGACCGTCCACAGACAGATACACTGTCTGAAACACAACATTACTGTGTCACCTGCAGCCAGTCGGGAGGCACAACAGTTGTCAAGTCTAAATGGACTGTTTAGTGAAGCTGCTGCCATTTAACCCATTTTATCCTGAAGCTAGTGCAGACGAGTTGCAGCCAGTTCCTGATCATTTCCTCAAATCAATCTGTCAGCATTAAAAAATGACAGGCCTTCATTTAAAATGGACAATTTTTAAATGTGATATACCTTTAGAAAGTAGATAAAATAAACGCATTGACAAACTCATAGTTTTATCATATATATTTTATGTGGCATATGACAAAACATGCCCAATAAATTCAAACCTATGTTGAGGTTTGTCACATTACTTTTCACCTGACATTTTCGCCAAGGAGGCAACATGTCAATGAGCAAGTTGAGTTTATTTTATGCATTACTCTCTGCTGAAAACAAAGGTATACAACTTGTCCACATATCTTGGATAATAATCTCATAATGTAAAATTGTTTGTAATTACCCCTCATGTCAGTCGATTGAATCGCCAACGTGTGGCACCGCTGAGCGGAATTATGCAAATTTTTGAAATATTTTCTGTCAACGATGTATAATTTTGTGGCTTATTTCTTATAACTAATAAAGAAGTACTCTAAAGTAACAACGTTGGTCAACATTTCAACGTCACTTTATTGATGAAGTAGTTACCGTCGTTGGAAATAATCTTAACTTTGTTTGGCGCCAAAAAAAACCTGCGCGGTGGGCGAAAATGGATGCCGCTGTCGGTCGACCCCACTTCGATGGCTTCAAAGTATGTCTTCACGGACAAATATCGCATGAAATACCATAACCGTCCATCTTATATCGGCTATCCACTTGTCTGCCTTCTTGTCATCAACAGTATGAAGTAAATTAATGGAGTTATCCTTCGAAATACGTCAACATTTAAAGATCTTTGCGACTCGACGCCATCTTTGATCTCACTCTGGCTGGGGGGTGCCGACTTTGTACTGCAAATTCCCAAAGAACGGCACTGATTGGTTGAAAAATATGGGTTTCCTAGTGATCCCGATATACTGACGTCATTCGGTGTTAACCAGCCAATGGGATTCCAAAACGTCAGAGTGCGGGGAAGCCGTGCCAAGTGCAAACTACGACCAGAATCGTATTCCGGATAAAAAGGGTAACTACGACTAGAATCGTATTCCGGATAAAATGGGTTAAGTGTTGGTGCCAGCAAGTACAGCATATTTGTAATAAGACAAGCTCTTAACTCTTCACTGCGCAGACCGTCCAAAACCGCCCAGTAAACTCAGTTCGTGGGCCTTTTGTTTACAGCGATCAGATCCTTTTACAGTAACCAGCCAGCTCAAACTGATCTAAACTCTACGTAGGCCATGGAAACGTGCTGTCGCCATCTTGTGAAAAAATTTCTTCGTTTGCGAATTACGTTTTTGCACAGTGTAATTAATTTCGTATATTTTCATGCATCAGTTGTCAAGTTACCCAAATTTTAATGCAAGCAACATACAACGTAATTCACAGCTCGCTGCTATCTTAAAATTGTCTGCCCACAGCAGAGTGTAAAATAAGAAGGCTGTCTACCCAGTAGAGTTAAAATATCACTTAAATACCACTCAAACCATATTATTATTATTTTCGTATACAATCAATTTACCTCTTTTGCGTAGTCGTTAAACGGTGGCGCAACAGGCACAACAATAGCCTGGTTGGGTGACAACCAGAAGGGCCTGGAACCAACACAACACATCAAAAGCAATCTGATTCTGTCAACTTCCCAATCAACATAAGAACATACAACGATGAATATCCCATAAGGCCATGCTGACCTGGTTCAATAATTAGTTCACAGAACGCATGTAGAAGGAGAGGTAACTTTAAAACAATCTTCCATGTTATCTTCCATTCATGTAACACATAGCCACATAGCACTGGTCGTACATCTTATCTTCCATTTATGTAACACATAGCAACAACTTGTTGTACGTGATCACGGATGCCGCTGAAGAATCTACGCAGTGTTGTCCAAATTCGCTTACCATTTGCCGCCAAAGTTCTCACACAGGATTGCGATCATGCGCTCCACAGAGCCGAGGATGGCGCGGTGAATGATAACGGGTCTCTGTTTTTCTCCCTTCTCGTCCGCACTGCAACACAACAACTAATGATAACAACACGTCACAACTATCATGTGTTGTAGCGGCTAGGTCTATTGGTTAGCTGGTGATGTTCAGAAGGATTTGAAGGTCTTATAACACTCATAATGCTATAACTATGTCGGCATATCGAAGTCAGTTTACATTGGCATGATGAGAAGACAATTAAATGAGCAACTATTTGCAATCTAACTGCTGTGTGCATGTATTCCACGGCATGTAACTGAACATGATGAACTGATGTAGTGATATGCATTTCGCCTGGTGTGATTTGGTGCAGTTGTGAGTGACGTCATCGTTATATCCACCAAATTGTTCCTGATGCACTAGACCATTACAAGCTCAGCATCATAGCAAACATGAGACAGCCCCACACATACAGCAGTGACACTCAATATCTTACATCTCTAGGTCCCTTAGCTCATCTGTTCTGAAACAACATTTCCTTGTAGCTGCACCAACAATCTGGAATCAACTCCCTATTGTTTGCAATTGCTTTTCAACATAATTTTTTTGTGGTTTCATGGTCCAATGATGACATTTGCCTGTCACTGTTTGTGATTAAGCCAAATTAATTAGTTTTTTTGCGCCTTTAAGCTTGAATTTTTTAAAGACAGGTGCTATAGAAGTGTTACAATTATTATAAGCGTGTGGATGGTTCACATACCTGACATAGGTGAGATCAAACCTCTCTGGGAGCTGGAAGTCTAGTTGGATGGTGGCACACTGGTGCTGGCGTCTCAGGGCGTCCTGGATGGTGATGTCAATCTACAGACAGAACATTGTCAACTTACGTCACGGCTATATTTCTATGTCATTGTCAACCTCTACGACCTCGCTCTCTCTATATACTTATGTAATCAACATTTTAAACAGCAGTTTCATAAACTAAAAGCGCCAAATATCAAGCTGTATTGATTAACAACACACTGTTCAAGCTAATGCCATTTTGAGCATTCTTTGTATTACCTAATAGTGTACCTTTGTATATTGCATGTAAGATGTGATTCTTATTAACGAATTGTCTTGATTTGTTTTGTTTATTATATTACGTTTGAAACAAATCAACTGATTGAGTGAGGCTATATTAAGCAAATAACCAATGCGTCTTTTAGCATTTAACATTTAACAACTTTTGACAACTTTACGTGAGCCAAGTGATAGTCAAACTGAGGATAATAAACACGTAGTCACTTACCTTGGGGCCGTAGAAGGCGCCATCGCCAGGGTTGAACTCCCACTGTGCACCAAACTCTTCCAAACTCTCGGCAAGTTGCTGTAGGCAGACACAGATTGTAATCATATGTTCTTGCTCACACCCAATCATAATTTTTATTTATGCATAAGTTTGCACATTAAAAATTTACTGGTAAAACTTTTGTGTCCAAAGATTGTAATTTTTTTTCCACATCCAATCAGAATTATTAATCATTGTCAAGCATGATACATGCATAAGTTTGCACATTACAAATTTACTTGCAAAATTGTTGCAGTTTCCTTATAATTATGACATTAGCCCGTAAAAATTCACATAAAGTGCATACTGTAGACAGCACTGACCTTCTCTGCCATGTCCCACATCTCTAGTCGGCCCAGGTACTTGTCTGGTCGCGTCGCCAGCTTCATGTTGAAAGAGAAGCCAAAGATGCCGTAGACATGCTTCAGGAAGTCCAGACAGCCCGCAATCTCCTCCTTGATCTGAACACAGAGCAGACTCTAGACAACAGCCAACAATCTCCTCCTTGATCTGAACACAGAGCAGACTCTAGACAACAGCCAGCAATCTCCTCCTTGATCTGAACACAGAGCAGACTCTAGACAACAGCCAGCAATCTCCTCCTTGATCTGAACACAGAGCAGACTCTAGACAACAGCCCGCAATCTCCTCCTTTATCTGAACACAGCTAGCAGACTCTAGACAACAGCCAGCAATCTCCTCCTTGATCTGAACACAGAGCAGACTCTAGACAACAGCCAGCAATCTCCTCCTTGATCTGAACACAGAGCAGACTCTAGACAACAGCCCGCAATCTCCTCCTTTATCTGAACACAGCTAGCAGACTCTAGACAACAGCCAGCAATCTCCTCCTTGATCTGAACACAGAGCAGACTCTAGACAACAGCCAGCAATCTCCTCCTTGATCTGAACACAGAGCAGACTCTAGACAACAGCCCGCAATCTCCTCCTTGATCTGAACACAGAGCAGACTCTAGACAACAGCCCGCAATCTCCTCCTTGATCTGAACACAGAACAGACTCTAGACAACAGCCAGCAATCTCCTCCTTGATCTGAACACAGAGCAGACTCTAGACAACAGCCCGCAATCTCCTCCTTGATCTGAACACAGAACAGACTCTAGACAACAGCCAGCAATCTCCTCCTTGATCTGAACACAGAGCAGACTCTAGACAACAGCCCGCAATCTCCTCCTTGATCTGAACACAGAGCAGACTCTAGACAACAGCCCGCAATCTCCTCCTTGATCTGAACACAGAGCAGATTCTAGACAACAGCCCGCAATCTCCTCCTTGATCTGAACACAGAGCAGATTCTAGACAACAGCCCGCAATCTCCTCCTTGATCTGAACACAGAGCAGACTCTAGACAACAGCCCGCAATTTCCTCCTTGATCTGAACACAGAGCAGACTCTAGACAACAGCCCACAATCTCCTTGATCTGAACACAGCTAGCAGACTCTATACAACAGCCCGCAATCTCCTCCTTGATCTGAACACAGAGCAGGCCCTAAACAACAGCCCGCAATCTCCTCCTTGATCTAAACACAGAGCAGACTCTAAACAACAGCCCGCAATCTCCTCCTTGATCTAAACACAGAGCAGACTCTAAACAACAGCCCGCAATCTCCTCCTTGATCTAAACAGAGCAGACTCTAAACAACAGCCCGTAATCTCCTCCTTGATCTAAACACAGAGCAGACTCAAAACAACAGCCTGCCAGTAAACAACAGTTATTCTGTGCATGTGTTATGGATGAGGTTTCATAACATGACGTGGGATCTAGAGGGAAAGACTTCACCTTCTACGAGGTGGATTATAAGTGGGTTAAGTCATGTAAGACGTAACCCTCTATGACATTGGTTAAGTCAGTCTACACGAGGTGTATTGGTGTGTTGACTCACCTGGTCAGGTCGGAGGAAGATGTGGGCGTCGTCCTGCTGGAACCTGCGCACTCGCGTCAGACCCGACAACGCACCCGACAGCTCATTGCGATGTAACACCCCAAAGTCTGCCATCCTGATGGGCAACTCCCGCCACGACCGCAGACGGTGGTCAAACATGAGACTGAAACAGACACAGACGGTGGTCGAACATGAGACTGAAACACAGACATAGATCGCAGACGGTGGTCAAACATGAGACTGAAACACAGACATAGATCGCAGACGGTGGTCAAACATGAGACTGAAACACAGACACAGACCGCAGACGGTGGTCAAACATGAGACTGAAACACATAGACAGACCGCAGACGGTGGTCAAACATGAGACTGAAACACACAGACATAGACCACAGACGGTGGTCAAACATGAGACTGAAACACAGACATAGACCACAGACGGTGGTCAAACATGAGACTGAAACACACAGACATAGACCACAGACGGTGGTCAAACATGAGACTGAAACACAGACACAGACGGTGGTCGAACATGAGACTGAAACACAGACCGCAGACGGTGGTCAAACATGAGACTGAAACACACAGACACAGACCGCAGACGGTGGTCAAACATGGGACTGAAACACACAGACACAGACCGCAGACGGTGGTCAAACATCAGACTGAAACGCAGACACAGACTTCAAACAGTCGTCTGTACAATGCATGGAAATTATAGATATCAAACTTCTACTGCTCTTTTGCATCAGAATCAACTGCACAATTTTAATTAATGCATTTGTTAAAATATATTCTGTCCTCACAGCCATGTGAACCAACAACTTTTTAGCATAAGTCTGTGACTGAAGCACTACAGACCAAGCATCATCCGAGTAATTCACACTGTCTGGATAATGTCTTCAACAAACAGGAGATTCACTCACCAGTGACCAGGACAGTTCATTGGCTTCAGGGCAAACTTCTGATTTTCTATGTCAAACGAAAACATGTTTTCCTGCAACAGAGAAATGTAACTTAGCTCTTTTACACTGCACATCACACTGCAACTGAATATGTCACTTAAAACGCTTCATATATACATAAAAAATACATAGTGCTGCAAATAAATACAAACTGTAACTCACTGCGTAGTGCTGCGAGTGGCCCAATAAACACAAACTATAACTCACTGCGTAGTGCTGCCAGTGGCCCAATAAACACAAACTGTAACTCACTGCGTAGTGCTGCGAGTGGCCCAATAAACACAAACTGTAACACACTGCGTAGTGCTGCCAGTGGCCCAATAAACACAAACTGTAACTCACTGCGTAGTGCTGCCAGTGGCCCAATAAACACAAACTGTAACTCACTGCGTAGTGCTGCCAGTGGCCCAATAAACACAAACTCTAACTCACTGCGTAGTGCTGCCAGTGGCCCAATAAACAAACTCTAACTCACTGCGTAGTGCTGCCAGTGGCCCAATAAACACAAACTCTAACTCACTGCGTAGTGCTGCCAGTGGCCCAATAAACACAAACTCTAACTCACTGCGTAGTGCTGCCAGTGGCCGGATACTTCCCACAGCTTGCTGTTGTAGATGTTAGGTGAGACGACCTCCTGGAAGCCACGTTTTCTGTACTCCGACTGTGAACAAACAAAACATGGCATTCTCAGATCAGTATCAAACTAACAACGGCTCAATTGTTACAGAGCAGCTAGTGCCATGTAGTGAGGTCGATGGAGGAAGTTTGTATAAGATACTGTGTGGATGGCCGATCACTAATTATGATGGCACGGGGGAAAGAAGACACCAGAGCAACATAGCAAAGATATATCAAACTAACCTAGATCTACAAATTCACTACTTCAAAACACTTCACAGGGTCTCAACGTTTTAATTCAGAATATATTATGACAAGATCCAGCAAATAAATAAAAACTTGGGAATGAAAGCAACTGTTCAGCAGTTTACACAGCAGTCATCACAGAGAGGTGGTGTAAGTGTTGAAACACTGCCGCTTACGGGGGCTGGCTAGTGAGGTAGCAACAGTTACCTTGATGAAGTCGACCAGACTGTTGTAGATGTGAGCTCCCTTTGGCAAGAAGAAGCAGCTTCCAGGGCTGAGCTCGTGGAAGAAAAACAACTCTTGCTCCTGGAAAAGTTCACATGTGACAGTCAATAATTTTATTGTCCGTATAAAACAGTGAATTAATTTTTTCAGATACCATTGGAATGCCAGTAATAATTATTTTTACAATGGATACGATACAATTTGTAAAAACGTTATGTCAGAATAGAAACACGGTAAAACAGTCCATAAACAGCACTAAAATAATAATATAAAATAAATAAATGTATACATCAATGTACAGACAATATCACCTCTTTTGAAGTTACATTTATGCAGAAAGATTTGATCTTATATCATATCGCAATAATAATAATGTAATTGATATATATATATATATATAAATTATTTACATATAAACATATATATTATATACATATAAACTACTAACTTTGGCAAAGAAAAATGTGACAGATGTCACACGCACAGTTCTGATTATGAATAGGCAAACCAAAATGTAACAAATCCATAATTTTTTGACAAATACTCAGGCGGTCCTAATAACAAAGTGGTTGCACTAGAGAGGTCCGACTGTTTATACGGTGTCTAGAGCGAGAGTTCACAAAGTGGAGTTGTGTTGACAGACCCGGCCAATCTTGCGGTGGTCACGCTGTGCTGCTTCCGCCTGGAATTTCTGCCATTCCTTCAGCCGCTTGTTGTCGGGAAACGAGATTCCATAGATTCGCTGCAGCGTCTCCGCATCTGCCTTGCCCTCCCAGTACGTAGACGAGTTCTGTAGCAAACGTCATAATATTAATATGGGAACTTCATTTGTGCCTAAATTATCACAAGCCGAGTTGTAAATAATAAATTAAACATTCAACATGATCTGAGTAAAATACTTGCTCAAATACATTCTCCATTAAGCGGATCTGAAGTGATAGTTTCAGCTGATAGAAATGAGAGAAATAAATTAAAATACTTTCCATACAGATTTAATGAGACTGTGTGACAGTAATAAGACTATGCCAACAAATGTTGATATAATTATATTATATCAACATCTGTTCACATCATTCTAAGAAAGAGCCCTCAGTGAGTCTACAGAACAGTGCACTTGACCACGTTACCTTGGTAACTTGGAATGCCTTCACCTTGCCCGTGTGTCGGACATGGGGGCCTCGACACAGGTCAATCAGTGGTCCACACCTGGTCAATAAAACTCACAGTCACCAACCTGACAGTAGCACAGTCACCAACCTGACAGTAGCACATTCACCAACCTGACAGTAGCACATTCACCAACCTGACAGTAGCACATTCACCAACCTGACAGTAGCACATTCACCAACCTGACAGTAGCTCTACCAAAACATAAATACAATCCATGCTTCTAATGAGAAGACATTACTACCCCGGACTAGTAAAACCATTCTGCTGACCAATAGCCAGTACTTCCCCCACACACTCTACCAACATACAGTTCAAGTTACCATTACCCCACTTTGAAGGGAAAGTATCAATACCCCCAAAGGCAAGTGTTTGGTTGTATCTTAATCCAAATATTGTTAATTTTTCTGTATATTTAGCAAACTAATTTTACAGTTTTAAATGTCACTGTATTTATTGTACTACTATTGTACTATAACTATTACCAATTTAACTACGAGGAGTTTTGCATTGACAATAGGAGAGTGATTTCTATGAGATGTGAGACAGAGACTTACTTGTAGACTATGGTGGTAGGTGTTGTCACTCGCTCCGTCAACAATCGCACCTTGAACTTATTGTACTGAAACATCACATTGAACTTATTGCACTAAAACATACAGCCTCACTTTGAACTTACTGTAGTGAAACATACAATCTCACCTTAACTTACTGTACTGAAACTACAGTCGTGGCAATGGTCAGACCAGTGACAGCGACATTAGAAGTGACAGAGCAATAACAGAAGTGACACGGTGATCACTATCTCAAAACAAAGTCATAATGCAATACTACAACACAACATAAATCAATTCATGGGGCTTTAATGATGCATTAGAGATCATAGTCAAATTCATATATTAATTCTTGCAGTCAAATACTAGACATTTTCACATTACTTTGGGAACAATGCACTTAATGAACCAACCGCAAACATCTTGAGCAGATCTTCCTTTTTCACTTCGAGTCGTTCAAACGGCTGCTTCTCTTTGATGACTTTCTTGACTACAGTCTCCAGCTGA
Organism: Oasisia sp. SBJ-2009; assembly: GCA_964017155.1. NCBI lineage: Eukaryota > Metazoa > Annelida > Polychaeta > Sabellida > Siboglinidae > Oasisia > Oasisia sp. SBJ-2009. The sequence goes on from OZ024866.1 coordinate 27,500,239, forward strand.
GGGAAGTCATGTGGCGTCACCTGTCTGTGTCACACAGAGCAACAAAGTCACACTTCAATACAATGACTATGTGAAATATCTCCCACTGTTTATAGCCAGGTATTCCTTAACATAGTTGAGTGAACTGGAGCAACATAGCATGACCGGACTTGCCCAATGACCAACATATACTAGTATTGTATTCAACATTTATTTTATTTTATTAACTTATTTATTTGACTTATCTTAGCATATTTATTTTTCCTATTTAGCTAACCTAATTATTTTATATTATATTTTTAGCGTCTTTGAGCATGTTTTAACCTGGTACATGGTGCTTTAAAACGTTTCTAAATAAATAAATAAAAACATGGCAGTACATGTTGGTTACAATGTAACGACATAACTGCTAGTTATAACCTCAAGACAGTGTAACTAATCTTATTAATATTTAGTCACTTTAAAACCTAGCTGAATGCAAAATTCTCACACAAACTTATGTTCATAATACCTGCACAAATGCATGCACATAAAAAAAACATTCTATGCTGATGAAGCTAAAGGTACTATTTGTTTCATACTTTATAACAAGATTAGTACACTTCAGTAAATTACACAAAACATATATTTCAAGCTTAATTGTAATATGCTACCTGATGCCCATCCAGTTTCTACTGGTGGGGAACTGAACATTACGGTTGACAGCCATTTTAATTAAGATTTTTTTATTACAGACAACATCCCATTTCCAAGCTTTCAGGGCACTGGTTTCAACTAATGAAATTCAATGCTATTCTACAATTCCCATACCCTGTACAAACACTGTTATAATAACTTATAATGAACTATGCATCCAGGGACAACAGTTGGAGGGTGTTAGGGCATTGTATGGTGCTTACCTGCCCTCCATCCACATATCGTAGTAGAAACCCTCCTCTATGGGGGGTCCATAGCACAGGTGCCCCCCATAGTGTCGTTCCATCGCTTCTCCAAGGATGTGAGCACTTGAGTGCCAGAACACGTACTGTCCTACAAGTGTCACAACACGCTATGGTGACAAATACATACAATACACATATTTCCATCTCCTCTATAAACAACACTTAAAAAAAATGTTTCCATGTCAGACCTCTTCAAAAAAAAAACTGATTCAATGGACCCCCAAATCCATGTTTAATTTAACCCATTTTATCCGGAATACGATTCTAGTCGTAGTTACCCTTTTTATCCGGAATACGATTCTGGTCGTAGTTTGCACTTGGCACGGCTTCCCCGCACTCTGACGTTTTGGAATCCCATTGGTTGGTTAACACCGAATGACGTCAGTATATCGGGATCACTAGGGAACCCATATTTTTCAACCAATCAGTGCCGTTCTTTGGGTATTTGCCGTACAAAGTCGGCACCCCCAAGCCAAAGTGAAATCAAAGATGGCGTCGAGTCGCAAAGTTCGTTAAATGTTGACGTATTTCGAAGGATAACTCCATTAATTTACTTCATGCTGTTGATGACAAGAAGTGGATAGCCGATATAAGATGGACGGTTATGGTATTTGATGCGATATTTGTCCGTGAAGACGTACTTTGAAGCCATCGAAGTGGGGTCGACCGATAACGGCATCCATTTTCGCTCGACGTGCACCACGGCGGGTTTTTTTGCGCCAAACAAAATTAAGATTATTTCCAACGATGGTAACTACTTCATCAATAAAGTGACGTTGAAATGTTGACCAACGTTGTTACTTTAGAGTACTTATTTATTAGTTATAAGAAATAAGCCACAAAATTATACATCATTGACAAAAAATATTTCACAAATTTGCATAATTCCGCTCAGCGGCGCCACATGTTGGCGATTCAATCGACTGACATGGGGGTTATTACAAACAATTTTACATTATGAGATTATTATCCAAGATATGTGGACAAATAAAGTCAACTTGCTCATTGACATGTTATCTCCTTCTTGGCGAAAATGTCAGGTGAAACAAAGGTTTGAATTTATTGGGCATGTTTTGTCATATGCCACATAAAATATATATGATAAAACTATGAGTTTGTCAATGCGACTTGATAGTTTGTTTTATCTACTTTCTAAAGGCATATCACATTTAAAAATTGATTGAGAAATAATAAAGTTATGTCCATGTTAAATGAAGGCCTGTCATTTTTTAATGCTGACAGATTGATTTGAGGAAATGATCAGGAACTGGCTGCAACTCGTCTGCACTAGCTTCAGGATAAAATGGGTTAAGGTGTAACTTTCTGCAATTAGTTTCCAGTAGCATTCTGGGAAGAATTGGCACTCAAAAGAGAAGTATGCGACTCTCATGTCACCAGTCTTATTGTAACGGTTTTCTTGTATTTTAGACCCTATAATTCATTCATAACATTGTGGTAACATAAACACATTTCAAGGAATTTCTCAAAATAAATAAAACATCTACAAAACTTAATCATGTACGTAATACAGTTGAATATATGTATGCATTTGCAAATCTGGGAATACAAATTTTGTTGAAAAGATAAAATTAATAACAAGCTCTAAATGCGCTAGTACCTTCGGAATCCTCAAATTTGAGAAGTTTAAGCTCTGAGTCTTTCTCAAAAGGTCGGTCAAGATCCCAGACTTCGCCATTCACCTTGGCAACCACAGTGTTGTCCGCTAGTCCCTGACTGCAACAGACAACCTATGGACTCTAGGGGCAGTTACATACAATAAAAAAGGTTGTATATATATATGTTATGTATTTGTTTTGCTGAATGTCAAAAACATATACTACATATACAAGTTTATTAATTTACAATAAAGAGCATAAGTGTGATAATGTTGATTTACACCACATTAATAGAATATTACTTATTTGTTGTAAATTATTAATATTATTAGCACTCTCACATATAAAACCTTATTTTGCACTGGCAATTCTAAACCAAATCAGAGAGCAATAATACAATAAGTTGGTAGCTTTACAACATAACAAAAGTAATAATACAACTTAGTAAAATGTTCATGAAACAAGCAGTTGACATTTATTCAGTATGGCTAATGGCTCAGAATAACAATAACCAGGGATAGAATAATCCAATAATCAACAAACAATGACAAAGATGGTTGTGGACTTGTAAAAACCAACTAACCACCTGTCTAGCAGTTAGTAATAACCTGAAGTGACCTGTGGCGTCATCAATATGCAAACTATTTTTATGGACTTTTATTACCTCTTAACATTAGTGACATTGTTGACCTGCAAAGAGACAGTGCCAAAAAGCGTCGCTTGGATGTCGGTTGCTACATTTGCCAATGTAACATTTATATTGCTGTGGCAGTTTCTAGTATAGTGTAGAAATTACAATTATAAGTACTAAAGCAGTCTACTCGAGTGGGACTAGTCTGATACACTCAGCTGAACAAACAGATGTAATAAGTTGTTTGTCAATATGTTTAGCAATGCAACTGAAGTAGATTGAACATCTGGACACTTGTCAGGCCACTCAAAGTAATTACATCGAGAACTTTTATCAATAAGAGCTACGGGGATTACATCTGCAATTGTTATTAGGAAGTTCTACCGGGATTTAGTACATTGAATATACACTGGATATTAGTTAATGATACAAAAAAGATTGATGGAAACTGAAAAACAAATCTACTGAATTTTAATTAATACAAAATATTGTTTGAAATTGAAAAACAAACCTACTGAATTTCGGTTAATGCTACAACCATGATTGTTGGAAAACTCTTGGAAATATAAAAAATACATACTGAATTAATGCTAAAAAATTAAATAATTGAAAACGAATATAACTACAAATAAAAGTGACAAGTATAACACGTTAAACGTTATACCTGATGTTTTTGGCGACGTCATATGGCGTAGTACGCCACGCGTTGCCCTCGACTACCTTGCCGTCAGGCAGGGTGACGGCGATAGGGCTAGGGTCCTGGGAGGCGATCCACTCGTCATATTCCTTCTTCAGTTTCGCCCACAACACCTCCCTCTGGGCAATGAACTCTGGCGACGGCTCAATCTACAGCAGACATTCTTATCAGTCAGACAGTCACACATTTACATCTACATGGATAATCCTGTGGTCATCCCATGGACAGCATTGGGCGAGTTAATAACAGGATGAAAACATTTAAATAACAAACACAATGCGATTAGTCCTTTGACATTTGGATGCTGATCACAGGGTTCCCAATACCTACACTAGACATTTTCCATTTTGCATTTGATACAATGTAGCTGCAACTAGCACAGTTACCATGATAACAGTTAAAACTTGTACAGGGTCTACTACCTACTGTATCTCGTTGCTTCAACCAGTTTTCAGCTCTAATAAATAAATGTGTGCATCACGCATGGTTTACACATGTGTCTACTATGTGTCCATTGTCCAATATGTACAGACAATTATTGAAATTCTAAAAGTACAACATTTTACTTTCATTGAAATAAATGTTGTGCAAAAAATATTCGCAATTATTTTATCACATGGTACATCAAAATAAACGATTGTTAAGTATTATGTATTAACTTGCTATAGAAATAAAGCAAGTTAACCCATTAGACCCCACGCGTCCGAAAGCGTCCGGGTCGCTCCTCCCCAGAGCGCCCGAAAGCGTCCGACACGGAAAAAGCCTCTAGCGGTGGCACCATCTTGCGGATACTTATGAGACTAATTCCCACTGATTCCTTGATATCTTAGCTATGAATCCTGGGTAATTTTGATATGGGTTCACATTGAAAAAATTCGAGTTTTTCGTGATTGAAGTTCATCATCTGTGGATCTCCAAAAATGGCGGCGTCTTGGACATCGTAGCTGTTTACTACTGATTAAGTTTGTGCTTATATATCGTTGGATTTGGACACTTCTGGCATTGAACTGAAGGTAAGTTTACATTACGTTCGAAATACAACTGAATGAGCGATAAAATGAATGATCGGAGCTTTGTTTATGTTTCGTTGTCCAAGTTGGGTGAACACCAGTCGGGTTTTTAGCACCGAAACTGTTGATTATGTCGTGATATATGACAATTATGTGTTTTATTATAACAAATCATTAGGTAACATTGTCAATTTTCGTAATGGTTGACATTTCGTTGTTTCAGGTTTCAAAATGCCAGTGATCCACGATGTCAACATACACATTGGCATGACACAGACGTCACATATAGGATGATGACAACCAAGATAGAAGTCTTGCAAAGCTGTGTTTCCTGTCCATATTCAGACAAAATGAACTGATTTATATAGTACTATGTCTAAACAAGGCAGAGCATGTGCAAATAGAACAATTATAATACATTTTATGTGAATAAAACGTGATATTCTACTATATTGTTGTCCAGAATAGTAATGTTCTATGTTTGTCACCTTCATATTACAATATATTTTTTTACAACATACACCATAATTACACCATTTTAAAGATAATTAAATGAACATCAAAATAAACACAACTTGCAATTATAGAAAATCAGTAGTTTTGAAGATACAGCTTAAAATGTGCAAGCACCCCGAATTGGTGAAATCAGTGGCTGCAGCTTGGGGAACAGGAGCACAAGTCAATTTAAACGGCTGGGGTCTAATGGGTTAAATGTCAAATGTAAAAGTTGAAGTAAAAGTTCTTATAATGAAGATATTGTGTATTGTCTCCAGTTTATGACTCCTCAAAACCCTTAAACTTCAATGTGCATTCGTTCAAACATGTTTTATAAAAATCAGGAAAGGTTTGACAGACTGACAAAAATATGGTCATGGGTGAGTTTGTGTCAGACTGATGCATATGTAAAAATTAAGAGGGCAACGTAAATAGTAGAATATAAAAATGATTGTAAACGTATATAGTGCCTGCCAAATTGTTATACAACTGGTTCAGTGGACTTCCATCCATTTGCTTTGGCAATACACCAGGGACAGCATAATAGTATTAACATCCCAGGCCTGAGAAGACATCACATGTGATTCTGGATAAAAGGACAATGTCATTTAGAGTCTTGGCTCTCAATGTGGATCATCAACTGAATTTATGTTGGCAGTGATGATCCAAATTTCACTGTGAAACTGACTAGTCTAACCACTTGAATTGTTGTATGACTTGCATTTCATATGCCTTCAGCATGTTCCCAAACATTCAAATACCTCCTAAATTAGTTGTACTTACTTTTGCAAATGTATCGATGCCTGAGGTTACTAGTAAGGTATTCTCACTAATATGATTTCTAACGTCACCGACCGGTATGATAAAGCTATGTGTGTATATAATGTATACACATAACCACATGTGTAGTTGTCATAGCTTTATGTAGGAACTCGTCCACTCAACGTACGAATATAACTGCACAAGTTGTGGAAGGGTTAAAAAAGGTGTCCAGAAATCATTGATATTATCACATATGCTATGAAAATGGACACAACACGTGTGTTTCTTGTATAAATTAGTACATAATACATATATCCATTGACTTCTATGTATCTTAGTTAACAAGCACGTCAATCAAAAAATATTTGAACTGGTAAAAATGTTACCCAGCATGAATGGCTGATTGGTTATAACATGGTACTTCAATGCCAGCATATAATTAAAACAATTGTAATTCAGGCAGTTTGACTAATTTTTTATGTTAAGAAAACAGTACTTTATGTAATTGTGGTATTTAAACCAGTGCATTGTGTTACTAAAGGTAAGGTATTATTAAAACCATTACATTGTTATTTTCTTTAGAAGCGACATGTATAGCTGTGTTAGTCACTGTGTTAATGAAATATTACGAACATTAGTCACATAAATTATTAAAAATTATTCAATCGAGAACTTTACCTTTATTTTAAACAATGCGTTCATTTCTGCCTTACCTCCAGTGGATACTGCGCCACTCCATCTTCATCTGCCATTTTCTTGTTCTTCTTACTCTTGCCCTTGGGTTTCACCCCTTCTGCTGTCACCTGGTGAAATCAATTCAAAATGGTACATTCATAAAAAGAACTTTTCAAATACGATAACCGTTTCACTGCCTACACTTAATCAAACTAAACGTACATATTCCGATATATATTGTCACTAGGTTAATGGTCTATGCCAATCATAGCTTGGCTATGTAGCATTGTATCTAATGTAGCATTGTATGAGTACGTACCTCACAATAGTCAATACTTCAATCCAAAATGCTTTATGTAAATGTGCCTTTATCAGTCTATCTGATCTATCATCCAGCCTTGGCTGATGCAACGTGTACGATAATTAAACTTTAATGGGTCACATCCGTGCATTCTCCGGGTGACTAATGGTTGCATCAGACTAATAACAATCGAACTTATCAAAAGCGTAATCAGTCGTGAAATTCACACAGGTGCATATTACCGGCGACACCGCCTACACAAACTGACGCAACCTTCTTCACGACCCGAATATCGAGTTCTGTGTATCACGTTTGTAAACTAGTCACAATTAAGTACACAAAATATGGAAATGTGCATTAAATACAGAAGCGAGTGCATATAGCAAACATAAAACTACGCAGTCATTGCCATGTGCCTAAAAACAAAACAAAACGCACCCCACTCATTCTGGCTGAGCAAGCATATAGACCGCTCAAGCGCTTGGCTAATCTCAAAATCGATCTTGACAGCATTTTGTTTATCAGATGAAAGTCTACTAAATCAGTGTGAAAATTGGAAGACTCATGCCTTTTTCTCGTCGCTAATTCCAAGATCGTTCATCTTCTCGGCCACGTTGTCCGCCATGCTACCGGACTTTACTTACTTCCGTTTGCCCACTACGACAGCCAGACGGCAGCACCTGCGACATACACCCAAAACACGTACACTATTTTTGGCACCAAGCGCCATCGTTATTTATTTTGGCACGATGTTGCAATACACATTTTGTAACTGCCTTTATTAAATGCCCTAATTAAATTGTCGACGTCTGATCAAGTACTTAAATCTACATGGGATCTTGTAGAAATAATGTGTTTATTATGTACGTGCTATTTATGGAAAATTAATAAAGTCAAGCCAAGACCAAGTCCAAGACCAAGAGTACAAGACTGGGCAAGAGCAAGAGTATACAACTACAAGTCACATATTATTATATTTTTCACATGATTTGGCTGAACGGAAACGTGACCAGAATCGTACAGCTCCAATGAAACCATTGTCACATATTTTTATTTGATGGTCACGTCCTCGTTTTTTATTCTACTAGAAATATTGCTGTCATACAGATGCAGCCCATAATTGTATAATACACTTTTTTTACAGGGCATAAAGATAAACGTTATCAACTAATACATATCAGGAATGTTTTCACTAGTTAATTCAATGAATTAATTAACGATCCCCAAACACAAATTTAACGTTATTTTTTGGTAGTGGTTATTTTAATTTAGTAAATTTCAGTTAATTTCCATGACTGTTAGGTGTATCCATGACAAGCAATCCACATTCTAAGCCCCCTTCTCATATTTAAATATATATATATATATTAATTATAATATATATATATATTAATTATAATATATATAATATATATCTATTATATAATTTTATATAATATATAGGGCCTAGATAATATATATATATATATACTTGTTTCCACATCAACTACATATCCAAATGTGTGCTAGGTGTCCAAAAAATACAGCATTCTTGTAGCATAATATAACAGTCAATGCTCTATCTGCCACAATACCAAATTACTTTCATCTCATCAACTTAATGATATAGTAGTACCGTCATACACACACTAAGCTACACACCAATGGCATGAATTATGATCAGTACAGTGGCACCATCACAATACTTGATCACCACTCAATTGAGTAATAGCATAAAAACACATAAGGAAATATAACCATGACACAACCAGAACCAGTTCAGACCTGTTTTGCTGGTGGGAGCTTAATATAGGTACAGATTGGGGTGGAGTTAGATGGTTTAATCCCCCTCAATATTCACCATTTTGGCACTAACAATAACAACCTTCTTAAAAGAAATACAGTATCAATAGGTAAACCACTACAGGTGAGGGGTCCAGAGAAATAAACAGTTAAAGGAAGTGCCAAGAAAGTCGCAATTAGATTATTTACGATGTCACAAAAAACAGCATACTTTTTGTTATTTTTGAAATTTGCTCAACAAGTGTTGCCACAATTATGCAGCAATAGTGGTAGAATTTGCAAGTATTCCCCTACAAAAAAAATCATAATAAATACTCTGGATTGTTAGGGCGATATTACTTAATACATTTTTTAACTCAAAAACATTTCTACATCTGAATTATTCTCAAGTGATGTTAGAAACTATATAGAAAGTGGACACTTGGAATTAACATGTATTTTATATGAAATAATGACAGTGTCTAGATGCATGTGGTGTGCACATCTATTCTGCATGCTACATAAAAATTATGTACTATATGATGTGTAACATACACAAGGGTAGATGTTGATGACTCGCAATCAGAAAATATGGTGTTTGTAACTTACCAAAATGTTTTGAAATTGAAAGGTCGGGGAATAACTGTAGAATCGGAAAGCTTCTTGAAACAATGTTACTTTTGTCAAATCACATAATAATGTCTGCCATAACAAACTATACAATAGTAACTGGTCGATTCATTAGGCAAGTTTCATCAACTTTATTCTGTCAAGGATTGTTGGGTAAATTGTAACAGGACAATACAGACACGTAGAAACACATCACATGGACACAGGTTGAACTAAGGCAATGTACACATGCCGTAACTCCACAACAAAGTACCGCTATCAATCGGCCAAATCATAATTTTAACACGATCACTTGTACCTAAAATTGAGTGGAACGTTCATTCGTCAATCACTATATACAATAAACGGATCAATGACTTCCTTACACTATGTTCATCCAGTTCTTGTATAAATGCCAAACATGCTGCAACATTCAGTCCAAGACAGAGCAGCTTCAGTAACGAGTTTGACAGTCACATAACTGTCATGTAACAGTATAAACACACCTGCCTTCAGAAATATTCCAACATCTAAACATAATCTAAACCATGTTCAGTGCATCGCTGTAATGCGGCACAAGACAGCGATTCTGTGGGAACATGTCAAATGCTACCATTAGATGTCTCGGGACAGAAATTTTAAATTGAACATCTCAACAGAGAAACCACTGGGTTTGACAGATTTCGGTTTATCAACACCCTAGGGTTGTTGGTGTCATTAGGCAACAACATGCTGTGATTGTGACAACCTCACACCTGTCAGTGAGGTGTTGGGATGTGACAGCTTGCCTTTTGTCAACACCTTATTACCTCGGTAGACAGCTGCAGCTAATTCACAATATAACCTGGCATATGCAGCACGACCTGTTCACCGTAATCATATGCTATATACAAGACACGCACCACACACAAGCAGTTCACACACACAGCTACGTCAGTAGCGCTGGTAGTAGCCGCCAGGCTCAAACTTTGGGGGTGGTCGTTTCGGTGGCAGGCGACCGTAGCTATCTCTATGAAATGCATCCCTCTCGAAGCCTCGGCGGTATCCTTCACGTCTGTAGTTTCCGCGAGGTTCGTGGTCGTCCCGGTACTGACCATACTGCGTGTTTCCAGGGTTATACTGCTGTCGGTGCTGACCCTGTCGGTACCCAGAATTCTGTGCTCCGCGATCATCCAAGCCGAACTGGTTGCTGTTGTTGGCTCCGTGAACCGACTGTATCGTCTGAATGCTAGAGCCAAGGTCCATCTGCCCGCTTACCATGTCGCTGGCGGCCGACACTTCGGGCTGGGTGGTGGCGCCACCGTCGCCAGCTTCCTCCTGCACTTGCGTGAGTGTGCGTAGGTTCGAGTTTGCCGACGACTTCAGAATGCCAACAGGGGGCGTCGGCGGTGTCGTTGGAATGGTCGAGATGCCCGTCTTTCGTTTCAGTTTTCGTATGAACTCATTCTGTTCTTCCTCTAAAGCTGTTGGTGAGGTCACATGACCTGGGGTCGTGGGGCCGGGCCCCCCGAATGGGGATGGGGGTTGCGGGGGTGGTGGTGGAAACTGAGGGCGTTGTGGCTGAACGCCCCCAACCGTGGGAATGCTGACCCCAGGGGATGTTTGGCCAGCGGAGTCAGGACTCGGGAAAGTGTTGAAATTTGGGGGTGCGGAGCCCCCTGGCGCAGTGGGGATCACTAGATGGGGCAGTGAGCCTGGCCCCGGCGGCATCGGCTCTGTCGGGCTGACCACCCCACTGGGGGGCGGAGGGGGTTGAAGGGAGCCGGGGGGGAACATAGGGGGTCGTACGGGCTGCCACATGCCCGCCGCGGGAGGCGGGGTAGGTTGGGGGAAGATTGGCATCTGTGGGGGTGGGGGTACAGGCTGTGGGGTGGACATCATGTGCTCATAAGACCCGGCTGTGGGGCGGTAGTTTGGTGGCACACCTGGCTGCGACGGGGGGCGTGGGAACCGGGGCGCCATCGGCTGCGAGAAGGTGACAGGGGGCGCCACGGGTGGCGGTATCGGCTGCTGCATGCGCTGCGCGACTGATGGCGCCGCCTGGTGTTGGTCCTGTGTCCCGTTCTCGGCGGGCGTGGGAGGGTCTTGCTTCGCCTTCCACGCAGCCCACGAGTTCGGGGCCGTGTCGGCTGTTGGTTCCGCCATGTCCGTCAAGGGGGAGCCACCGCTGTCTCCCGTCATCTGCGACTTGACGCTGGATGTGAGTGCGGACAGACTCTGCATGAATGACGACGCCGTGCCGTCAGCACCCTTCTTGCCCTGACTGATGAGCTGTGTGAGGAACTCTATGGGGTTAGCGACGCCCTCATCGGGCTTCTCGTCCAGCACCGGGGTAGAACGCCCCTCGTCCTTCACCGGGGTGCTATCGCCCTCGGTCAGTTGCAACAAGTTGCCCTCGTTCACCGTGGCGACGGGGTCACCGTCCGAGGTCACGTCGCCCTCGGTGCCTCCGCCCGTGGTGAAGCCGTGTGTGGCGTTCCACATGATGTTGGGGTGCAGTGACTTTGTACTGTTCTGTCTCGGGTCGTGTTGAGACTTCGCCGGGGTCACGGACTCCAGGCTGGTGGAGCTGCCACTGAGGAAGCTGCTCCGGGCGCCCTTTGACAGCGTCGGCAGCAGCTTGAACAGGTCAAGGTCGCCATCTGAAGTCACAAGACATCCAATTTATTTTTGTTTACACATTTTCATATGTAGGAAAATATTTTTAAAAAAATTATCAAAGCTTCTTCATAACATACTATTTCCATACTAAAAGCAATTAAATGAATTTTTTTTATATTTCATATTAGCGTAATTCTATTTTTACTACATTATTTATTATTATTTTCAATACACAATCATACATTTATTTATTAGTATTATTGTTACGTAATTACTATTACCCTTGGTATTTCTTAAATATTTTAACATTTACCATTATTTATTATTATTAACCAGTCCACATGTATATCATATTATTTTTACAGAATTATTTGGTAGATTGGTTATTTTTATTATGTATATTTTATGACTAATAGGTAATTTATTTACGTCTTTATTTTTTTAGAAATGCTTATTTTTGTTATAAAGTATTTAATACTATATTAATTTTAGTTATTTATAATTCTTGCTTATAATAATTAGGTAACTTCTATTGTGACAAAATCCTTAGAAACCAAACTCAGATACCAATTTTCAAATTGAATGTAACATATCAAGGGTATAAAATAAGACAAATGTATGACCAGAATCTTGTTTTAATTACTGTGGAATAAAGTAAGCTTCCAAACAATTTAAATCAAACGACTGATTGTTACCTTCATATGGACTCATTTCAACCCAATTATGTTAGAACGACAGAGTTGCTGGCCAATTTAGGATATGGCAAATTTAAGATATACCAAATAAAATGGCCAGTCTTCCATGATGCGTTATATATCTGAAGTTTACTGAAGTTAAACCTTAGCATAGAACAATAAGTGTTGGAAGATGTATGAGTGTGTACCATCAGGAGAGTGAATGGAGGCCGTCGTTCTGTCCTCTAACCTGGGCGATGTTCCCGCTGCAGGTAAGTGTTGTCGTCTGTTAGCTGCAAGCAGACAGCATAGACATGACGAGTGACCATCGGTGAATTTGAGCATGTACCCTGTATTCTCTATCATAAGACAGCCTGTTTGATGGCTATACACGTTCATGGTAAACTCATGCACAATTTATTTAAAGTGAGCATGCCAGCTCCTAGGTTTTATTTTTACATTAAGTATTATGTTCTTATTACTAAAACATGCACGTTGAAGGTTTACTGCCTGCCGATGTATGTTCAGGTACTTGATAAAGCTCGGAACAATGTTCGCAATTTGAAAGAATCCACCTGCAACATGTTCAAAAGGTAAACAAAACAACATTGGCTGGCAATAATGCCAGGGTGAGCAGAGTTAATCACAATACCCTTTGATGTTTGACTTTCCCATATTCCAGACAGTAGACTTCTTATTACAAATTATTGCTCGGCCAATTCTGGGCAGAAGAGCTGTCACCCACACTTTAAAGTACATGTTGATGATATCATCATCAATATCAGAAAGAAACAATACTGCAGTTGAGCTGCGTGTGCGCACGTGTGTCCAGTGTTAAAAGAACACTAACAATACAAGATGAATGTTGTGTGTTTATTACACAGGAAGCTCAAAGTTACGCTATCAACATAATTTCACATGGAAAAGCTATAGTGCAAAACACCAACATCAAATTGGCAATAAACACCGCGGTAAAAACACTTCCCCCACAGACATGCAGAGCTATGCCAGAGAAAGCACTGCCAATGGTTGCTATGAGTGCATAACCAAAGAAAAAACTCATCATGACAACTGTATTAACATTGTTCTCCTACGCCAAAAAAGACTGCAAGAGACTGTATCTGCAACTGTATCTACCTGTAACAATGTAAACAGAGAATCAATTCATAATATGGGTACTAAAGTTACATAACAAATAATAAATGTTATCATTCTCTTGTGAATAAAGCAGTATGAATACAATCACATTTCCATCTAAACCAGATGTTAACAGGCTAAACTAGTGTAACTACAAGAAATGAATTAAAACCAAGGAGTAACAACCCCCACGTTATTCAGTGTCACCTTCATAATTTGCCCCAACTGGGACGTTTACCAACTAAGGTATTGAAATTAGTAACAAGTATGAACACTGTGATATGTACGAGTACTTCTAAAAATACTGGCGTGGCTACTTTTTAAAGTACAAGTACTTTTGAAAATACTCAAGCACAAGTGTTTAATATAATTTATATGATAGAAATAGTGTCTGGCCGTAATCCAAAGATCTATCCATGTGGATAGGTAATATGCTCTGTTTTGATATGCAAAGTACTCCCAAAGTTCTTATGGATGCTTTATTTTAATAAGTAACGTGTACTTTAACATTTCTGAGTAAATGGGCATTGAGTACTTTTATGAAAAATTGGTAGTAGGGTACCAACAAAGACTTCAGTCGTATTGCAACTGTTTTAAGGCAGCCAGTGCATGATTCATCCCCACTGATGTCTTATATCTAAGTGATTACAGTACGCACAGCTTTATTAACAGTGTGTAGTCACTGTGCACACAGAGGTATCATCTATTCTCTTGTGCGATTCTGTGAATAATTGAACTTGCAAAAAGAATTAAGCAAATTGTTCTTTGTAATGTTATGTACACCACAATGCAAAAAATGTCTCCACTCCTGTCAAATATTTACTGAGGATGCCCTTAGTTTATACTCTGATTTCTTGGTACTGTCACTACTTGGTATGGTCACACCAATGTCATATCAAATATGCCGGAAGGTTATATTTAAATATATAAAATAGTGTGCTTGTTTTTGCAAGCACTGTTAAAACAAAACTGATACTGAAAAAAATGATGCAAGACACTGAAAGAATGGCAATGCAAGCCTGGCTCAAATTCAACTATCAAACTATAAACTCAAATTTCTGACATTGTCATATGCACAACTGCTAATCAAGATGCCTGTATACAAATATTGTCATGTACTTGTAATAATTAAGATATTTCCATAAACCAAAGAGAATGTTGGATTCTGTATAAACATAGGTTAGTCAAAAGGAAGTGATATGACATCAAGTGAACTTGTGTTTATATCATCTGAAGCAGCTGGGGTATTTTAGCATGTGTCTTTGGATACGCCTTGCTTTAAATATCATGTTTTTGTACATTTTTTAAATACCTGATGGTCACTAACGGCATGCTTGAGTACAAGTGATAGGATCTGTGAAACTGTTAGGAATTCTAGCACCTGTATCTTTGATGGCAATATCACAACATCGCCTGTTTTACCAATTACTTGTAACATACACAATGAAACACAAACACTGTGTTAGACAGTAACTGAATAACCAAGAGTTAATAATGCCATGCTTCCCCAGTTACACATGCAGTGAATGAATTAATGCCAAAACACAAAATAACTGACCATCGTGTTCATCAGAAGAATGCCAGAACATTTAACAACACTTTGTTGTTGATGTGTGTGTATTGCCTTACTAGATGACAAATGTGCCACATGTGCTGATGAATAGGCACAAAACTTCATCATAATTTTGTCTTTTTATAACTGCCTTGTGACTAACATAAACTGTTGTGAATCTAAAAGAGGAAACATGGGTGGGTAAATGGGAAAGGAAGCCACATGCTGACATCAACTGAGCCACGTGCTTACATGTTTTCATGTGGATATGTGTCACGCTGGCAATAGGCGCGTTGCACACCCGCGTTATTGTGGTCGAGTCTCGGTCAAGTCTCTCTGACATGGCTGTCAACACACAAATGTTGCATTGTTTTTCACTTCCCTGACTGGTTGCACTAGCAATGTGGGGGTTGGTTCCCGATAGCCCTGATTCCTGCCTGTCTCAGCAAACATGTACTGCTGTCTTTAGGAAAGCTGTCTTTGGAATCTCTACAACTCATCACTAAATGCTTACTCATTCGCTGCCAGTGTGAGTGCTTTCTTTCAGGCAAACCACAAATGGCATTCTCTAACTGCATCACACGTGTGATGACACTTGACGACAACATGGCTGTCATCGTGCATGACAAGGCTTGTAACTACAACATCATTGTGACATTGTATGATGGCTCTAATCAATGTCCTCATTTATGTGATGACAAAGACTCTAACCACTACTTCATTGTGACCTTGTATGATAACAAGGGCTCTAATTACTGCATCGCTGCAACCTCGAATGATGACAAGGGCTTTAACCACTACATCCCTATGACCTTGTGGATAAAGGCTAAACATTTGTGACTTTTTATGTAAGGGCTATAACTGTTACATCATTGTCACATTGTATGATGACAAAGGCTCTAACTACTGCACCACTGTGACATGTAATCTTGTATGATGACAATGGCTGTAACAATGACAATGGCTCTCACCACTAAATAATTCTGACTTTATAGCCACTACATCATTGTGACCTTGTAAGAAATCACTCTAACCACGATAATGGCTCTAATAACCAGTAACCACTTCACCATTGTGATACACCTCCAATCACTAAATCATGGTGCAGTTTCTGCAGTTTGTAACCTATTATTTAAAAATTAGTAGTAGTAGTAAGTGACTTTACCATATAAAACACAACTCTCCCCCCAGTACTCTGACCACAATCTGATAGGTTGTAACTGGAACCTGTTGATTGACAACTGACGACGCCACTATCTCCAACAAGCTTTGTCCTACCACCAACACACACACATTATACTTTACGTTACTAAGGTCGTTTGACATCTCCCATATCACCATTTCCACATATGTATGTACTTTAAAAACTGTCTTTTACTTTGTAAAAATAAAAATATCTGAAGGCCAGAACTTCAGCAAATTATACGACAACAAATCCGCTAATTCCATGTGTTTGCTATCCATTTTTGGATAGCACACTGGACATGTTGCATGTGACTGGTCACTGAGGCCAGCCTGCCACTCACCTATGCCTGGTATTGTCACGCCGTCCCCGTCCTCGTCTGACAACTCCATGTCGACTGTCTCGCGGTTGTCACACTCCTGCTCCTCCTCCTCCGGGGGCGTGTTCCCGGGGGAGGGGGCGTCCATGCTGGGGGAGGGCACCGGGCTGGCTGTCACGGGGTCGGGGAGTGTCTTTGCGTACTCGATCAGCTTTTTCCGCAGGTTGTTCACTCGAGTGCCAAAGTTTTTGTAGGCCTGAAGCAGACGTCCCGTGTTAGTTGACTGCCTCAGTTCATTTAAGAAGCAACAGAAGACATTTCTGTTTAAAAGAGCGTTTTCACTTTAAAATTAAAAAAACATTTTTAATATCTACTATTTATCAACTATTTTATTATGTATTTTTTAATTGTAATATAATTAACTATTATTTATCAGTATTAGTAGTTTTGTATTATTAAGACTAATATTATTTAGTTATATTGAACATGTTTTACTGATCTATTTATTTTACAACTACGTCTCTATTTTATATTTTAAGGTAATCTGTATATTCATGTAAAGTGTAACTAATTATTTTATTGCTAGATATATGGCGTAGACAAATAGTATTATTTATTATTATATTATTATTAGTTACAGTCTTAGCGAACACTCGTCACAAGTCTAGGGGCTCGTTCAAGCATTCACAAGCACAAACTTCCATTGCTTCTGTGGCTGACTGTTACAGTTACCATTCTACTTCTGGTTAGCATGATTCCCTCCCCCCCCCCCCCCACCGTGGTAAATCCCGTCATGACATAGCTTTATGCAGAGACCTGTCCACCTGTCATTTGGACAGGTAAAACTCGTTGTGGGTAGAAATATGGGTGGATGGGTAAACATTTTGGAGCAAAAAAGGTCTTCAAAAACCATGGATATTGTCAGTTATGCCTCAAAAGTGAGTGTAAACGGTGTGACGTGTGGTTGTACATAGTAAACTGGTTTAACAGTTAACATCCATGCGTCCTGGACAAACTCACCTCTTGTTGACCTTGTACATCTCAACTAGCAACTAGTCAACCTGTTGGCCTTAGATGAATATTAACTAAATTCTAAGTGGACTAGATGTACTTACAGGAACTAGCCAGTAGTAATATAAATTATGGACTTATTCTCGAATATGTCCCGGTAAATACCATATTGTTTGTTTGTAAATAGACCAGTTTTTCCTGGGAAATGTGCCAACCCTGTTTCCTGTGCCAGGCAATTTTTTTATTAGCTGAATTGTCTGTGTATGTTGTGGTTACACTGGTATTATGAGGTCTTATTTAACCAGTCAACATTTTTGTTGAAAGCCAGGTTTTTACATAAAATATCATGGCTGCCTGGGCAGTGGGCACTGAACCCAATCCGGCGTGGGTTGTGTCCCAGGTAGAAGTGTTGACCACTACAGTATGATGTGCTCGTTATTATAGGTATTATAGTATCCCAAGAATACACTGCACATTACTGGTTTAATGCAGTATCTAGTCATTACATTGCAGTCAGTGCTTGTAAACTTCACTTTTTTCTTGGACGATGTGTTCATTACTGGGCGTCTTCCACAAAATCTTTTTGCCTTTGCAGGAATTTACCCGACACACATGATATCTGAATATTTATTCGATTATTACGGTTTGACATACCCATTAATTAATTATGATATGTATGTGGGTCTAATTAAACATCATGGTCCGTCCGTCCGTCCGTCCGTCCGTCCGTCCGTCCGTCCGTCCGTCCGTCCGTCCGTCCGTCCGTCCGTCCGTCCGTGCGTCTTACTGATAACTTATACTTGTGTACCACAAATACCCAACCTCTCCTAGTAGTCATCAGAATACATCAGTGCCTTGCGAGTGTGTCTACTGTCTACCCAGCTCACTTATTCATCCCCAACTGTTTGTCCCCAGTATGTCTGTGTTCAACACAACACTCACATTAGCAACAATCTTTGCCTCTCCGTACTGTGCGTCGTAATATATCTCGCTCTGTTCCAACATCTCGATGAGGTCCGCGCGGTCCTTGATCTCCACTTCCAGGAAATGTACGTAATCGTCCAGTTTCTGACAGGACTCCTCAAACTGTCTCGAGAACTCGTGTCCATGTGCCCTGTCTGTGGTAACACAACACACAAATTTGCAGATGAACATTTAAAAATGTAAGTTCTTAGCGTACCCCATCATTACGAATGTAACGCTTGACACTAGCATTGAATATCGTCTCAACTTCTCTGGGAAGCATTCAGCCGAAGATTATTCACACAAAAGTCTACCATTGTACAACAAGATACTTGTTCACACAGCCGACAATATTCACATGAATGTCTACCACTGTACAACAAGATACTTGTTCATACAGCTGAGCTAATTTGGGCAAAGGGTCTTGCTCAACATTCAACACAACAGCACAGGATTCAAAGCCAGGTTCTCTCGCATGAAAGTCCAGTACTTCAGTGCCCGTGCCACCATGTTACATCCTTGGTGTCTCGTCAAACATGTCTTATCACTAACAAAACACTTAAAGTCTATAGCAAGTTTAAGCAAACATTGCAAACTTGATAAAGCTGAAATTATGTGTTTATTAGACCTATCGGTACAAAAACATTCCAAACTGAAACACGTTACATACGTTGTACTTGCAACTTCGTTCTGATATAACTCAGATTTATTCTCACTAATAATAACCATTATTAATTAGTATTGAGAGTAAATCTACAGACCGACATGTCTAACTTGTTCAATAAGACAGATACAATGAAAGCGAACCCTTAAGTTGCTGAACGGCGTCGACTCGTGATGCGTCTAGACTGAGTACCACCAGCTGGCGCCGCTTTAGTTCAACGTCTGTCGTCAGCTGTTTGAATCGGTTCACCTTGTCGATTAGCACCTCCGGCTATGAAACCACAATGCACTGGTATGAATACTTTACAATTTTATATCAATGATTTGTTATATTTATAAGCCAAACAATAGTTTTAATATAAAACTTGTGTTTTTTATGCAGCGCTACAGTTCCATGTGCCATATATATATTTATATATGTATATATAGATATATGTATACAGATGTATATATATATATATATATATATATATATCGACTCTGAATAATAACACACACACATATATTATATATGCCAAGTTTCTAAAACAATTCAGGGCATGTGGAACTGTAGTGCTGCACAAAAATACCTACTTTTATATATGCTTTACATATATGTGTATATGTGTAATTGTCATTAGTTTCAGTCGAAGACAAAACTGCACTGTTAAGTGACATTCCAGTGTGATATCTGTGCATTGCTTTATATAGAGACCAGACAACCCATCTTTTGGACAGGTAAAACATACTGTAGAGGGGTGGAAATATCACTGGACGGGTAGAAACAAAGGCACCATAGAAAAAATAGGTCTCCAAAAATCATAGTAAATTATGCTTTGAAAATGGAAATGGGTGTCACATACATGTTTATATCTCATCCAACTGACCTGGATGTATGTCAGTTCATACACATGTACCCATCACAAAATGTTTGTCAGAGGGCAACAAAACACACACAACAATATCTTGGCAATAAAAAATGTCTTACTTTAGCAAATTTATATAGTCACGCCTCGCTATAACACGGTAGTTGGGGTCCACGAAATGGAACCGCGTCAAGTTTTAAAATATGTTCAGAACCAACGCGCCTCGTCTGGCGACGCAAACTGAGGCGGAGCGATAACACATATTATGCTGTTGCGGTCTAAAATAGCCTTGAATTCAGCAGCCGAAACGCACAAATTAATTGACACGTTGCAGAAGTCGGTCAAATATTAATACCTATATTAATTGCGCTCACTATTGGCTTGATTTCATATTTCAATCAATCCCAAAATATAAATTTAGATCGCACATTTACCGTGCCGATTTATACTGCAATTCACCGTGGTTCGAGGCTACTGCGGTTTATACGCAGTTGATGAATTCGTATATTTGCGCACAAGTAAATGTTTTTCTGTAGACGTAGTGAAAACATAACATAACTGTTAGCCTGCCATTTCAGTATCATAATCAGTGTTCGTCACCGCCCGATTCGTAAGCAGTTTAATTGCCATTTACAAGCCGGCGAAGGCGCCCGTTCGCGGAAGCCACAGCGAACTGGCAGGAGACAAACGCGATTGATATTGGCGCAAACAAACAGTGCTTTGCACCAAATTTACTGTGCCTAAAGTTAATTAAATGCAATCAAAGGAATTGGTCACGTTTTAAACAAACACTTAAGAAACCACCACTCCAACCAAGCAATGGTTGCACAATAGATCGGTTTGAAAAACGATTGGATTGGTGCCGTGAAGCCGACGGCAGACGGCAGAGCAGAAGCCACGTCCATGGGGCACAACAAACAACGAACTCAGCAACGCAGTTGTACTTCTGTGTTAAATTTCTTAATATCATTAAATTGTTTCTAGATACACCTGTACAAGACAAACATGAGGACTTCATAAAAATAAGTGACAGTTAATTACAGCGTTATCGTTAGCTGTAGCGGCCATTTTCCCCCTGGTGGCAAAAATGCGGGGTCCACGACTGACCGCGTTACATGCGATTCGCGTTATAACGAGACGCCTTATATAGAGGCGTGACTGTATGTACTACTTTTTATTATACAAGTGAGACATATACCTTGAATTCAGATAAGAGTTTGCTGTTGACAGTAGTCTTGACTTGTGTGTTGTCTGAAACGGAACAACATAATCTAATCACACATACATTGGTAACAACCACAACCCTAAACTCACTGTACTTCTTGGTGTCTAAAACATATAACAGTATAGTTTATGTCAATTAATTAAATGTTATTATTCACAGTCAATCAAAGTGCAGCAGTGCACCATGATAATGAGTATTAATGTTTTTTATGTTGATGTAACTAAGAAATTTTTCATAGACATTCGTGATATTGTTGGACTATAATTTCAAATACAAGTTGCATGATTTTCACTCTTTTTGTGATGGTGCAGAAGGCTTGGATCTATCTAGAAGGCAATTGTAGTACATCAATTCCAATTACACCTCAACTAAAGTATACCAATTCCACCTTCAAAAGTCCTACACCTAAACACATGTAACGTTAAACATAATCTTTCATTTGATGCCAGTGCGCCCTTTAAACCAAAACAATGAAAATTACTATTATAACTTCAACATATGTCATTGTGTTATGAACATGTTTAACAAGTTGCATGGTGTAACTGAACAACTAGCATAATTACTTATTAACCAATACATATTTGTTTAACATAACACAAATTCCTAAATTGGAATTTCAATTCAGGAACTAGAATTAGATTTTTATTACTGGTACAGACGACTCCAATTCCAGTTGTCGTCCTGAATCATTATTGATGCTTTATCTAACAAGTATGCACCTGTAGTTACACCAATAGTTAAAAGCAATGTATAACATAAATACCATCAACCATTTAAAATGCATTACATTTAGTATCACCATCAAGCAAACAAATATGTTTTCTTTAACCAGCGCTGACACACTCAACACAATCTGTATCTCTAATTCAAAATAAACTGTTTGCATTACTTACTGAGAATGGCGACTAATTCATCTGTGAAAGCTTGGTCGTACACGTTCCTCTCAAGCCAGATGCCAAATATTCTCTCCACCTTGTGTCGGACTGTGCCGTCACTGAGTTGAATAAAAGAAAAATGGTGCATTCACAATTTACCGTATCATGTTATGTAGAAATGCAGGTGAGAATACAATTTAATGACACTGGGTGCAAGACTTGTCGAGTTGTTATGCTGTCGTTCACGGAATATAGTTTGTCATGTGACGCACACTGACAACCAAATCCAGATATTCGTAATCACCGATTTCTGCTATATGCTACCTAATACTACCATTTCCACTTTGTATCCCTAAAGCGGTATGCCAAATCATGTCTTGTACATATAATGCATGAAATAACTCACAACATTGTCAATGTTTTACATTTGAAATTGGACATTTATTGGGACCTGATGACATCCAAAACAAGGAATATATTTTTGGCATATGGAATTTCATTTGAAGTTCAATATGTTTTGCAGTAACTATAAATAACCATCTATAGCCATTTCAGTACAACAGTGACACTTGAATATGACAGACCACAATTGCAGTATTCATGATGTCTGTTATTCAAGCAATTTTTACGCACAATTATCTGCCATGTGGAAGCACGTGTTACAATTATCTGTCAATTTGTTTTTTAGAATTGTTTTTTTTTTAACTGACTGCTAAAATCTTTGACTGCCGTAATGGCAGATGACATTACTTGTATGACTCATGTCATTGATGTTGATTTCCCAAGTAATAACTTACTTAGACGGACTGGTTTTATAATATTTGTGATGTATTTTGTTGGTTACAGCCGGTGATGACTGTAATAAGTAAATGACGCTGGTCATAGTCTTTGTAAACATCATCGATGGAGGCAAACCTACAATTATGTTAACTAACAGCTGCATTATATTCAGTCATTAATTAATTTTGAATGACATATTTGTCTGTTTTACGATTATGAAATTAAAATCTTAACTATGTTACTTGTATTCAACTTTTAGAATATATTTGATCTTCCTTTTTTAAGTTATATTACTGGTTTTTTAAATATGTTATGACTGGGTCTGCTAACAACATTGGGGTTTGGTCCAAAATCCAAATACGTATTTGGAATTTATACTAAAAAAAAAGTGTATTTGTACTTATTCTGGGCTACACAAAAGAAGCCAGTTTTCCTCCGATGTGTAGTAAAATAATAAAGTTCACATATTCATATCAAATATTTTCAACGTATTTGTATTTGATATGACTGAGTTGTATAACTTGTATTCGATCAACCATCAACCCTGAACAGCATGCATACTAACTAACCTGATGAGTAGAGCCACATCCTTGAGGACCTCCTTGAAGGCATCTTTATACACAATTGCATGCTTCCTTTTACACGTCTGCACAATGTCATTGCACAGATACAGTAGAGTCAACCGCTGGGTATAGTCCGCTGCAAAATACAAGTCTGTCACATTCAATTCCATAGCAACTGAATGACATTACCAAAAAAGCTATTTCTAGACCAGATCTCGCACCAAGACCTGCCTTAGGAATAGCCTAAATCTTTATTTGTAGAGCTGCTCTAGAAATATGTCTCTTCTTAATTTCTCAATCAAGTTGGTCAAAAACATGCACAACATTTTTCATCAGCATTTCATTTACCTGAAGCAAATACTTTATCCACACATATACTATGAATGTATTACTAAATTTCCATGCATGCACCAGGCCTATAAACACACATGGACACCCATTTTCAAAGCATAATCAACAACACATGCGATTTCTTTAGATCTTTTTGCTGATTATTTTTATACCCGTCTAGTAACATTACTTCCTGTCCAAAATAGGTTTTACCTGTCCAAATGACAGGTGACCAGCTAAGCTATGGCATTCACTTCAAAATGTGTTCTAGAAACTGCAAAGCATTGTTGTTTAATTAGAATACAACTATCAATGGTTACAGACCACGCAGAAATTGTGGCATTATTTATGCCCAGCTGAGATTTGCCGATCATTGAACTGATACAGATATACCCTGTTCACATTAGCAGTTTAATCTGGTGTAAAACGGTTTCACTCCTGCAGCGTGTTCACAGATTACAAAATCTAAACTAGCCAGTGAGTAGTCCGCTGTTTTAGTTTACGCCCTGTCTAACTGCTAGTACGAACGCAAAGGGGATCACACCAGCCACACTAAATGGGGCTGGCATGGTAGATGTTACCATCATGTGACATAGGTGATGTCCAAATGGAACTGCATTAGATAACAGGGAAATAGTCATGCCCATGGGCATGGGTCCAATAGTCAC
>OZ024866.1:27530104-27532604 GCA_964017155.1 Oasisia sp. SBJ-2009
ATATTTACCGTCATCAGCATGTTACGCGCGTTGCCGAGTTGCAGCCATTTCATGACAACAGCCAAACCCTATGCAGGGAATCTACGTGGAGAGCGCCTCGATCACCGTCGTGACGTCATTCTTCGTCTAAGATGGGGTAGCGCATAGAATTTGGATGGCTGGGTGTTAAAAAATATTTTTCTGGTAAACCGCTGGCGTTAAAAAATTGAGTATATGTGGAAATTGTTACTTTATATTACCTCTATTAGGTGTATGCCACGTAAAAGTTAACTTTGTTTGTCCTTTAAAACTTCATATTAGCTGGTTCCAAAACCTTACGCACTGTCGTGTTTCAGGAAAACAACTTACGATGCGTCAAGAGGATAAAGAGAAGCTCGCCAGACCCGCTAGAAGATACGCACAGTCGTGCTTAGGTGGTGGGTGCGACAGCCCACCTAAGTGCAACAATTCGACAACGGAGCCTTCGGCGGCGCACGGGACACGTACTGCCTTCGAATGATGACGCATTCTTGGTGAACTAATAAAACAGACTCATTGGACGTGTGCTACAATTATTAGGCAGTTCAGTTCACGGACGTGTCAGCTTAACGGCTAGGGACTTGTGTTTTATGTCATCGACACGTGCGAAATCATATGGGATCGAATTGGGCCTATATGAAGTTGCAACGCCAAGATATAAGCTAAGTCTAGGTTTATAATTATGATTAATATACACATAGTAATACCGTTACAAAAGAAAAAAAAGTATATGCCAAGAAACAGAAAGTCTGGTTAAACCAAGAAGTCGTGATGCCGGAAATGGAAGTGACGCCTACTAACTGAGTGTTCTATCATTACGCATAATTACTTCTCTCTGTTCGCCTTTAGGTGTGCGTGCGTGAGAGGATACATGGAGACGTCTCACGGAACAAAATAAGCAAATGTTGATGCGATACCCCGTAAGCGGTTTTAAAGACGGTAGTACCCTTACAAAAAATACCATTGAATAGTAGACTTGAATGGTCCTGGGGGGCGGGGGTATTATGGCCAATGGTATTTGAATTGTATCTGAGTGTTTAAAAAAAAGATATTGGAATGATACTGAATGGTATTCAATGGTAATCAGTGATTCCATCAGAAAATTAAGCTCAGACTAATGTTTCTTCTATGGTTCTCCCTCTCCCCCAGTATGTCCAAAGTAATGCAGAGACGGGTGTGTGTGTGCGTGTGCGTGTGCGTGTGCGTGTGCGTGTGTGTGTATGTAACAGACATGTCTGTCCTGGGTGTTGTATGTAATCGATAGGTTTGTCCTATATGAATATAGTTGTATGTAATCGATAGTTTCATCCTAAGTTAGAGTTGTTGTACATAAGAGATAGGTGTTATGAAAGTGAGTGTTGGTGAGGCTGAGGTGTTTGGCACAGGGGGTGTAGAATAGGAGGAGTCTCAGAGAGTGCTTCAGTTCCTCCAGTGAGAGGCGAAGAAACAAGTGGTGCTCAGGATGAACAGAGAACCCATGGTGAGCTGGCAACAGACTAGGCTCTCTGTCTCTTTCTCTCTGTCTCTGTTTCTGTCTGCCTGTCTCTCCCTGTCTCTCTCTCTCTCTCTCTCTCTCTCTCTCTCTCTCTCTCTCTCTCTCTCTCTCTGCATCTCTCTTCCTGTCTCTGTTTCAGTCTCTGTCTCTCTGTCTATGTCCCTCTCTCTCTCTTTCTCTCTTTCTCTCTCTCTCTCTCTCTCTCTCTCTCTCTCTCTCTCTCTCTCTCTCTCTCAGACTTTTCCTACCACCTGCCTGCCTGCCTGCCTGCCTGCCTGCCTGCCTGCCTGCCTGCCTGCCTGCCTGCCTGCCTGCCTGCCTGCCTGCCTGCCTGCCTGCCTGCCTGCCTGCCTGCCTGCCTGCCTGCCTGCCTGCCTGCCTGCCTGCCTGCCTGCCTGCCTGCCTGCCTGCCTGCCAGACAGACAGACAGACAGACAGACAGCCAGCCACTGACTATGACAACTACAGAGATGTCAATGTCATTACACATTGCATGATAGAATGTTGCTATGGTGATAAACTTTCTAGATATTTTGTTACTCATTTAATGACAGAATAATGTACTAGTGCCAATTAATCTACAAAACACAATACTAAAGGAAACAGATTCTGACCAGCTTGCTGATCTATTCTCTTTTGACCAATCCCAAATGTGACTTTAATAGTGACCATGATAGTGAAAAATGAGCTTACATGATATAGCTCATATATGACAGATCCTAGTGGCAGTAATGACCTAGCCATTGTCAGTGCATTGTTTATAATTTCCTGGCACATACAATATAACTAATTACAGTGTATTTTAAAATATCATAACGTTTTCAGTATTATAAGTCTGTTCCGTGTTTGTGTCAGCTGAGCAACTGGCAACATCACCGGTCAGTTGGCAGCTCTTACCAGCTCTTTATCATCCTGTGTCAGAGCTCTAAAAGCACATTACTTCCGTTATAATTTTGTTTTCCCATTTTAATTCCACTTTCTTTTTTA
>OZ024866.1:27540104-27710104 GCA_964017155.1 Oasisia sp. SBJ-2009
TGTATATCCCAATGTTTGACGACTCCCAAACTGCAACATGTGCAGCTCATTCGAGAACAACTGTCAAAGCGTCAAATGTGTATCGTTTGCTGAATACCATATAATACGCTGCACCCGACCCAACACGAACCATCCATAAACACGTCAAAGTTGGTCTTGTACTGAAAACCAGAAGAACTGCATTTCGAATACAACTGCACTTCGACGAATCCATGCTTTCGATCGAACGCTTAAGTCATTTGTTTGTAGCAACTCTCAGGTGCAACGCGACAGAGGTTACTAATCATACGTTGTCAATGTGTGCGTTCTTGCGCGGGACCAAGAACATACCATTGTCGGAGGCCGCACGTCAGGCTAAGAATGTCCACGGCAGTGAAGCTTTGCATTGTCTGTGCTAATTGACAATGAAACATGTCAGGTATTACCGACGGACAAAACCCGGTTGCCTTGCACAAGTAGTTTCATTCTTCTTGTCGAATGTGCAAATACCCATGACCGTACTGAACTGCGGCTTAATTAGAATGATGGGAGGGGTGAATAGGATTGGTGGATGAAAGTATGGAGGAAGAGGGGTGTAGAGGGAAAGTGATAAGGGAAATAGTAGAGATTAAAGAAAGTGAGGGAGAGGGAGGGGGCAGGGTCAGGGTCAGGGTCAGGGGCAGGGGCTGGGGCAGGGGCAGGGGCAGGGGCAGGGGCAGGGGCAGGGGCAGGGGCAGGGGCAGGGGCAGGGGCAGGGGCAGGGGCAGGGGCAGGGGCTGGGGCAGGGGCAGGGGCTGGGGCAGGGGCTGGGGCTGGGGCAGGGTAAGGGGCTGGGGCTGGGGCAGGGGCAGGGGCAGGGGCAGGGGCAGGGGCAGGGGCAGGGGCAGGGGCAGGGGCAGGGGCAGGGGCAGGGGCAGGGGCAGGGGCAGGGGCAGGGACAGGGACAGGGACAGGGAGGGAGAGGGACGGCCAGGCAGGGAGGAAGGGAGAGAGAAAATGTTTAGTATGTTTAAAGGAAGGGAGGTAAATTAGCAGGGAGACAGACAACCAACTTGTTCACACTGACACATTGCTCATGAGAACGATAAGGGATTACAACGCCACTCATTTATTATTATGCATTTCTTTCATCTATTTGCTAAAATGCAAAAGGAACAGTTTAAATAATAATCACAATGGTATTCTCTGTGTGCGTGTGTGCGTGCGTGCGTGCGTGTATGAGTGTGTATGTTGAAACATATCCCTTTCTACCAATACTGTGATGTGTAATTCATAACTGTTGTGGTTGAAAATAAAAAAATTACATCTTCGCAAGGGACATGCTTCGCAGTAAATGGTTTACAGTGGTGGGAGGTAATGCAAGCTTTATGAAACTTGTCACAGCCTGAACCATTCTTACTGTTTATCGTGTAGACCTAGTCGGAAAGATAAACAGGCATTGGTGAAGTGCGAGTAGTGATGATGGCGGTGGCTGAGCGAGTTGGAATATGATCGACAAAAAAAGTTGCTGAACACCTGCAAGAGAGAGGGGAAGTTCACAGAGGAATGCTGGGGCTGATAGTCTGAATATAGAAACGAAACAGGCCCATGAAAAATAGAAGCACTGCGTTTCTAAGGCATGTGTTGAAGTTTCTGGAGAGAATCGTAGATGGCAGAATAAGAGCAGTAGTGTAAGGGGAATCGTTGAAGAACAGCTGGAGAGTAGAAAAGGAAGAGGAACAACGGATGGTATGTTTGCCCTGAGTTAGCTAGTTGAGAAGAAACTGGAAGGACACGAGAATATGGCAATTAGATTCACAGACCAGGAAAAGGCCTAAGCCACAATCCCAAGAGAAATGACAATGGGAACACTGATGTGGATGTGGGTCCCGGGGGGGGGGTCAGATTGGTGGAGGGCAGGGGCGTCGATCCGGTTTTAAATGTGGGGGGGACGGGGGACCAATTTATATACACATATATGTATGCATAATATATATATATATATTATATGTCATATATTATATTATGTCATATATATATATGGCATGTATAATATATATATACAGTATACATATATATGTATATATATATATATATATATATATATATATATATATATATATATATGACCTGAAATACACATAATTATTTTTTAAATATAAAACATAATTCATTGTTGGTCTGGTGCTAATTCTAAACTAAAAAAGCCTTTATCTTATGCTATTTATAATAGTTACGTTGGCAACATATATTTGAAGAGGGGCCATGGCCTACCCCAATCACTGAACATTTGGGGGGTAAACTTTGGACCCAACACTGCTTGCCTGATTCATAGAGTGACAAGATGCAGAGCTTACAGGGGTGCCTGTCATCACTAAAATGAGATCAAATTACACAAAGTGCATAAATCCTAGTAGTAGGCGATATCAATATCCACCAGGGCGACCAGGCTGCAATCCAAGGGATGACAGGGCAAACAAAAATTAATAATCTATTATGTACTTGATGGCTATATATCAATACAAGGGTGCAAAATGACAGAGCCTGGCATGATGAATATTTACTGGACTTAGATCAAGTTGCGGGCTGCTGCCAACCAAGCAGTTTATCTAGTGATTTTCCACTAGGTAGTCGGAAGTTTAGTTCTTATTAATTTTACTACTAGACCGATGTAGGGTTTTTAGGAGATAGGAGTGATCAGTCTCGCTATATATGCCTATAAATTTGTTTTATGAACTGAAAAAGTATGAGGACATTTCTTATACTGACTCCCTTAGGCCGTGGGGTGGTCAGCGTCCCCCTCGTCCCCCACTGATCGACGCCCATGCTGTGCCAGTGACAGTGTAGAACTTCCCAATCCAACATTTTGGCAAAGAAATTTGTCATCATTCAAATGGGAATATGTTACACAAAGTGCAGGAATCCGCCGCTTCTGCCGTAGGCGATAAGCATCAAGCAGGCGAGGGGTGAAAGTGCAACACAAATGTCATCATTTAAAATGTGCCATCAAGGCTAGAGCCTATTAATAATATCAACACAAGGTTGAAAGAGCCTGGCAGCGGCTTACATTTGTCCGGTAGTTATAAACTTTCCGATTGGTCTTTCAGCGTATGCGCGACAAATTTAAAATTATCAATGTGCAGCGAAATAACATAATTTTTTTTATAGATGCCACAGGCTGTTCGATAATTCTCCTGTGATGAAAATACATTAAAATATTACGATTGTTTAAATAACTATCACGGATTATGGCGCACTAACAGCAAAACATGCCTCAAAACTTGTTTGCCTCGTGTTAATTTGCGATAAATAACTTTGCTGAACTTCATATCGCGAGTTCATTGTCTAGCTAGTCCATAGTCTTTTAAGAGAGAGGAGTGTTGAGTCAGGCTAAATGCCTCGCAATTTTTCTGAACTGAAAAGTGGGGGGGACAATTCCTATGCTGTCCCCCGACCCTGAAAAGTGGGGGGGGGGGAACGCGTCCCCCCCCCCGTCCCCCACCGATCGACGCCCGTGGTGGAGGGGACACGAAGATCAGGGAGCTGTGTGGACCGGGAGTGTCAGGAGAGTCCAAAGTAAATGTTGGTCTGACACAGGGGAGCGCCTTGAGCCCATTGTTGTTTATCGCTGTTGTGGAACTGATAAGCAGAAAGATTTGTATAAAAGTCGTACTCCAAAAACTATATATTGTACGCAGGTGGCCTGGCAGTGGTAGAGGACGGGGAAGCAAATCTCCAATAACAGTTGATTGAGTGGAAAGATATTTTCAGCAGACAGGATTGAGAGTACGCTTGGTTAAGACGGAGGTAATGTGAGTGGGATATAGAAGGAAAGAGCTATAAATAAACCAGGAGCCGTATTCACGTCGCCCGTTTAAGCCTTCCTACCCGGATTTAACGCTATCCGCCGGATGACGGCACGTGATTATGTGTTCTTTTACTATCGGCGGTTACGTCATTTACCTCTGGGTAGATTATCTGCTCGACATGAATACGGCTCTTGGATGGGAAGAAGCTTAAGCAAAGAGACAATTTTGCCTACCTGGGTGGAGCGATATGTGGGGTTAACAGTTCGCCAATCTCAAAAACGGTAAAAACCTTTAGGGTGTGGCTCAGACGTTGGCGTGGGTGTTCAGTTAACAAAAGGTAAAGGTAACTTCTTATATAGCGTAGTATCAATTCCTCAGAAAAAATTGTCCACTTATAAAGTATCACCCTGCAATCTGTGCTGTGCGGCTCCATTTGGTACACAGGGCGTCTTACCTCATTACCAAACAATTAAAAAAAGGTTGAAAAATTGAAAACAATGGCATATCCATTTCTTTGGAACAGTAAACCCGTGGCTTTGTATAGAGAATCACTATTAAACACATTATGCTGACGGAGGTCTTAACATTGTAGATATTAGAACTAAAATATAATCTCTATCTGTCAAACAAGTTCTGCAATTAATTAAAGAGCATAGAGCCAAGTGGACCTTCTTAGCAGTGTATTGGCTGGGTATACACCTTAAAGAGTATGTAGTTCTGCACCGCCTTTACCCACCTTAAATGTCATGGTGCTGGTTCACGTCCGGGTAATCTAGTCGGAGAGACAAGCCGTCAATCGATGCCTTTTCGAAAACTTTCAATGTTATTAGTAATCTAATTTCTTTCAAATTAAAACATTGCTTAGAACTGTATCAGCTTAGAACATGTTAAATGCGCTTCTTTCGAGTTTGACTTGCTCCCCGCAACATAATCGGCACATCCCATGATCGTTCGACAGACAGTCACACGTGCGTGGACAGCCAGTCTCTGCCGCGCCCCATGACCGTCGCCCGGTACAAAATTACGCAACATGTACTGGAGCGCCAGCGACCGATGTCGCTTCGATCAGCGCAGCAAGTTGTCTCTTGTTTCGGCCGGCCGCATCTATTCACACCACACTCATTCAAACGGATCGTGTTTACAAACACGCCGAACGCTGATATAACCATGCGTAATATATATATATATATATATATATATATATATATATATATATATATATATATATATATATATATATATATATATATATATATATATATATATATATATATATTCGTAATATATATATATATATATATACATATACATATATATATATATATATATATATATATATATATATATATATATATATATATATATATATATATATATATATATATATATATAATAAATTGTGCACACATGTTATTACAACTGCGCTATTTTACCCAAAATAGCCTTTAAATAGATCATTTACGAAAATGTATGCATAGTTGGTGCGTTCAGGTACTCCCAACGAAAATTAAAATTATCAAAGATGAGACGATCGCACTATTAGATATCATTGAAACTATTTATTATCGAACAACTTATAAAAATAAACTATACGACACTTTATAAGCTGCTAGATAATAATAATTTTTTTGGCAGTTATAATCGGGCCAAACAAGCATATGAGACGGTTCACCACATGCATGTAATACTTCAAGATGGTCGACGATCTTCCGTGTGGCGATTGAGACTTCTTTCTTTTTCGGTTTGGGATGCAGATTGTTGACGACGAAGACGCCACATAGGACCAGTTCAGTATGTCGGTGGTAGGGAAGCCCATTGTTTCCCGCAGCCAGTTGTTACAATGACAATCACGAACACTTGTTACAACCGATAATGTAATAATCGCCTGTTAATGTAATAACTTGCCATTAACAGGCGATTGCATGCCTTGACCTTTTAATTAAACCAATAACAGATATAATAAATGCATCACTCTGCTCCGGCTTATTCCCTGAAGACTTTAAATGTGCACATGTAAATCCAATTCTTAAGAAGACAACTCTGTCAAAAGAAGATCTAAACAGCTACAGACCTATTTCTAACCTTAGCTTCATTTCCAAAATACTCGAAAAGGTTGTTGCAAATCGACTTACTTCTCACATCAACATAAATGGTTTAACCAATGCATCACAGTCTGCGTACAAACAATTTCACTCAACAGAAACTGCTCTTTTAAAAGTACACAATGACATAAACCTTAACATTGATAATGGCAAAGTTACTGCACTGACCCTGCTTGACCTATCCGCCGCTTTCGACACCATTGACCACGACATTCTCATTACACGCTTATCAACGTGGTACGGGATATCTGGCACAGCCTTGAGCTGGTTTACTTCATACCTTACTGACAGACGGCAAGCCATTAAAATAGGTAACTGCTTCTCAGACATGCTGCCCACCTCTTGTGGTGTCCCCCAAGGTTCTGTTTTGGGTCCGTTGCTTTTCACTCTGTACACAACACCATTAAGCTCAGTTATCCAGAGTCACAACGTGGATCATCACCTTTATGCAGATGACACACAAATCTATGTTTCTCTTACCACACCAGATACTTGTCGCTCCCTAAACCAGCTCAGGGATTGTCTCCAAGATGTCTCCCTCTGGATGAAAAATAGTAAATTAAAACTAAATGCAGATAAGACTGAATTTCTCATCATTGGTACCTCAACGCAGCGGGCAAAACTCAATGGCTTTTTCCCGACACATATTCTGAGTTAGAGTATCACACCAGCCGCCTCAGTTTTAAATCTCGGAGTAACGTTTGATGAAAACTTCAATTTCAAACAACACATCTCGAAAACATGCCGTTGCTGTTTCTACCATATCCGTGATCTTCGCCGTATCCGCCGGTTTTTATCACTTTCCGTTGCTAAAACCATCGCCACAGCTCTAGTAAGCAGCAGACTCGACTACTGCAATTCCCTCCTTTACAATACCGCAAACAAGGACATAGCAAAACTTCAGCGTGTCCAAAATTGTTTAGCAAGGGTAGTCACGCGTTCTCCTCGTTTTTCTCGCTCAGTGCCGCTTCTAAAATCACTGCATTGGCTACCTGTGCACTATCGCATCATTTTCAAAATTTGTACAATAGCCTATCAAGCACTCTCATCTACACAACCAGCATATCTAAATTCAATGCTAACTCCAACAAGAAATTCCAGACAGCTACGCTCAACCAGTAGTAACCCTCTTTACATCCCTCGGGTGAAAACGAAAGCCGGGACCCGAGCTTTCTCAGTTGCCGCACCAACGGTGTGGAATTCGCTTCCTGCCAGCGTTAAATCACAAGGTAATATAGTTTCATTCCGCCGACATCTAAAAACCTATCTCTTTAATGCTGCCTATCCTCCTTAGCCTCCTAGCTTTTCCATCCATCCGTTGACGACTCACGCATTGCTTTCGATTATGAGATTGATTAATCCCCTGGTTTTGTCGCGCCACTGAGCTTGATTTTCGAGGATATTGGCGCAAAAGAAGTTACTATTATTATTATTATTATGTAATAAAATCGCCCGTTAATAACCGCCTGATAATGTAATAACATCAACCGATAATGTAATCAACTTGCTAACCGATAATGTAATAATTTTCAACCGATAATGTAATAAACTCCTCTTGCCTGATAATGTAATAACTTTCGCCTGATAATGTAATAACGTACACATTTCTCGTAGGACTTATTGTTTTCGAGGATTTCATGTTGATTTCTTGCACTTATTATATATTAGTCCAATTCGTATATTTCGTTTCTTTCGCAATACACCTTTTGCTAGTAGTGGAATGTTTTTAGATTAAATCCAATATGCTGGTTCAGAATCTGAAGTCAGATATGTCCAAGCAAATCAGGATTTTGGGTTATACATGCTCGCACCATGTGTTAAGCATTATCGCCCTAATTACGAATGACGGGTTCCCTTCCCGTGATATAATGTGTGTGTGTGTGTGTGTGTGTGTGTGTGTGTGTGTGTGTGTGTGTGTGTGTGTGTGTGTGTGTGTGTGTGTGTGTGTGTGTGTGTGTGTGTGTGTGTGTGTGTGTGTGTGTGTGTGTGTGTGTGTCTGTGTGTGTGTGTGTGTGTGTGTGTGTGTGTGTGTGTGTGTGTGTGTGTGTGTGTGTGTGTGTGTGTGTGTGTGTGTGTGTGTGTGTGCATACGCACAAAGGCTTCCGCGAAAACAAGGGAAATGGAGAAGCAAGGTGGTGGTGGAAAGTGTGTTTTCTTTCTTGGGGTGCACAGATAGTTGATCCCCCTTGTCAAACAGCAGCAATGACAATTTTGGGTTTCCAAAAGCATCTCCCGCCCTCTTCTGATGTCCGTCCTGGGTGAGACCAACGTATGTAACGAGACAAGACGTGAGCAAAACAGCTTGCAGGTCTCGGTGTACCTCAATTTTAGGGTTGCAGTTGTAGTTTTTTTATTCGTGAGCCTCAAAGGGGTGTAGTTGTTGATCCGGAAGAAATATGTGTAATTTTCCCTAAAAACGCCGAACACCCTTTTATTAACACTGAGGTTGTGCCAAACATCAACTCATCAGTTTCCGACAACCACGGGCCACTCCGTACAAAAACACACACCGATCATTTCATGTTGCTGCACGGAAAACAAGGGAAATTAAATCTGATTATGGTGGGGTTCGTATGCAATAGGGGAAACAACGTTACGTCTTGCCTTCCCGACTTAGCCGCGCTCTTTGACGTCCCCGTTAATCAAGCAGTGAATTCGACAGTGTCCTTGCACGCTGCAGGACCGCTGTTCCGCTTGTCCTGGCGTGCTTCTGCGCCGCTGTGCCATTCATCTTTGACGACGTAATCCCGGGCTTTGCTACGTCAAGTTAGGAGCGCGAACGGACTTGCCCACGAGAGCTGTCGTGAGAACAAGTAGCTGATCAAGTATTCAATACGTCAAAGCGGGTGGTCCACCGACATGAACCGGCCCGGGTCAGTGAGTTGCTATACACGGTCTGGCTAAGGAGGGATCCCAGACGGTCGCGAGGTGTTCAGTGGAAGCTTGCACGAGTGGACAGTTCATACATTGGGATGTCGTCGTCTCTCCCGCAGACTTTGAGAACTGGCGCTGACGTCAAGGTGATTATGCATACTGCAGCTTTGTATCTGACGTTGGGACAGTGTTTTGTTTTCAATTACCTTCCGAAAACTGACGGAACAATATATTTTGGGGTAACCGAATCCCGGGACCTGGCCGTATGATTTCTTAATTTTAAATGAAACCTATTCCATGTTTGCGCGAGTTTGTTCTATTGGGCATAACTGTTATATTATTTCTTCGTATAAGACTTGCAGCTTCTTAACTTGCCTGTGGCATATTATCTACATTCGTCCTCATTAATGTGACGCGCTATGGGTGGTAAGCCTTCTATACTGCTCTCTACACCTGACCTTTCACCCTGATTGTTGCATGTTGAGTCTTCCAGAAACTTTACACACATGCGCTAATATCCAACAATAGCTGATGATGCCCTAACATCGCGTGTTTCCTAGTTCGTGTCTATAATTGTCTCTGTTTCAACAAACGTGTAGTCTAGGGCATATTAATCTCATCGGTGTTGTTAGCAGTAATGAAACAGTGCTGGTCATCGGTCATGTATCATGCCACACTTTCATTCATCCAAGCGAAACTTCGTCCATACAAGCGAAACCTTTCTTTCCTCTGCGACAGGGCGATCCCACCCATTGCATTCCTAACCCGCGTGTCTGTTCGTTTATTCTTGAATCTCATGTGCATACATCTGACTACCACCACCAGTGTAATTGTTGTTCTGTCTGTTGAATGTACAGGCTGGTGTTTCATTCGGCTTGATAACGGACACACACCATTGCCACACAAAACGTCGCAAAGTCGACTTTAATCGTTCTACGCCAGTACTTCTCAAACGTCGATCAGGTGATGTGATTATTAAATGTTGCAAAAAAACTTGTTGTGGAAATTGAGAATGAGAGGAGAGAGAGAGAGAGAAAGAGAGAGGGAGGGAGGGAGGGAGGGAGGGAAGGAGGGAGGGAGGGAGGGTGGGAGGGAGAGAGAGACATACAGACATACAGGCGGGCGGGCGGGCGGGCGGGCGGGCGGGCGGGCGGGCGGGCGGGCGGGCGGGCGGGCGGGCGGGCGGGCAGACATATGCATACATGCGGGCGGGCGGGCGGGCGGGCGGGCGGGCGGGCGGGCGGGCGGGCGGGCGGGCGGGCGGGCGGGCAGACAGACAGGTAGGCAGACAGATATACTCATAAACAGACGCACAGAGAGACTCTAAATGATAAAAGTTCCAACAATAACGTAAGCATTTTGATTAATTCTAGCCACATTAGCCTACCAAAACACAAAGGTCATTACACCATTCTTTGGATATGTTCTCAGAGACCCTTGCCATCCGACGTCTTTGGCTTGGCACCTACAGAAGATCGCAAGCCACTTCCGGTCGGACCGAAGGATGTGATGAGACGACCTTTGACGATGGCACGGCGGTTCAGCAGCTCGCTCTAACATCACCAGGAACAACGAGTGCCCGCCAGCCAACACAACAGCACGACCAACAACTGCCGAGCTTGGACCACACAACACGCCACGTGATGTCGCTTAGCAACGTCGCGCGGCAAGGTGAAGTTTCTAAGCTCGTCAGACGGAAAGTCAACACGAACAGAACTTCTGGTCGGAACAGGGAGACGGCGTCAGCTCCGATTCGTCCATTGCTTCCAGACATTGACCGGAAGCGGGACCATAGAAAACAGCACGAGATTAAAGGCGCGCGCCAGATGAATACATACAGGTAAGTTTAATGAAAACATGGGATCTTCTTATAATTACATTATTGAATATTATGGTAATTGCGTCTCTTAATTAATTAAAATAGTTGAAACTAGATGTCCTAATAAAATGCATGTAAGTAACTTCCTGAACTGTGTGTCTATCATATCTGCCGATCAGTGATGTTTTGGGCTTGGGATCTTAATTAATGCATGATGTCATATTTCCAATTTGTTTCGGTTGGTACAGGCCATACGTATATAATTATATATGTACATATTATTACATGTCTTGTTCTATATCACGCCCTGTATCATGCCCCGATGTATCTGTATCAGCCCGAGTCCTTCGGACTCGGGCTGATACGTACAGGTACGAGGGGCATGATACAGGGCGTGATATAGAACAAGACATGTAATAATTTATTTATCACATATATACAACAAAAAGCTGTCTCATACACGCAACTGGGCACACATAAAGATAAGATAAACTTTATGTATATTCAGAAACCGACAAGGTCCCGTGTCCAGATTTAAAGGGCGCGAAATAAATTCCGCCTGACAACCCAATCACCCCTTTACTAAGTTACTACGTAGACTAAGCCGTCTCCCCTACTTCCAAAATGCACTCGTTACGTAAATATGTAGGTCACTTCACAAAGTTTCAGACAACGCTTGAACCATTGAGTGTGAAGTAGAGAATTGTGACTTATTATTTCATGTTTTTCTGCATAAATCAGTGATAATAATCTCCCAAATTGTATGGATCATGGATTACAAGAGTCATGGATACTAATTAATAAGGTATTTAATGGAGACATGTATCTTTATGCAGCGAAAAGGTGATTCAATCAGTTAATATTTTTCATTCGAGCGTAGAAAAAATAACGTGGAACTTGGTTGGCACGATACCAATATCGACTAGCGCCAAGGGCGCTCTTGTCAAACGCTCAAGAATCAAAACAAATAAAGTGATCTTCGCCACAGATTTACAAATCCGATGCATACTTTTGAAGCAAAGTGATAACATATAAATAGCCATACACACCTAGAGATAGTTCCTTGCTTGCCCCATGCCAGGAGTTGCCATGACAACATCACATGTCTTTTTCTCATTGGCTAAGACACTGCAGGGAGCCATCTTATTGGCTCCCAGAACAGGGCGATACGGATCAAGACTATTTGATTTTTCCTGTATCGCCCTGTAAATATGTTTGTATTGCTCTAGAAATCTAGTAAATGACTTATTTTCAAATGACACCTATGTTAAAGCAATATTTTATCAGCCCTGAGAAAATTTGTATCACACACGTGCTCATTTGCATGGGGCAGTTTTTGTTGTAGATGTGTGATAAATATATATATATATAATCACAAATGTAACATTTGGTAGGAATTAATTGACCATAGATATGCCTATGTGAAGAAGTATTACCAATAGCCCGGAGCATATTCCTATATTACACTCTATAGCAAGTCTTGCAGACAGAACAATTGCTAGGTGACATACAGTAGGTCTAGGATACCGAACATGGAAATCTTTTCATGCGCATCATTTCAGATTTCTACCTTCGCGCTCGAGACCTTGTCGCACCTTGGCGACGCGTGGCACCGCAACTGTGACGCCGGAAATAAAGACCACCAGTAGATCTGCGCGCAGTGTGTTCACGACGTCCGAGGACGTGCAGCCGACACCCCACGTGACATTGGCATTAGTGCCGTGTAAAAACATTGTCATTGACGAGAGATGGGACAGAGGCGACTACAGGAAAACACGCAGAGGGGCTTTGCACATGGGCTGGTGCTGACGTCAAACAGAAGGGTTTTTCAGAGTTATCTTCAAGGCAAACATTTAAATAACTTTGGCCGCCATGTTGGATTTTCAATTGGCTTGCCAACGGGATTTGAAAAATGGCCCATTAGGAATGTTCATGCCAAGTTTCATGCTTGTGTAAGTTGTATCACAAATTGATCCAAAATCTGTTTTACTACGTGGTAATTTTGGCGTCATACTCGTATGTGTCATCAGATGTTTATGACGTCATGGAGGAAAGGCATGCTGCATTTATTGTGGCGCGGGTTTATGCCACAGGAAGCAAGTTAACCTTTTGAGTTTTAACATCGCGAATGTTCAACCTTGCGCACTATATCTGTGCTGCGCATAAGTATTGGCGATGTTCAAACGGCAATAGGGCGTGCAAGTCTCGCGCGCGAAAACGAGGCTGGGAACAATTGGGGGCAGGAAGTCCATATTCTCCATGTTAACGTATAGGTCTTCGTTTTGTTTTTGGTTGTAATAATCGAAGTGTTCCAGTCTAACTATTTCAGTTACACTGTCTGAAGGATTATTACAAGCCGGTGACAATGCTAACGGAAATCATGAATTTTAATCGATTATTATGATGGTTGCCATGGCATCGCCGGCTTGTACTTGTGTTTGGCGATCATGACTAATAATGAAAAGTGCCATTTTTCGCGCAGTACAACCTGTTTGGGGCAAACGTATACATGTGTTATGATTATGTGCATTTAGACAACTTGTCAGATATAAGTGCTTATCGAAACCACAACGTACAGCTATGTAAAATGCAAGTCCCGTTAACGACACATACGACCTATAATTGTGGGGAGTGTCTATAATCTGCACTACATAAATCGCTATGTCTATGATTGTGTGGTAAACTCAATATTGAATCGGACATTTTAGATAAGTAAGGTATAACACAAGATATTTATGTCCTGATTTTCCTAGTATTCATCAGTCAGAAGTTAAACTGATATCCATCGAATATTATTCTTGTGACCAGTCCCCAAATCAGCTCCAGTCGCGCGGAGTCTCGCCATGTATCGTGACCGACTTACAGGCCCTTTAACTCTACGTAAACTCTGCGGCGTTGTTGTTTATACGATTACCTTTATCTTGTATTTTGTGGTATCGTAAAATCGCATTGCAAGTTTAGGGATCCACGGTGTACAGGAAAACACGACCAAAGAAGAAGATATAATTTACATTATTTGAATAGCAAGACACTATTCTTTGAGTATATTAAAGTTTAATTTAAAATGGAAATAAAAACAGTTAATATCACTTAACAAGTTCGACATATCTGTAAACACTGTCGTCATTTCACTGCTCGTTCTGGTAAACTATAGTAGAGTTTCTCGATGATGATGCTGGTAAAATTGGTGTAGTAATTTCCGACACATATGGCAGATGGACGCATTCACAACTACAGGCGATTAAAATAAACACGTTTTCATTGGTTAACTGCTGGTGCAGTCGACTTCGTGGAATGTTCCGATTAGTTACCAACTAGTCTGGTTCAGCAAGATTACTCGCCAGTCCGGACGACACGGCAAAAGGTTCTGACTGAGACTGGTTACCGGCTAACACCGAGAACGGCTCACTTTGGTTACTAGCTGGTCCGGACGACACAGACGTAGGCTGGGCTGGTTGTGCCGCCGACGCCGACGCCGCCAGGGTACACTTCTTGCGGTGGCCGCTGAGTAGGGAGCGCCACTTGAAGGCTTTGCCACACATGCGACACTTGAAGCGCTTGCTGTCGAGGTGCTTGCCGTTGACGTGGTCGTCGAGATTCTGCTGACACTTGAAGCACTTCAGGCAGAGTTTGCACGTGAAGTCGGCCGATCCGCCATGGCCCGGGTCGGCGAACGACTCCGTCCAGGTGGCGCCACTGCCGAATGGCGGCACCCCGCTGCCAACTGGCGTGTGCTGTGGTCGGACGGACCCCGTCTGTTGC
Source organism: Oasisia sp. SBJ-2009 (assembly GCA_964017155.1). NCBI lineage: Eukaryota > Metazoa > Annelida > Polychaeta > Sabellida > Siboglinidae > Oasisia > Oasisia sp. SBJ-2009. The sequence goes on from OZ024866.1 coordinate 27,554,429, forward strand.
ACCTGGACATAAGGATGGATTGATAAATTAGTTATTAACATCCAGGAATACAGTGAACTAAATGTACTAAAAGAAAGATGTGCACTGCAGTTCGTGCAAACTTTAAAAAATGATGCTTTCCAAAATAATGAAAAATTTATGAGCAGTGCCAGTGTTGTCTGTTGAGTATGTAAAAAAAATGAACATCAAATAGCAATTCATTTGCAGTTCCAAAATGTTCCAAAGGCTTTTACATGTGGGTCCCCCATGAGAGAACTGGGAAGCTTTGAAGCTGAACTTCCTGTCCAGCCCATCACATATTAAATTAATTTTGTTTCCGTTCCCATGACAGTGGGCTCTGCAAAACAGCAACATTATTGTAGAACATCCTCACGTGCCAGGGTCACTGTACCAGTTAATCTCTACCCCTGCCATATATCCCTTTCAAAAAGTCTTGCTTTAACGTCAGCCAATGAAATATATATATATATAATATATTGGAATTCCTAGAAAGTGTGAACACATCTTCAAATTGGGGTGGATATTAGCACTGTTTTCACGACTGAAGCATCACAATTAGCTAATATAATATTAAACTTCAACTTGACTAAATCAAGCGCATTTCATAGGGGATTTGTCAGTAGTTTGCATGGCAAACAGCCCCGACTTTCTGTGATGTTGTAGAATGGCACACATTGTCTGAAACACAATACTGATGGACCTCAGTTGGATGGTGGAAATGTAAGGAGGGCACGTACAGACTCAAGTGAGGTTTGGGAATCTCTTCTCAGGCTAGCCTCGATTACCCAGTCTCCATGAGGTGGCAGCACTGTTTAGCCCCTCGCATCTTTTCGGTGAAGTTACGCAGTTGAGCGAGACTGTGCTCAGAGTTAGAGATACTCACTAATACACTTTCTACACTAAGTATGTTTTTCTGATGTTATATCAGTGCCAATGGGTCTAAACATAAATATAGGGCCCGATGTGTTGTACTTGTTTTAGAACCTGATATTTCAACTGCGCTATTGTGGCTGGCAAGTTTACAGATATAATGTGTTTGCTCAAGATAATCTTGTTGAACATTTTATTGTGCCAAATATTTACATAAATTACATCATGATTATCAAAATATCATACAAGCATGTATGCTTGCAGTGTTTAGGGAATCAGTGTGTTTACATTATTACAAACAAGATTCCTCATAACGAGCAAAACCAACATAATTAGTTTAGTGTTATTTGCACCAAACAGTTAATCCCATAACCAGTGACTTTTGTGAGAAGCAATTATGTAATGCTACATGTAGCACTAAACAATCACGTGACCAGTACTAATTGTGAGAAACAATTAGGTAATTTTTAATGTACCATGTAGCATTAAACAATTAATCATGTGACCAGTAGTATTTATGAAAACATTAGGTCATGTTCCATGTAGAATTAAACAATTAATCATGTGACCGTAGTATTTGTGAGAAACAATTAGGTAATGTTCAATGTAGCATTAAACAATTAATCATGTGACCAGTACTATTTGTGACAAATAATTAGGTAATGTCTCATGTTGCACTAAACAGTTAATCAGGTAATGTATCAAGTAACACTAAACAGTTAATCATGTGATTAATGGTATTTGTGAGAAGCAATTAGTTAATGTCTCATGGATGTTGGCATGACGTTCAACGATTCCACAGATATTCCTGACACTGTTAGCCATTGCATTGACAGTACTACTAAGCTATCAGTATTCCAGCACAGTCCAGCAGCCATGAAACAAACTGTGTTCACTTTCGTTATGGGGAACACTTTCGTTATGGTGACACTTCAACCCTGCAATAATCCTTTGTAGTTGTCCATTCACAACACATCACTGCCACAGTGGGGCTAACCATCAACAACAATTACACAACCAGAAAGATCTATCTGATAGTAATAATCACGTCTGACGTAATCCACCTGCTTATTGCCACATGATAGAGAAGACTAAGTGATCAGCTGGTCCCCTCCGTGTGATCTGATATCTCTGCCGCGTCAGAGGTGAAGCTGGTGTGTCCAGTTGTGACGGGTGGGTCAGAGACAGTAACCGGGGGTTCAGTCTGTTGGGTCTCGGTGTACTCATGTGTCGTGAACCTACACCACCTCTTGCGGTGGTTGCTCAGGGCTGACCGCCAGCGGAAGCTCTGACCGCACATGACACAGCGGTATGTCTGACGGGCCTGGTGTAACCCACGTACGTGGTCATCGAGGTTTCGCTGGGACTTGAAGACGCCATTGCACATGGTACAGGCGAACATCGCTGAGGTGGTCGAGTCATTCGCTGTGACATCCACGCAGACAGCCTGGGCAGGAGAGGAGGGGCTGAGGGCACAGTCGACCATCTGACAGACATAAGACGCACATCATTACGGTCCAGCAGCAATCGACGCTCACAGGCGGCTGCATTGTGAAGCACTGCAGGTGTATTGCGTTGTAAAGGCAAGTTCTTATATATCGCAGTATCCAATCTTCAGGATTGCGCAAAGCGCTTAACACTTTACTTCCCCAACAGACCTGTTCAATCAGACCCCATCTCGGCTTCTCTGGGAAGCATCCAGCCATACGCTACAACTAATGCGCAAAAGCTACTCGTACATATATCCACCAGTGTCTATAGCCAGGTACTCTTTTATACAGAGTAAAAAAACTTGCCCAAGGTTTTAACACCGCAGCACAAGATTCGAACCCGGGTTCTCGTAGTCAAGAGCCCAAAGCTCTACCCCAAGCCATTCCGCTCTACGGCAGCTTTGTCTTGAAGAAACGTAAATAAACAATTTCTTTCCTGATCCATAATAAATCTACTAAGACATATTGGCCCAAACCACTAAAAATTGAAATTGGTCATGTTCTGCCATATAACAATGTATATTATCGTTTGAACCATAGAACAGATCTGATGATAATAATAATATGACAGATAGGGAGACTCCAGCTGCTCAGATGGGTGATACTGAGTTTCAGTTCCGCTTTACAATCTGACACTGATTTTCTGACATTTCAATATATTGCATACACTGCTTCAAAGAAGACTAACACAGATTATTAACACGATCGAAGATGTTTCTACATAAAGCTGTCTGTAGTGGACCAGTGATCAGAGCTTGGAACTCTACTAAAACAATCCAGGTTTGCATCCTGTGCTGCATTATTGTACCTTGGATAAGTTCGTTCTCTCTCTAATTTGCCTCAGTTCACTCAGTTGTATGAATAAGTACCTGGCTACAGACAGTGGTTGATATTTGTGTACAAACTGACTTTGTACATTAATTGCTGCCTGGCTGGATACTTCTCAGAGAAGTTGACATGAGGTTTGATTAAACAGGCAAAGAAGATGCGCTTATCGTATATGCCAACTCAGCGTTTGTCAGTGTGATTGACAGTCTACATGTTGCTGTTGTGTTTAATTTGTGTAATTTTGCTGCTGTGTTGTTAGTTTGTTTACTGCTCAACCTGATATTGTCTATTTGAGATGATAAAGCTAGAATAATCTGAATGCAAATGATAAGGGTTTGAGAGAAGTTATGCTATCACAGACAATCATTTGCTTTTATGTATGATAGAAGTGCTGATTTTCAGCATTGTTTGAAACATCGCAGTAATGGTGCAGTAACAAATCACACAACAAACACCTCCAATATAATTTGAAAGGTGTTTTGAAATTTGAGTGTCTGACTGGTCTGTAGACATTAGTTAGGCGTTTTTTTTAGAAGAACAGGCATGATCACCATTTGATGTGTTGTTTTTATATGCCATTTAAATAGTTTAGTGTAATATTTTATCAAAACAAAATTTAGTTCACACCTAACACATTTGTGGAGCACTGCAGTAAGAGATAATAATTTCACTCTCTTACTATGAGACATTCAATTCATTATCTCACTCTCTCACTAAGAGACTTGCAGCTCACTATTTCATGAAAGAACATGTACTCATGTATTGGCTTGTTGGCTTTGTTGCACAGATAACACTCAAGTTATGCATTAATATGCACGATTCTGAAGTAGCAGAGAATATACTTACAAAGAATCCCTTTAATATTGAAAGAGCATCACCAAGTTTGGGGGTTAGACTACCACGTTAAGACGCTGCAAAGTTGTCAGGTTGACAAACACTACACTGGAACCTTCTACAGATCAACAGAAGAAAGTAACAATGGACCTGGTCACCTGGTGCCCTTGCACAAAAGTCAGTGACACAAACATCGTGGAAAGAATCATGAAAAAAGCCAGAAAATTACAGACAACAGCCTAAGATTTGCAGATGATATATATATATATATATATATATATGCGCTGGAAATGTCCTGGCAAAAGCTGAATGAGTCAAGGATGACCTTGTGTTTCAAGTTCCTGCCACAGGGAAGGGAAATGTACGCTCATAAGGCAAGGACGAGGCAAACAAAGTGTTTCTTTGTGCAATCAGCTATAGCAGCCAGTAAGTGTCGAGACAATCAAAAGGGACAATATTAAATTAATGATGTATGTCATGTGTCATCATCTCTGTCATGTCTTTGTGTCGCATTCCCATGAAGTGGACATCAAATTCATTTGCAAACTATTTTATCTTAGTATCTTTTCTTATAAAATTATCTCTTGGAATAAAATAAGTTATGGAATTCTGTAATTGATCATTTAAAAACTACTAACCACATGTAAATGCAAATACAAAAGCCTTTTATTCAAGAAATATACAGAACATTGTGAAAATTGTATATAACATCTACATAATACTCATTGCTTTAATATGCTATGTATACCTTTCAGGGGTTACATTTACATCAAAATCAAGTAATCAACATATTTGTATTTAACCTTTTTAAACATTGCATGTTTTACTTGTATTATATTTATAGTGTTTTGAATAAACATTCAATCATTTGTTCATTGTAATAAAACTACACTTTTGAACATTAACTTAACTCTATTTAAGGACTGTTTAAAAACGTTTATTATGTTTAAGTATCCAAATACATTTTAACAGTACCGTAAGAAATGATTGCTACATGTTTCAGGGTGATGAGAGTATGCAATATGTCACTGTTTATTTACCCTGTCATTATGTGGTGGATGCGGAACAAGTTTCTCCTAGCTGGCGTCCATATGTGGTGCGTCAAAGAAAGCAGTGTATTCTCCACTTGTGAACGCTTTCACCATGGACTCGACCCCATGCGACACTCTGGCTGGAACTGGTTGGTTATAGCAAGACTCATAGCACTGCACCGATATGTTGAACTGTTCGAGCTGTGATGTTATCTGGTGCACTGGCACTTTGATAAACACCTTCGCACCACCCTGCTCCAGGTACGTGCCAAGACCGTCCTGATGAAGCGTCTCCATCACTTCGATCACCTGAGCAGTGTTAGGCCGAGTGCGTCGTGTTAGGCTACGGTTGACAATACGGGGGGTTGTATAAGGCCCCGGTGATTTCAGTATCTTTTCGACGACTTTGTTCTTTGATGTGTCATCATTGAGGGCGTCGAGGGGCACGTCTGCGTCCACATCCGCGTCCACAGGCCACTGCAAGTAGAGGCGGGTTGCACCAGCTTGAGTCAGTTCTACCAGAGTGTCACTCTGTGGTGTCAGTGTCTGCTTTATTTGCAATACTGTGTAGCCTTCTTACTCTGCTTTCTCACATCATTAGTCTCCTCTCCTGTCAGTGACAGTTTCACAACTGTCTCTGAAGTCTGAGTAGCCACGAGAAAGAGGCACAACATTTAATATGAATGTGCTGTAAATGCTATGAATGCTATGGTGGAGTCAGACAGTTTCAGAAATCACTGACTAACATAGCTTTATGGTGCCACCTGTCCACCTGTATTGGGGAGGGCTCTTACAGTTACCATTCTACTTCCAGTTTGTACGTTCCTCCCCCCCCCCCCCCCCCCAACCTGGTAAATCCTGTCCTGGCATAGCTTTATGCAGAGTCTGCAGCAGAGATCAATCCACCCGTCATTGGGGCAGGTAAAACTGTTGTGGACGGGTAGAAATATGAGTGGATGGCTGGTGGACAGGTAAAAAAGTCCTGAGCAAGAAAAGGTGTTCCAAAACCATAGATATTGTCAGTCATGCCTCAAAAGTGAGTGTAAATGTTGTCACATGTGTGTTTGCAGTCCATTTCAGGTCACCAAACATATTTTAAAGTTTGTAAACTGGCTTAACAGTTAACATCCATGTATGTTATCCATCAAAACATGTGACTAGCAATAATTTGGTCCTGCATAAAGCCCTGACAGGTAGAAAAATAACACTGGACAGGTAAAAAAGAAGGAGCAAAAAAGGTCTTAAAAATCATAGATTTAGCCATATAGATAGCAATTATGCCTTTAACAATGGATGTAAATATTCTTCACACACACGTTTGTAGTTTATTTCAGGTCATAAAACACATCTCAACTGGCTTGTAAGTAATTATGTATGAGTTCCATGCATCCACTAAAAAATGTGTGAATGACAACATTTGTATCCTGCATAAAGCCCTGCCCAGAGGTGTCCCTAGAAATGTACAATCAAATGTAAAATTACAGAAAAAAACAGTTAACAGTTAAAAAAATAGGCCACCTGATAAGTATAAGTTTTGGCTGCAGGGTATCTTTACAATGATTCAATCAAATATAAATTGATTGTGCAGAGTGACAGTGCCCTAACATACATCTGTGCCAAACTAGAATAGTAGATCCCAAATGGTTTCTGATATATATATATAGCAGCGAGGCGCATTGAACAAGATGCTGTGGGACACAAGAGCCTTAAGTCCATCAATTGGACTATATATTTAGTTTGTATTATGAATGAAATGTGTTTGAATGAATCATGGTCACTGGCTAGTTCTTCACCAATCACCATAATCGCTTACTTACTTACTTATGCCTTTTCGCTCGCTCGGAGCATAGGCCATCGACTAAGGAACGCCACTGTTTTCTGTCTGTGGCCATCTTCTCCATTTCTTTCCAGGTGTACCCCATCTCTTTTGTATCTTTTTCTGTGTCTCTCTGCCAGGTGTTTCGTGGCCTACCTCTTCTTCTCTTCCCTGGGGGGTTCCATGTGATGGCTTGACGGGTGATTGATTCTGGTGGTTTCCTTAGTGTATGTCCTATCCACCTCCATTTTCTCTTCTTTATTTCATTTTCTATGGGTAGTTGCTTGGTTGTTTTCCAGAGTGTGGTGTTCGGTACCTTGTCTGTCCACTTCAAGTGTAGTATTCTGCGCAGGCATTTGTTGATGAAGGTCTGTATTTTCTTTAGTGTCTTCTGTGTGGTTCGCCATGTCTCCGCTCCGTAGAGCAAAACTGCCTTCACATTTGAGTTAAACAATCTCAGCTTGGTGTTAATTTTGATTCGTTTTGCTCTCCAAATTTTTCTCAACATGATGAATGCCACTCTTGCTTTCTGGATTCTTGCTTTGACGTCTTCTTCTGTCCCTCCAGTTTTGTTTATTGTACTGCCCAGGTATGTGAATGCATCTGTCTCTTCCAGTGGCTCTCCGTTCAATGTAATGGGGTTGTTGTTCTTTGTGTTGGCTTTCATAGTCTTTGTCTTGCTTCTGTTGATGTTGAGTCCAAGCTGTGTTGACACTGTGTTTAGCTGCTCTGTTTTTTCCTGCATCTGTTTATGGCTGTGTGAGAGGAGAGCGAGGTCATCCGCAAAGTCCAGGTCCTCCAATTGGCTCCATGGTGTCCACTGGATCCCATTTCTTCTATTTTTTGTAGTCTTTTTCATGATCCAGTCTATGGCGAGCAGGAATAGGAACGGTGACAGAAGACATCCTTGCCTCACTCCTGTCTTCACCATGAAGGAGTCCGTTAGTTGTCCTGCATGAATGACCCTGCATGCCATGTCTTCATAACTACTTCTTATCAGAGATATAAATTTCTCAGGTATGCCGTAGTGCTGTAGGAGTTTCCACAGCGTGTCTCTGTCAAGGCTATCAAATGCTTTCTCGTAGTCAACGAAGTTTATATACAGTGATGAGTCCCATTCCATGGATTGTTCGACAATGATTCTCAGTGTTGCAATTTGGTCGGTGCAGGATCTGTCTTTCCGGAAGCCAGCTTGGTGGTCTCTGAGCTTGGCATCTACACCTGTTTTCAGTCTGTCCAAGATTATTCTGTTGAGGACCTTTCCGGGTACTGATAGGAGCATTATCCCTCTATAGTTCTTACATTCTTGCATATCGCCTTTCTTTGGGAGCTTCACAAGGTACCCTTCTTTCCATTCCGTTGGTATTTCTTCTTGTTCCCATATCTTCCCGAATAGGTCATGCAGTATCTCGGTGGAGGTCTCTATGTCAGCCTTGATTGCCTCTGCAGGAATTTTGTCTGGGCCGGAAGCTTTCCCTCTCTTCATGTGCTGAATGGCTTTTTCAATTTCTGCCTTACTTGGTCTTTCGCAGTTTATCTGGAGTACTTCTTCCGCTGGTGCGATGTCTGGAGGGTTCTGAGGTGGTGGCCGGTTTAGCAGTTCTTCAAAATGTTCCCTCCATCTCTTCAACTGGTCTTCATCACTGGTAAGTACATTGCCATTCTTATCTTTGATGGGTCTGTCTGTGTTCTTGTACTTTCCTGCTAATTTTCTTGTTACATCATACAGTTGTTTCATGTTTCCTTGGGCTGATGCATCCTCTGCTTCTTTGGCTAAGTCTTCAATGAAGTTTGCCTTGTCTGTTTTTACGCTGTTCTTGACAGTCAAGAACATAATCGCTTAACTGGCATCAATTTTCTTTGGTTACCCACATGAGATGACAAGAAACATAGCAAAATTGTGTGAATGCAGCAGACAACACTATCAATAAGTGCACGATATTTCATCCTATTATTTTCCTATAGCTGTCCCGAATATAAATTAATGTTCTATGTTTGTCACCTACAGGTGACAAACTGACAATATATTTAACCAGTGTCCAGTTGACACAACAGCCATATAATTTTAAAGATAATTAAAGAAACATCAAAATAAACACAACTTGTAATTATAGAAAATCAATAGTTTTGAAGCTATAGTTTCTTTTGTTGCATATACATGAAGTATACTATTATATATAACATTTGAGTGTGTTTAAAAAATACATAAAAATATCTATATGTTTAGAATGTTATATTAAACACGGCTACCCCGCAGATCCCGCGGAATTTTCAGATTTAATTAGCTAAGCGTTTTACCAACTATGACGTCATCCCAGCATCCGTAAAAGCGCGGCAAAAATAGATTTGTAGTTAAAGGGAATAACAACAAGGCATTATATAAATTTCTTTTGTTGCATATACATGAAGTATACTATTATATGTAACATTTGTGTGTGTTTAAAAAATAATAAAAATATCTGTATGTTTAAAATGTTATATTAAATACGCATACCCGCAGATCCCGCGGAATTTTCAAATTTAATGAACTAAGCGTTTTACCAACTATGACGTCACATCCCAGCATCCGTATAAGCGCGGCAAAAATATGCATGTTTCAAAAAACCACTAGCATTGCATAAAGTGTGGAATTTCTAATTAATTTGTTGTTGTTGTTGCTTGGTGGGTATGACTATACATATAAGGATGTAATAGTACACACTGTTAGAAATGTTAGTGGGCTTTTTGAAACATGCATAATTATGCCAGATATTTTTTATGTATTTTTTAAACACACTCAAATGTTACATATAATAGTATACTTCATGTATATGCAACAAAAGAAATTTATATAACACAGGGTCCCTACATTCCCGAGAGCAGATACAAGTCCAGGCAGAAACAGGTAAAATTTCAACATTTTGCATTTTGGGGAGGCCCTGAGATTCCCTTACAAAAGACCAGTCGACTACAAATTCCTTGTGTATGTGAAAATACACTACGATATGTCTATGCAAAAATACAGGAACAGCTATGGAATATTTTTAAAATAAAAATCAGGAAAACTGAAAAATTACTACCCGGTAGTTTTTAGGCCCTAGAGGACACTAGGAGGATTTAGTATTAATTATAATAGTCAATCAAATGTATCGTATAAAGCAACTAGTGACATAACCCTAAGAAATGTCTTTTTGAAGCAATATTTGAAAAGTAGACCTTCAATGGTTTCTAAGAGCTAACAGCAGATATTGCGAGACAGTGCCCAGCACACACACAGAGTGATGCAATAAGTCTGTTGGACCTTCAGCCTAAAGGACTAAAAAGCACAGGATACAGGCAATGGAACTGGGTTGGCCACTTCGCCTCCCAATATTTGTTGTGGGGATATGCTGTGTCCTCCAATATACAGCCAAGGAGTGAAGACGGAGATTTTTGGTGAGTTGCTTTGCCGAGCCTCAATGGCAATGCAGTTGATGGGTTTTATTGATCCTCTGCAGACTTTGATTTACTTTGGAAATTTTAATGGGAACCTATTCAACCTAGTGGACCCTACTTTGCTCATATTTGGGAGTATGAAGAAAAGTTGGTGTTGCTACTTTTTCAAGAAATCACGTAATAATTTAAGAAACTTTTTTTACACCATTTGCCCTGTTAACTTTTCTTACATCTTTCAAGTACCGCAAGATATTTGCCATATTTAATGATTCATTTATGACGTAATTTTACGTACTATGCTCCAATCTCTCATGCACATATTATGCCTCTTGCTAATAACATTTCTGATTTGACCAATCATAAACAAACATCTCAGATCAACCCTAAACCTAAGATGGCTGTGCCAATGCTGGATCCAAAGCAATGTAATACGCTGTACTTATAATTATTTTCACATTAATACAAGCATGTTGATTGTTGAGAGATCGTAAACTTCAGCCACTTTAACATTGGGTTTATAATTGTTTTAATCTAGGGAGTCATACACACATACTACGGGACATTACAATAAATCTTTAGATGAACCAATGTGTCTGGTACTCCCAGACTCCCATAAAAATTGAACCTTGCTCAACTCCCAATATCCCTCAGGTTCCAATGCAATGCAGAGATGTTTGCACAGGTCTATCTATACCTGTGCAAACATCTCTGCATAAGATAGAACCAGATAGAAAATACAAACTGTTTATACATACGTTTAACTGATTGTTGGAAAACGACGGCAATCCATAGCCACCTGTTGATTGGTTAGCTGCATGTGAAGGCGGCATCGACAGTTCTGGTAATGCTTGAGCAAGTGACGATGAAGAATTGAGCATGTCACCTCCGAATATATCCATAACATTGCTGCTACCTGGTGCAGTTGATGGTACTCCATGCGGCGTCTGAAGTATGTCTGAGCCAGCACTGTAGGCACTATAAATTTCTGCTGAAGAAACAGCAACCGCTGAAGAAGTTGTTGGTATTGAAAACGCCTCTGGGTCTTTTATATCATCTTCAAGTTCTGTGTCACTTGGATCTATAATTTCAAAAATGTCAGGTTCCTGTTTGATGTAGGTTTGTGTATCACTGTCCCAGTCACGCATCTGCCTTTTGCGAGGCGGTGACTCTAGCTTGGAGTCTACAGACACACTGTAACTGTGGGCGAAGTCATTGTCAATGTCCGTCTGATTCACCTGCTGCCTTTCTGAACTTCTTCTGTCATTGTAACACCTTTCGAATGTTTTGTCTTCAGAAATACTGCTTCTGTGGCTGCGTGCTTTATTTCTAGAATGTGTCGCCTCTTTATGGAATGTCCTCCCTGATGCAATTCTAAACTGCTGACTGGTCTTAACCTTGCTGTTTCCATCACTATCAGATACGGAGTCTGACAAGTCAACAGATTCAGCATCACCACGACCTCCACAATCAACTTGTTCTTCTTCGGGGAAAGCCGACGTAGTAGATGTTTCAGCCGAACACACTCTCTCATTAATGTTCACAAGAAATACATCATTCTGATCTAGCGTGATGCCAATTAATGCTTCAATGCAGAATTCCGACTGATATGACAACCCATTCTTGCAGAGTAGAGGGATTGCTTCTTGTAATAATGTCTTAATTCGCTGTTGGTCTGACTTCAATACCATCTCTACGTGTCACACAATCTGTAAATAAAAATTACACATTGTTAGAAATGTCAAGTTCAAACGTAAGTAAAATACAACCTTTAAGTAATATTTATCCTCAATTTGATACTTTCTATTGCACGACTGCGAACACATTAAATTAGTAAACAAAACAGAGTTTGAACAGATCAATGAGTTTTAAAACAAGTTATAATGGAGAAGCTGCTGAAGTGAGCCGTGTTAACCAGTGTCACATCAATTGATGTTCAACATTCCTACATTCAAGTTTGCAGTTTCCCTGTTACAAATTACTATGAAGACTAATTCTGGTTCAGACACTTTTATAAAAAATCATAAATATTGACTTTTCTCTCAATAAATATTGCAATGTGATGTGCTAACCGCTCACGCCCTGTGACATCGAACATATTACATACATTCTGAACATATACACATTGAAAAAAGGTGGTAAGCTTTTTTGAAAAGGCCCTAGTAATAACTTAGGCCAGTTAATTGGCCGATAACTGGATAAGGAATGTTGTTTTCTACTTTTAGCAGGGTTTGGGTGTGTTTTGGGGAGTTTGCATTGTTATGTGGCGGTTGTTTGTATATATGTTTACTATGTGTGGTATAACATTGCATAACATTAAACAATGCAAGTCTACAAGTTCACCCACAACCCTGTGTTACTTTATTCGTTGCAAACCTGACGGAGTGTCAGGGCGGTTTGCTGTGAACAGACAGGATTAAGAATGCGTTTACATGTATAAGGTACTGACTCACTTTCTGTTTCGACTTCCACTATTGTCAGTCGGTTACTGGCAGTGTAGTCTGTCGATGTAGCAGCCGTAGTCAAGAACAACGAAGACGCTTACAGTCACAGAGAGTGACACACTGAATCTGTGAGTGTGACAGTGATAGGGCAGACCAGAGAGGCAGAGCCCGGAGCCGAGAAGGGACGCTAGACAGATTTGATACCGAGACTTTATATAAAGTATTCAGGGCAGTATATAATATACGGTAACCTTAGGTGACTTCGTTGTATTGAATTGACGTGAAACTACGAAACGTGCTACAGTTAAATGTGTGCGGGTATTTTGTACGGTGAAAACATTGAAAAAGAGCCTCATACTAACAAAACCGGAAGTTCATGGTTTCGATGATGAGGGTCCGCCGAAATAGTTTCCCTGAAATATTTACGACGATAGCGACGGTTGCACTCAAAGGGAAGGGGCAACCTTGGCTTGGGTGAAAAGGCTGGCAAAGTTCGGCATGCTTTGCCAGGATTCACACAGTCATTACTCTCCCGCTGTTGCACCCGTCACCCATGGTAAGCCCCATGGACACCCAATGACATGTAGTTTATTATGCAGTCAAATCGCCAACCGCACCCTCCTTGTCAGACCTTGACATTTCCCGACAAATGTGCACGTGCGTGAAACCGCTATCCCATATATTATATTTTTTATATATTATATTATATTATAGCAACAGATGATAGTTAGTAGGTACATGCCATGCCATGCCATGCCATGCCATGCCATGCCATGCCATGCCATGCCATGCCATGCCATGCCATGCCATGCCATGCCATGCCATGCCATGCCATGCCATGCCATGCCATGCCATGCCATGCCATGCCATGCCATGCCATGCCATGCCATGCCATGCCATGCCATGCCATGCCATGCCATGCCATGCCATGCCATGCCATGCCATGCCATGCCATGCCATGCCATGCCATGCCATGCCATGCCATGCCATGCCATGCCATGCCATGCCATGCCATGCCATGCCATGCCATGCCATGCCATGCCATGCCATGCCATGCCATGCCATGCCATGCCATGCCATGCCATGCCATGCCATGCCATGCCATGCCATGCCATGCCATGCCATGCCATGCCATGCCATGCCATGCCATGCCATGCCATGCCATGTTATGTGATATCAGTTATGTGATATCAGTTATGTGATATCATATCATATCATATCATATCATATCATATCATATCATATCATATCATATCATATCATATCATATCATATCATATCATATCATATCATATCATATCATATCATAATTATTATATTATATTATATTATATTATATTATATTATATTATATTATATTATATTATATTATATTATATTATATTATATTATATTATATTATATTATTATATTATTATATTATTATATTATTATATTATTATATTTTATATTTTATATTATTATATTATTATATTATTATATTATTATATTATTATATTTTATATTTTATATTTTATATTTTATATTTTATTTTATATTTTATATTTTATATTTTATATTTTATATTTTATATTTTATATTTTATATTTTATATTATTATATTATTATATTATTATATTATATTACACTATTACACTATTACACTATCCTTACCTTACCTTACCTTACCTTACCTTACCTTACCTTACCTTACCTTACCTTACCTTACCTTACCTTACCTTACCTTACCTTACCTTACCTTACCTTACATTACATTACATTACATTACATTACATTACATTACATTACATTACAACATTACACTACACTACACTACACTACACTACACTACACTACACTACACTACACTACACTACACTACACTACACTACACTACACTACACTACACTACACTACACTACACTACACTACACTACACTACACTACATTACATTATATGCTTTTCTTTGCTATTTATCAAGTCAGAATGATGTGTTTTTCTATTTGAACAAATGGTATACATGCGTTGAATGTTCAGCTACTCGGTTTTAGTTTGATATGGCACATGCAATGATACAACAAATAAACAAGTGCTTAATTTCTATTCATTAATATTGATGCATTATAATTAATTAAATGCCATTATTTCGATGTCATGTCTACAAGCAATGATAAACACATTTCAAATGCTATAAGTACGTGTATATGCGTGGATACCAAATATTTATAAATATATTGTTTAATTACTAAACACCTTTGAAAACCATACACATATATTTAGGTAAGGCTATCTAGCTATTTCATCGATCATTGTTGAAAAGAACGGTTGTTTTGTTGTTTTACTAAAATACCATCATATGCTACAGATTCGATCGGTGCCACTCAACAGTTCGCCGGTGCATATATATAGAATCTGAAAAACAATAATAACGAATTCTTTCTAAAAAAATACCTTTTCAAAGATCATGTCCAAAGTTTTAATTTGGGTTTACATCTTGCCTTCTTGTGGCTTGAACCATATCATAAAATATAAAACAAAACATCAGCAATTTGAAATTTCAAATGACATCCCTATTATATGGGTCAATATATAGGCTTTTACATTAGACCAACACAGCTAAAAATAACACCGCAGCTTTAATGTTATGTTTATTACTTTTTAATAAATCTTCAATGAAAAAGAAATAGTAATAATTCTGGAATTTCACGCATTCTGGATAGCATTGATAAGACGTATTGTCTCGTATGAAATTTGGATTATGCTGATATATTTTTTTAGCTTGTTTGCGAAAAATACGGATTCATCATTAAAAATTTATCCCATAAATATCTTGCGAAAGAATGAGAGTGAGCACTGACGCTACCAACGGGCGAAAACTAATTAACATTTTATAAGTCCGAATATGTTCTGTGACACCAACATCCGGGCAATTCAGACCAAGCTGAACAAAGAGGCGTTGGTATTTAAACGGACGTCGTTTTATAACTTTTTATGCAATATATTTGCATCATTTACGCTAATAATTGATGCTTATGTTGTGGTGCATATCCAGGACCAACTAGAACGCGTTCATGAAAGGTAGTATTTAGATTTTAGAGTATACAATAGGAAAATGATCAAGCGAGGTGTGCATAAATTTGAGGTGCTTGAACGGTTAAAAGATCGCAGCGCCACCAGTGGCAGTTTGGTTTGGCGCGTTTTTAAACATTCGTTGCAATTCTTCGCATTTCGTGATGCTACCGTTTTAGATAAAATACTTTCTGTCATCTGATATTATAATTACGCCGTTGTTACAGTAAAATCAAGTTTAGTTCTAGTTGGTTGTATTCGTATAAAAAACCTTTAATCGATGCGGTAACACGTGATTCACAGATTTTGCTACTGGGCATTGGCAGCCACTAGCGTCGATGTTGTTGACACGTGTTAAACGGACATATTCCACTAAAGCGCTGGACCATTGTATCAAATTCTAGGCATGCTTATGAGTAGTAATAAATGGATCAGTGTATGCGTACAATATAACTCACTGTATAGTCCAAAGGACTCCAGAACCTCTTGGCCTATTTTTCTGGTCCAATGCTAGGGTGGTCGGACCAAATTTTTCTTACGAAACAAAAAATAAACAAAAAATGTTCCCTGATAGTAGTTACTATAAGAAGTATAACGGTAGTTGTTTCATGTATTTATGTGAAATATTAAGCAAACTACAGGTGTTTAAAGTTAGAGATTTCATGACATTTTCTGACGGTTTGCTAATAATGTGTAATTTTGCTTATAAACCACACACATTAATTTTTTTCTATTTTCCCCTGGTCATAATCACTAATTGAAGTGTAACTGTGCTTGCTTCGTGTATGTAGATGAAATATTAAGGAAACTGCAATTTTATGAAATTTGAAATTAAAAAAAATTCCGCCGATTTTCTGACAGATTTAACGTATGCCGCGGGTCGGGAATTGCAGGAAAATGACAAAACGGTCGAATTTTAATAAACTTGATTTTCAGAACGAACGATGTCTTGCGCACGTGTTGCTAACTTTATTTCACTGAATTCGTCCTAAAAGTACCAATAAAAGGATTAACTATGTCGTTACCCAACTAGCTGCTAATGTCGTTATGGCGGCTGGCCTTTAAAATCGACGAAAACGGGCCAACTTTCAGCGCGCTCAAACGTAAACATTGCTCCATGCAACGCGGCCATGTTTGGTATCCTCGTGTTCGAAATGATCCCTTCCGTACGCTACCGAAGTCAAAAATCGGCGACATCCGTACATAAATTAGTTATCGGCGCCGAAAGTGCCGCGAAACTATCCAATCACAAACAGTTTCAGCTGTTGCTTGGCAGCCCGACCTCACGCGAACCATATATGGTGATCGCGGCCACGTAGCTAATTAAAATTGACCTTATGCAACGACGCCAGCCAATCACGGTGCGGCTTCAAGATGAATGACCTGTATGTGTCATGGCGTCGGATCGACGAAAGATCCGTACGGTTTACCAATTTGAAAGAAAGAAACGATATAATAAACGCAAATAAGCTGAATGCGCGAGAGATAGCATGAACAGCCTGCATGATGCTGTTCAGTCGCGCAACGGACTCGCGGAAGCGGCAGCGAACGGGGAAAGAAATGCCGACGGCGACGTCGGGCTGGCCTTGCTACGCGGTTACGGCCGCCGGCCGCCGATCACCCGGACTGTCACTGACAGCGGCGCTGGCGCTGCCGAAGTTTGTCGCTCTATCAGTATCAGTCGGAAGTTACATTTATTTATTTATTACAGAAAATAATTTGACTGAATTTGTTTCATTCATATTAATCCAATGTGGAATTAACATAAAACGAAAGGTGGTACTGTTGTTGGATTTACTTTTCTAGCATTATTTTTTTCCTTATCAAATATGAAAAGTATTTTAGGTAATTAAATTTTTAAACAATTTATTTAACATTAAATAATTCATTA
Source organism: Oasisia sp. SBJ-2009 (assembly GCA_964017155.1). Taxonomy (NCBI): domain Eukaryota; kingdom Metazoa; phylum Annelida; class Polychaeta; order Sabellida; family Siboglinidae; genus Oasisia; species Oasisia sp. SBJ-2009. Next base: position 27,572,093 of record OZ024866.1, read on the forward strand.
AACATTAATTGTGACAGAGTATGCTTATCATTTATGATATGTGTGCATGAAATTGACCAATTATTTAGTAATAGATGTTTGTGTGTGTATGTATATATATATATATATATACATATATATATATATATATATATGATATAAATATGTGTATATATATGTATAGGCCTTACATATATATATATATGTATATATATATATAATATACATATATATCAAATTTTATTTCATAAAAGACAACATTACATAATACATATACAATGTATGAGTATGCTTGGCCAGTGATGAATTTATTCACTGCCGCCGCCGCCGCTTGTGTAAACTATAAACAAATTCCATATATATATATATATACTGAATATGGTTCACACACTTTCATTATATAGTTACCACATGCTTCTGGTATGGAAAACAGTCATAATGGTGACTTTACACTGGTGTTATTAAAAATATTTGATGTTCATTTGGTTTTTTGCCGTTTTCTCAAAATTTACTTTTCGACAATATTGCTATTTTGCGGGAGGTCTCCCGGAAAAAGTACAAAACCTAGGAGTCTGATTTTTTTACCATGTATTCCCAATGGTGCAGTGAGTGCAATGATGCTTTTTAAACATGATAGCTTTTATATGAAGATTTTTATTGATGACTGAAGTTGTTATAATATTTGGAAAAACGAAAAAAATCTTTGCAATTTCTTTTTGATAATAAATATTGTAAGGAGTTGATCAAAAACAGCATCATTGCACTCTACAACACTTCAGTGGATCATAACAAACAAAAAAGAAAGAAACATATGCATAGTTTTACTGCAAGACCTCCCGCAAAATCATGCGTACCTATTTTCACAGAAAAGTCGGTTGCCATGGTTACGGTTATGCAAATGAGATGAAATTTTACAATTGGTCATCTTTTCCCACCAGAACCACATCCTGAAAGTTTTAGAAAGATTGCTGCTCTGGTTGTTGAGATATCATCAAAATCCATTTCCCGACCAGTGTCCTACCTTAATCTTGCCAATAAATCTTTAGAATTACTTTCATTTTTTCTTCTGATAATAGTAATTAATTAAAATGAAATGGTGCTGCCTTCAATTACATAGATTAAATATTAATGAAACTGCAATTTTATTTTAAAATTGTTTAATTTTTTTCTGAATATTCTATTTTATTTTATACCTAAATCACAAGAAGATATCTTTTTATTATACTGATTTTTGTGTAAACTATGATAAAGGGCAATACATACCTATTTTTAATTCAATTAATATATGTATATATATATATAGGCTACATTAAATATACAATTTTTTATTAAAATGGATAATTTATCATTAATGTTTATAAAATTATATTATACGTGACTTTTGTATGTCGTTACTGGGGTATTCTTTGATGACAGTTTTACATGAATTATTATTTAGTTTTGAGAATATATGTAATTACAAATTACATATATTCTCAAAACTAAATAATAATTCAAATTATTATTTAGTTTTGAGAATATATGTAATTACAAATTACATATATTCTCAAAACTAAATAATAATTCATGTAAAACTGTCATCAAAGAATACCCCAGTAACGACATACAAAAGTCACGTATAATATAATTTTATAAACATTAATGATAAATTATCCATTTTAATAAAAAATTGTATATTTAATGTAGCCTAACCAACACACAAAAGTATGAATAGTATGGTAAAAAGGGGAAATAATACAATAATACCAATAAACAAACTAATGTAAATTAGCTACATTAAACATGGCACTACTTAATTAGTTTAAACAGTTACATGTGCAAGCATAAGACACTTGCTAACTATTTATAATAGTATTAATCAAAAACACCCGCTATCGATCACGTCGATATCAGAGTGCTTTGCATACCACAATGCATCGCGCGCACGGGGAATAAGGCAAAATGGCGATGTCTTTTGAGACAGGGGCTCCATAAACGGACTTTGTGGCAAAATGCGCTATCAATTAGTAAGCCATCACTGTAATCATATTATCGTCCACACAATTCTTTACACTTCTGCGTATGAAGCAAGTTGAAGCAACCAAAATAAATAGTCACAAAACATCGTTAAACATAGGCCATTTTAACTGACTAATTACTACAACTTTTTATCGACGGATTATCATGATATTTATACGATCACGTTCATTTATCTTTCTTCTTTAATTACAACTTTTCAAAATGGCCGTACTCATTACCATAATCTCGCAAACAATTTTTGAAGATGAGGCCTATCGACGTCATCCAATATGGCCGTGGATGTAAACAATGAAAACCGAAATACGACACCGAGAGGGAAAAAATCATTAACACCTTTTAAACACCGCCAAAAAATCAGTTATCGGCGCAGAATCATAGACTAACATTATAACAACATAAGAAACATTATACAAGAACTGGTATGTTGCGTGATAATAAATTACGGCGACTAAACCCGGACCCCTGTCTTCCCATGTTGTCAGAAGGGGCGGCAAATCGGTCTGACCTCCCTACCAATGCGCTTTTGTATCAGACAAGCATTACATTTCTCATTTTGGAAGTACACAAATGTCTATAAATTGCTTTTTGAAAGTCTGTTTCTCTGGGTTGTAACTTGAAAGTAATTTTGAATGCTGGAGACAAATTGTTCACATTGCTAGGCAATATAATGAAATAAATGTAGCCATGCATGCCAGTTTTAGCCTGGTAATACATTTATTAAAATCTGATACACATTCACTCTTCAAATTATACAGATTTTTCAAGGGCAACGACTTGTAACATTATTTTCAAAATTAAACACTTAGAATCACTTATATAATTTTTAATCTGTGCAATCATTAGGCTAGCTGCTGAGCCAACACATTTTTTAGTCAATTTGGCTAAATGTAAGAAATTTCAGATTTTTTTTACCCATTTCACTTTTTTTTACCCCATTTACCCAAAACAAGACATAATATTAAGTAGAATAATATACATTATTCACAACAAAACACCTAATTTTAATTAACAAAACATTGATGTGATTAGCATAAAAGAAAACTAAACACATGACATTTAAACACGCAATATAATTTAAAAGAACATTGTTTAAGCCATGGCCGATTAATCGACCCTAGACACCTTCCTGCATGACACATTTTTCGTTTGCGTAATCAGTAACCGACCCGTGCACATTTGGTATCATCGGATAGCTGACAGATTTTTTTAAATGGTGTATATTTATTCATGAGCAGTTTGAATGACAGCGAGTTACACGCGGCCGGACAAAACACGTGATACATTTTATGCCCAAATTTGGGTGGTTTACTACGCCTGCCGTGACGAATTTACGCACCCATTCATAAAGGCCCGACCCCCACATACGCGGTACCAATATAAAGCTCTGTTCTTGCCCAATCAGGGAAAAATAAACATGTGAATGAAACTGGTTCAGCGAATCAGAAGCAAGCTTTCAAACTCCGCGTCATCTTCCCGCCGGTGAAGTAGTAAACAACAAGATGGCGGCCAGTCGTGTCGAAGTAGTTTCCAGATCCAAACGTTTACTTCGGAATATCTCAAGTTACCGCATCTATGTTTCTACAAGACAACTAACAGTATTTAAGAATGTGTCTATTATACTAGTTCAAATAGTTAGAACAACTTTGGATGCTTTTTGGTGTGAAACATCTCACCGGCCGCGCCGCGGGTGAGCGCCGGCGGCGAATGTAGCAGCAATCGGCCGGCCTAAAATGGCCTACCGCGATGTCGAACAAAATTTGTAAAAATTAAAGTTCTCAACGGATTTGATTCATTTTTGTTTTATTTGGTAGCTAATATATATGGCTATGTTTGTCTCACTGGAAGTAGGAAATGTGTCCGTTTAGTAATTATTTAGGAACGGGATAGTGCATTTATTTTTTTCATATTTTTTTGGATGACGTTCAGCTAATAATATCACTGTGACTGTCTGACATAATAGAGATAATATAATTTTATTATAATAAAGAATTCATTTGGCAGTAAAATGATATATAATTCACATTTTTACGATAAGTATTTGCAGAGTTATGATTTTTATTGTAACAGCATGCAAAACTGAATTTTCGCTGGCTGGTCGCAGGGTTAACCCTAGAGGTGACCAGAGTTGAAAATCGGTCGAATGCCCCCCCGCCTCTGTTGTAACAATTTTCATTTCCATCACACGAATCTGACACGTGAACATTTGGTATCATTGGATATCTGACAGATTTTTCTAGATCATATATATATTTTCCTTGTGTAGATTCGGTGACAGATTCTTCACAATCGCATTTTCAAAGCACGTGATACATGTTTGGGAGATTTTACTATGCCCTGATGGATGAATTTATGCATCCAGTCATGCAGTCTACACCCCCCATACATGCAGTATCAAAGGAAAGCTCTGTTAGTGGTCAATTTGCCGCAAATAAGTCACATGTGTTCAGTAGTTTCAGTCAATCAAAACTGTGATTTCAAATGTAGCGCCATTGACCCCGCGAAACCAAAGTTGGAGACAAAATGATGTTTAGATAAACAACAGTTTATCCGTTTCGCAACTTTCCTTTAAAATATCTCAAACTATTTCGCAGATTTATGCATGCAAATTTACAGCTTATGCATGCAAGTGTTATGGAGCTGGTGTATTTTTGTATATTATATAATTTATGTTTTAAGCTACATTTTCAGTGTTTTGAGTGAAATGGTGATGTTGTTTTTTGGTGTGTTTTGTGTAGCTCGTTTATTTATTCTTTCTTACAGAAGTACCCAACACCTCGGAAAGAGAAAAGACGAAAACATGGTACTAAAAGCGGATCAGATGCGTGTGAAAGCACTACTAACTGAGACAATTACACTTCTGTGCAAGAATGGGCTCAACTACCAGTCAGAGTTTGCCATTGAAGCGCTCATTGGCATAACTCTTGACCAGGATGACGTGTTCCTGGTCAGCATTAAAGAGACGATACGCACCGACCTGGGTCTGGACAAAGACCTGGACTCGCCAGATGACCACAGGGAATTCCGCATAGAAGCAACACGGTCATCAGTGCATCAAGATATGAAAGATGGCCTGGACAGTGCACCTGATTTGAGTATTATGGTCCAGTTGGACAAGTCAGAGGACGATGGTCAGTTAGTGACAACTCCAAATGGCAGCAGCGCACCAGTGCCTCGAAAACTGTTTAGGTCAATGCATGGTGACAGCGGGTCCGTGGGTGATATGGGTGATACGCAAACAAGTTACTCGAGTGATTCCGCACCATCGTCAATGACATTTGCTATGCGTGATTTCGACACGGGCAGTTCAACCACAGGCGGCGGTGATACTTTGCATAGAGAACGCAGCATGGACTCATCAGACCACGTTCGTCAGCCTCCGTTAAAAAAGTCAAGGACTGTTGACGAATCCGGTGATCGGTCGGTGAAAGAAGAGTCGGAATCGGACGACGATGTAGTTGTGATAAAAGAGGAAGCTGGTTTAGATACGTTATCGTGCCAAATGGATTCTTACAATCGGACGGGTATGATGGACACCAGTGGCGCGTTAACGTCAAGTGGTGCTGCTACAGTGACTCAAGATACAATCAGCAGCATAGTGTCGTCAGCAGCAAACCTTCTTCCTCACTCGTTAACGTTATCCACATCGGCACCAGTGTTTCCTGGTTGTTCGACGTGGGACCAGTTGCCATCAATCAGCGCGCACTCACTACCTCAGACAACAGCAAGTCCAAGTGCATCAATGTCGGGCACACCAAGTCAACAAAGCCAGCAAATGTCACAGGTAAGGTTATTTCATATTGTTGACTATGTAAAAGGACACCTGTGGTTAGACATATATCCTATTATTGGACAAGCATTTTGCATTAAAAATAAAAAAGTTGCTTTTGTCAAATTTGGAGAGAGAAAAAGTTAAAAGGACACCCTAGGTTAAATGGTTTTGAAAAAAAATACCCAAAATGGTTTATTACAATTTATTATTAATTGTATGTTTACTACCAATAAATGTAACTTTTATAACAACTTATGTCTGAATGACTTATGAATCGAACATGTCATATCAAGTTATCATATGCAGTATGAAATCTTTGACTACCATTTTCTAAAACACTTTTTTATTTTGATTTGTAAAAGTGGATTATCTCTGGAGTAATTATGCTATCTACGGTGCACAATTATCAAACACTTCAATAGTTCAAATGATTGGCCTGTATTTTGTATTTTTTTCGTATATTCACAGAAATATTTTTTTATTGATTTTTTCTCTCTAGAATTGTAAGTATTTATATCCTCATAAAAGAGTGGCAGCATTTCCAAATTTGTCAATATTTGTTTTGAAAAGGCAGAATTTTTTTTTTTTACCATGAAAACAAGGGATCTGGCTAAAAAAAGTTCAACGTTTTTTATTTGACCCATTATATATGTTGGAAAATAAAAATAAACTTTTTGGCACATTAAAAATATCCCTATCTACCTGCCTTTTATATTCTTAAATTTTACTTTGTCCAAGAAAGGAAAGTATGTCTTGACTGCAGGTGTGATGTTGAAAGCCAGGATGTAGGTTACTTTTCCTGTGTTTGGTTTATATCAACTCTGATGCTGGAATCCTAATTGAGTTAGATGTATAATTTTGTGTAGGTAATCATCTTGAAAAGAAGATCAATAGAAACTAGAAGAAAAGAAACTAGTGTAATCATGTAGAAGGACAACATTTCAGAAACAACATTTTTTTCAGTACTTTTTGGTACTTTCTTTTTATCTTAAATTTTTTTCTGCGTACATAACACAGTATGAAGTACTTACTAAAATAATTGGCCTTTCTTAGACTGAGAGAACATCTTGAATGCTTAAATTGGAAAATTGTAATGATTCTACAAGAAACATTTGGCAAACAATCTTATTGATATGTAAGGGCATTCCTTCTGTCACCAATTCTTTTTTTGGAAGTTGTCACACACGTACAGTTGTGTTTCATAAAAATACGCATATTTTTCACTGAAATTGTTAGTTTAAAATTACAATTTCTTGTACCTGGGCAGTGGTTATTTATTTTCAATCATGGATGATTTCTAGATGAAACAGTGATATTTAAAAAATAATTATAAAAAATATTTGTTCCACACTATTAAAGACTGCCCTTTCGCATCATCTATTTCCCCAGTTCTGGGCATAAGGTAAGTAGCAAAGTATCCTAGATCCTGGCTTTGTTAAAATGTTGCCATCTGTGTGCTTTTACTCATACTTTTGTTAGTTGATTGTGAATTTAGCTATTTTATTATGTGAAGTTTAAGGCCGATATTAACTTGGGAAGTGAACTGAACAAATTATTACAAAGATTTGAAAAAATAGCAACAGTTTCAGATGGTAACATTTGTAGTTCTTTTCATCAAAAATAATGTTTGGTTGCATATTATACGGGTATTAGAATAGTTACCTAATAAACTGTACTTTTACCTCTATTGTGACAATATGTACATAATCAGTTTATAACCCTTGCTGTGCATTGTTTGAAACAGTGTTTTCTGTGGTTCACACAGTGCCCCACATAAGACAGTATGCTAGACTAAAGAAAATATATAAAAGTACACTTTTACAGTTGTAAAAATATTGCATAAGTGTATGTATTGAGTTACCATCACATGTCTTAGGTAATCTCAAATAAGGATAGCCCAAATAGTATGCAACCAAACTGAAATTTTTGAATGAGTTACTATGAATGACATTAATTTTATGTGTTTCATGGTGAACTGACAGTCAATGAAAACATGCCAAGAAAGTAATTTCATTAAGAAAATTATTATCGTAGAAAAATATTCCTTCAACAAATATGAGCCAACTATCAAAGTTAACAACTGTTTACGATATTATTATTAGGTCATTTTAAGGCTTAGAATAAATCAGTTTGAAGCAAAATTAAAAACAATCCTAGTTGTACACTAGTAGTCATTCTACAGTAGCAAGTTATTATTTTCAAAAAGCAGGTTGCTTTTCCCTAGCTGAGCCTACAAATTTGGTAGTGTGATTGGTATACATGTATAGTGACATTAGCTCAAAAGTTTTGATTCTAAACCTTTACATATCTACGTTACAAAGCATTTTTTCATCAGTTTTTGGCATTTGGTTCATGTTATGCATGGTATGTTTTCTTGTGACTGTCGGTATACATGGAATACAACAGCTGCTTAATAATGCATTCACATCGTTTACATTGTACTGAAATGTGGTTTGGGCTTCATTAGTTTCTGGTTGTGTCTTCTGTGGTCTGGATATCATTCATTGACTTGCTAGTACAGTGGCCAGTTGAGTTTGTTGTCACATGATACAGGTGTAGTTTCAAAAGAACAGAAAAGCAACTTCTTCAGATATAGTGTCTGTCTAGCTCTGAAGCTGATGCTTTATATTACTGTAGACAGGTCTGTGATACACCACAACCATGTGTGTGTGTGTTAGTGGTATGAATTTATAATATTGAATTTTAGCTGCATCTGGTTGGCAGTAGAATAGGATGCGTAACTTACCTTTATCATCAGGAAATGTTCTGACACAGTGTAGTAGATGTGCAATTTAGCATTTTGCTTCGAGTGATATAGTCGATTTGTTGGTGGTCAAGTCGATATTAGAAATCACCTTGCAGACCATACAGATAAGGTGACGCTGTAACTGCAGTTAGTATAAGTACTTGAAAAAGGAAACCAGTCTTTAGCATAGTGGTTCCTGGTGTTAGTGTGTGTCCGCGTGTCATGTATTTTGTAAAAGAGATCTCATATTTTGTATGGGGTGTGAAGTTTTATACATATTCCTCACGATTTCTTAGTAACACAAGTTAAACACTTATTGTAAGCAAACAACATTTGTATGTCGCAGAGCTTTAATAGTACTGGGCTATATGGATAGTGGGCATCTTTTGTACTTTCTCTGTTTGCCATTTATGAGAATGTAAAACATCGCAGAACATTACTTCAAGGATATGCCGTTTGCTAACATTAACAAAGATCAACTGTATGGACTGAAAGATGGTTACTGTGGTAAAAGAAAAAGATATAGATTAACATTCAAGTACAGTATCGGTTACAGACATTGGTTACAGTGGATTTGCCTACATTTCAGGGTGACTTGCCACTTACCACAACGCATTATGATCAACGAACCAAGCGAAAGCGGATGGTATTATATGATAAACTACAAATCATACAACGTCTGGAGAATGGTGAAAACCACCAGAGAATTGCAAATGACTATGGGATTGGGCGATCAACTGTTACACAACTAGGGAGGAATAAAAGTCAGTTGTTGTCTTTTATGAGCATGGTTGATGCTCGAGAAACACTGTGGCGTAAAACTGTTAGACTGAAAGAGAACCCAAAAGATGTTACACCAAATAACCCATCTCGGTCTGAGCCTGATGACAGTCATAACTCATAACAGTTAGTGTGTTAATAAGAACAGGGCCAAACATTGAGAATGAAGTGGTGAATGGTGATGTTTTTTAACTGGAGACCTGTATTCGATTTTATATGAACTTTGATATTAAAATGAAGACTTTGATATTAAAGGCTTGTGTGAATCACAGGTGTTTTCACGTCTATTTTGCTGGTTGGCTGAGTAGTGTGAACTTAAAATGCACAGCTATGGTTATTGGCTGACCTAACATACATTGAGTCTTTTTGACTGGCTAGTTGCAGACTTGCAGAGAATTGATGTGGCTAGGGAACTCATATTCTCATTAGATGAATTGCTGCTGTTCATACACTTCGTACATTTCAGAACCTAATGTCGAGTGTAAGGGCCTGGGATGTGAGGACACCTGTGGACATGATGGTACCCATAGAAGGGATACCTTCCAGCAGTGAAGGAACGGTAAAACGACATCGCATTGCCCTGTGTATTCAGGACAAGTTGAGAATTATTGAGCGCCTCGAAGAAGGAGCATCACATGGTAAAGTTGCCAGGGAGTATGGAATTGGCAGATCAACAGTCGCAGACATTAAGAAAAAGAAAGACCGGGTTCGTTTGTTTGTGAGCACACTTGACACAAGAACGGCGCTAAAACGAAAGAATCTGCGTGGGGCGAAGGACGTTGCCCACGAGGCAGCAGTCTATGAATGGTATGTTGGGGAGATACTGAAGGGTACCTATGTGACTGGACCTGCTCTAGCTGAGAAGGCGAAACTCATCTATTGGCAAATGCACCACGACAAGCCGGACTTCAATCCTGAGGCATTCCGTGCAACCAATGGATGGTTGGCTTGTTTCAAAGAACGCCATGGGATTAACTTTGCGTCTAAACAACCCAGAAACACTGATGCATAGAACAGGACAAGCGACAACATACTATTTCTATAAACCAAACTGAATGCCATATTTATAGTTTAAAACATGTATCCTAATTTGAAAGATTTTTAATTGATTTCTGAAAGAGAAAATTAGAAGAATATTTGTCTTTGTTTATGCAGAAATGTTCTGTCAATTGAGGATTATATCGATCATTGCGTATGTGACTGCTATAAAAACAACTTAGCGATTTGAAATTTGATTCTGGCAGCTATCTAAGCTGTTTCATAGACTTTATAACTAACTAGGGAAAGCAGTATATTCTTGTGATACCAAAGTCAAGAGAAACTGTCTTGGTGTCTTGTGGATTTTAGAGCTTGGACTTGAGCAAGATTAAAACTAATAAAAAGTTGCAAGTGGATTCGTGTAATTTAACATAATTTTGTTGGGGTTATGTTGAGCTCTGTAGACATTGTTTCATGTTGTCAGAACGTGAGATGTGCATGTCAAGTGATGTTGAGCAAACAATCCTTTGTTGGCAACAAAGTGACATGTGTGCTGCTGATTCCAGTTTGATGATTGACAAGCAGGTTGACTTATGCACCATACTGAGACTGACTTAAAAACCATCTTGAATCCAGAACATTCTACAGCTTGATAGTTGGCATCTTTTAACCATCTCTGAATTGCATAAATGCTGTGCAATACATGAGTTATGCCATGCATGCTTTGTAGAGGATGGGCTGTTTTTATGGCTAACAGTATTGTAGTTTTACTGGAAACCTGTTGTCATGTGACTAAAACAGTTCCTCTAATATTACTACCGTGCATACTTGCTGATATTAAATTTTTTATGCAAATGATACACGCTGTGTTGAGAATGTTTACTGGGCATAGTAGCTTGTTATTTCTGATATTTTATCTCCCCAAAGCAGCGTGTTTGCTATAAGATGGAATGTAATAATACATCAGCTTTTTCAGTGCCAGATGTGTTAAGAGGTTTTAGTTGTTAGCAAAATTGGTTCTCCACAGCACTGAATGGACTTGCATACGTTTCAGAATCGAAATAAACAGGCAAGGCTGACACCTAAAGAAAGGGGAAGCAAGCAGACGGTTCTGACAATTCATGATAAACTTGAGATCATCCGTCGTATTGAAAACGGGGAGAAGCAGTACAGAATTGCGAAAGAGTATGGCATTGCAAGATCGACCGTTAGTGATATTAAGAACATGAGAGCGAAGTTCCAATTGTTCTTGAGCAAGAATCACTCTCCTGATGTGTTGCAGCACAGGACAATGCGCCTGCCAAAGGACATATTTCATGAACAGGCAGTGTATCAGTGGTACCTTGACCAAGTCAACACTGGAAATAGAGTGTCTAATGCATTTCTGCTCGCACAGGCTAAGGTCATCCATCAAGATCTTCATGGAAATGAGCCAGGCTATGATCCAAACGTTTTCCAAATGACAACGGGATGGCTGACGCGCTTTAAAAGCCGACATGGGATTGTTACTTCCTGATGCAGTAGTTGACATGTTGTCTTGTCTATAAACATACAAGTGGCACACTACTATCTATAACATGGTTTTAGTTGTTTTGATGAAGATTTATGTGTTGGTTTGGGACTGCAACTAAAATAAGACGGAACATGAATAAAACATTTCTTAGGAAATACCATCGAAGGAAATCTACCTGTAGAAATGCCAGTGAGATTCTTTGGTATAATAAGGATCATGTTTGAGATTACTGCTTTATTTCTGTTGTCACTAGTCACCAAGAAATTATACCTGATTTCAGCATGATGCTGATCCATTACAAAATGCGGTGGGGTGACATAAATTGTTGTTTAGAGAGTTTGTTTTCAAAATAATCTTATTTTATGGGCATGCATTGACTTTGTTATCGTTCTGGTACTGTGATTCAGTCACAATTTAAAAAGTTTAATGGTGATGTCAGTCACCTCCGTTATAGCATTGGCGTTTTCAGATGCTTATGCTGCTGTTCAAAACAGATGTGCTGATCATCAACTTTGTAAGACCCTGACAGATCTCCTGTGAAGACTGTTAAATACTATTGTGGATTTAATTTCTGATATAAAAAATTCCCACCCATTGTCTGTATGTACACACTGCCACGTGATTTAATTTTTGGTTGAACATTTTGTGTGTACTAACCACAATGTATGAAAAATAAAAGGTATTTTTGTAAAATCTTTGGTGATTTTGATATACAGTACTATGAATGAGAGCTAATGAGTGAAAGGAGCAAAGAAAGCGACTGTGGGTCGGTGTAGCTGTCATTGATGCCAGCTGTGCTGTGCCCTATTCAGCAGCAGCCAAGTTTGTGTTGCAGGTTGCAATGGGGAGCATTCTGCACAGTGTCATGGCAGGAGCAGATTCACCAGTTATTGAAATTGATGGCAAAACTCACGTGCCCGACTTTGTGCCACCAACGCCAGCTAAAAGCAAGCCAACGAAACGCTGTCGTGTGTGTTATCGCAGTGGCGTGAGGAAGGAAACGAGAGTGCATTGTAGTACATGCAGCGCACACCCGGGGCTCTGTTACCCAGCATGCTATGCCCTCTATCACTCGAGACATTACTGGTCACGTGGTTATAAGATGAACCATGCTACGTCATGGGGAACAAATATTAATTAAACTGCCAGTTAAGGTGCAAGTGTGTATTTAGGGATTTGTTAGCATTGGGACGAGAAAGCAGGTGGTTATCATTTTTTTAGGAGTTCAGTTTTTGATGAACATTGGTTAAATTGTTCGGTTGAGCTGAATTGTATCAACTTGCACACCAGGCTGAGTGAAGTTTTTAATCTGTGGACAGTTGTATGGTTATACGTGGGATTTAATTAAATAAAAAAAGTTGCAGAAATGATATTGTTGTTTTTTATTTTGTTGCAACATTCGTGATAGCATGTTAGGGCTGTGTATCCGAAGTGCTGAACATACCATGCGGTGAATAGTGGCTGTTGTACACCTGCGAGTGAAGTACCTTTTTGAGGTTAGGTACAGTGCACATACCATTACAAGTGTCTTCAGTTATTACTTCTATCAGTTGTATGTTAGGAATCTGATGGGATAACTGGCCTTCATTTTACTTGCAGGGAGCTGCAGGCAGTAGTACCCATAGAGGAGTCAGTGAAAAGAAACTCTACCAGTGTTCTCTCTGCTCCAAAACCGTACATACATCTTGGGGCTTGAAGGTGCACGAGCGCCTGCACCTTGGCTCGTATCTGTACACGTGTCCGTACTGTGGTAAAGGATTCTCTGGACACAGCAATCTGCAGGGACATTTAGTGCAGCACACTGGAATACGACAGTTTAAGTGTGATCAGTGTTGGCGTGAGTTCCGATATGCGCAGGAATTGAGAAAGCACAAAGCAAAGGACCACTAGATACTTGGAGCCCACTTGTTGACAACTGCCGCTTCATGACCTTGTTATGCTGGCGCCACCTAGTGACATTCAGCATAACTCAAGTTCATAGTGCACTCTAAAGCATGTCTGTGTACATTGGCATCTTTACTACCGAACGGCTTCTAGTTTGCTACGCTGCGTCAAGCTGCAATGCTGCATTTGACTGGATGATGTAGACGCGAGGGTAATGTGGCCGTTATATTCTTGCAGGCACGCAGAACGCCACAACGTGCCTCTGATGGCCCGCCGAGCACAGGAAAGAAAGTCTACCAGTGTTCAATTTGTGCGAAGAGAGTGTTCAGTGCCTGCGGACTGCGCCTGCATGAACGCTTGCACAGTGGCAATTACCTGTACAGCTGTCCGTACTGTGGCAAAGGTTTCTCTGGGCATAGCAACCTGAAGGGGCATCTTGTTCATCACACGGGAATTTTTGAGTTTAAATGCAACCTGTGTCTGCGTGAATTTCGATATGCGAAAGACTTGAAACACCACAAAGTGAAGGACCACCCAGAGTGCAAGAATGAAGCAAACGAAAAGAATTAGCTGTTGGACTTAAACTTGTGTGCGTAATGTGTCGTTTTATGCGTTGCCTATTTAGGATCGTTGTTCTTGAACTGTTGGTTGTAACATACTAAGAGGCTTATTTTATATGTGTGGTCACAGTTGTCTGCATAATAATCTGTCATTGTGACAAAACGATAACAAGATTCACACAAGGTAATTTTGTTTTGCAGAGCACTTCAAAGATTGCCAAACTGAGCTCGCAGTGTGGAAATCGGGCAAGCTTGAAGCGTTTTCAGTGCACTCTCTGCAGTAAAACATTTACCACCCATCTTGGGTTTAAGCTTCATGAAGGCTCACATCGCGGTGTCTTCCCGTACAAGTGTTCGTATTGTGGAAAGGGTTTCTTGGCATCGAGCAATCTACGAGGCCACCTGGTGGACCATACCGGTGTTATGGAGTTTTCGTGCTGTGTCTGTAAACGGGAGTTCCGCTATGCTAAAGACCTGAAACTCCACCAGAAGCGCTGCAAGCAACAGGCTTAAACAAGGTGCCGTGTTGACAATTGACACTTGCTGATGTTTGACTGCGCATATGGTCATGAAAATATTGATTATATCTCTGCTGGTTATAGGCAAAAATATATATTGCTGTCGGCAGACTGTCCGTGTATCTTGTGGATGATTCATGTCGACTGTGTTGTGAACTTGTGACAAAGTACCTCACTTTGTGTTCTGCTAATATTGCTTGAGAAATGGTTATGAGAAATTTTAAGACTATAAATAGTCTCGACAATACTGATGCATTCCAAATTTAGTGCATGCCTAGGAGATTTGAACTTGATTTATTTGCTGAATCAACTATATTTTAACGGAGTGTAATCATAGAACATTATACAATTGTTGATTATACAATTAAAAGAAATTGACAATAAATGGTGTTGCTGCTTGCAGATATCAGCATAGATTTACCCCAGGGCATTATTGGGTAGATTCAAATTGTCCATCTTATCGCCATGCCCAGTTTCTAACAGTGGCTTTAAATATTTTCCAGACATGGCATCAAAACGTTACAAAGCAAAGTGGGAAAGCCATTTTGACTGCGGCAACGGAACGTGTCGACAATCGATGTTCAATTTGCAACAAGTCGTGTCGCACTGCTCGTGGTCTATTGCTGCACGAAGGGTTACATCGGGGTATTTACCCCTACACTTGTCCATATTGTGGTCGTGGCTTCTCTGGCAACAGCAATTTGCGAGGACATCTAGTGGTGCACACTGGCGTGAAGGAGTTTAAGTGTGACGTCTGTAAACGGGCGTTCAGATATGCAAAAGATCTGCGAAGACACCAGAGAATCGGCAAAACATGCCACACTTAGACAACCACTTGGACTTGTTGGATGTAACACATCCTGCATGCATGAGACCAGACAGTATGCTGCAGGCCAGCAGTGGATTTATGACATCAGTAATCAGAAATTAGTTCTCTACCAGATGACATGTGATAATGCCATTTTGACAAGTGAACATGATATCTGCATTAATCACCCGTACAGAAAAAAACTGAATGAAGTACATACTGCACATAATATTCAGTATCAAATTGATATAATAATTGGCTTACCTTGTTAGCCCTTTATCATATTGCAGCGAGTGCTGCTAAGTTAACTAAAGGCACTTGTGCAGCGTGTATGGCTGTAGATCATAGTCCATTAAATTGATACCGAGTTTTGGAATAACTATAAATTATAGACGCAATGCCATGGCAATTATCAGTATGTACATGGGCAGTGGTACATATGTTCAAGTGAAATCGTATATATGTGCGGATGGTAAGCACATTTTGTGCTGTTTTTTAGCCAGGCTAAACATGTGAAGTGAAGAAATCCTTTGTTCCATTCCGTAGTCGTAGTTTATCCGCTGACCGACCGACCCCGTGACGTTTGTGCTTGGTTGTGAGTGAGTGGCGACTAAACGCCGTCCCTGCTTGTTGTTACAGGGGGCAGCAGCAGTGGGCAGGCCGCGGGGCAGTGTGACGGTCCGCCCACATGTCTGCTCTGTTTGCAGTAGGCACTTTGTCAGCCGCAACGGGCTGCAGCTACACGAGGACCTGCACAAAGGTCGCTACCGCTACAAGTGTCGCTTCTGTGGCAAGGGCTTCTCGGGCAGCACAAACCTGCGGGGCCACCTCGTGCAACACACGGGCATCAAGGAATTCCCTTGTTCCTTCTGCGGCCAGGAGTTCCGCTACGCGCGCCAGCTGCGACGGCATGTGGAGGCGCACCATGCCAGTGCCCCGCCGCCCACGCACCATGCCATTGCCATGCCACCAAGTTTCATGTGAATGTGGTGTCGGCGTAAATCTGCTGGATTTTACTAACGCATGCATGATATCGAGTGGCCCGATATCCAAACATTTGTCATTGCACAGTCGGTTTGCTATGTGTATGCAGCACCACTACATAGACATGAAGGCATTGATAAAGTGCCACGTTGAATTCTTCCGTGAAGTGGATAATTTATGGCTGACATTAAGTATCTTGAGTAGCTACCTAGGATTTTGTGTCATTAAAAACTTATGTTTGCCATGCTATTTTGGGCAGTTAGTAGTTGTATTTTGTAATTGGCAAGGCAGTGTTTTAATCTATACCATGTTGAACTATATAGATGAATTAAAACGTGTAAAACAACTGCCTGCACTTGTTATTTTGCCTTAACTGCCTGTACTTGAAGTAATGCAGACATGTTGGTCTAGTCCAGAGCTGTAGTCAATGTTTAGAATGAAGAATCACTCATTAGAGATTGCAACAGCACTTTGGCATCAAACAGGAGGTTAGATTTAACTTTGGACATATCAGTATATGGGATTTAATCAAGTACAACCACTACCATACAAAGACATTGCATACTAATAGATTGAACAATTTAATACACTTGAGTTACCTTTTAGGTATTATGATAGTAAATCAGTTAAGTTACTGCTTTCATTGAGTCTTTCTTGTGCAATATGTGCGCTTTGGGTCGGTTGACACCTGTGTTGTAGTTTTTTACCCACTCTGTGCATAAAGAGAACATATCCAATGTAATGTATTTTGTCCACACATTTCGGCATGTAAAACTAGGTTTATACAGTTTGTAGGGATCCAATTTTCACATGGCACTAGAAACTGGCAGGCCTAGAATATGGGAAGCTGCATCTCTAATAAACATCCCTTGTGTGCTTCCAGAGGGGTCAAGCACCTGGTGTCCGTTGGCAGGCTGTAGACCTCTCGGCACAAGTGTCTGCTTGCGATAAGAAATACAAATGTTCTCTCTGCCCTAAACTCTTTGCGACTCTGGTTGGGTTACGACTGCATGAGAACTTGCATAGAGGGCGCTACCGCTATCATTGCGAAATCTGTGGAAAGGGGTTTTCGGGAACAACGAATCTTAGAGGTCACATGGCGAAACACACGGGTGTCAACGAGTTCAAGTGTTCACACTGTGGCCGGGAATTCCGCTATTTTAGTAGTTTGAAAAATCACGCCCGATCATGCCATTAAAATGGGAGTACATCTGGTGGATTCTAGTCTTATATCGTCAGTATTGTGTCACCATTAATAAGCATCTGAGACTGCTTCTTCTTGGGCCACTAAGACATTAAACCATGTTTGAATTGGTGCTAGTGTATTGGGGGTCTTTGTTGGGGCTGGTGAGTGGACACAGAAAAGGGATTACTGGAAGTGGACACAGCGTAGGTGACGTGGTTGAGCAATAAGCACAGGAAGCTGCCACTGCCAGTGAGTCAGTCAGTCGGACAAATGATGCAGTCTGTTCTTGTTTACTTGCAGATGCCTGGTCAGGCAGCGTTGGTGGCCAGAGCTGTCACTGCTGCACTAATCACTCGGGATGTCCCCAGTTCTGTGGTTAAGTCTCGCTACGGCTGCAGCCATTGCTCTAAGCGGTTCACAACGTTATCGGGTCTGAAATTGCATGAGGATGGCCACCTAGGACGGTATCGCTACCACTGTGAGATCTGTGGCAAGGGCTTTGCTGCCACGAGTAACTTGCGTGGACATATGTCAGTCCACACTGGCGTTATCAAGTTCAAGTGTGCTAAGTGTGGTCGCAAAATCCGATATGAAGGAGATTATCGACGTCACTTGTCAGTGTGCCAGCAAGTTAATCCAAACCTTTAAGATGTTTTTGATTGCACAATAAAGTCGTTTTATCAAGACAGTAGTTTCAGTTGTCTTATTTATCTTATAGAGTTGGGTAGCTCGCCAGTTCCTCAAAGTTTACGTAATAGAAGTACCGTGGCAGAGCCGTACTGGTAGTTTGGCATAATCTGTGAACACATCACATTGTGGGACTTTGCAGGCATGTCAGTAGGGATATAAACTTTTCCTTATTTGTCTTCCTCAAACCAACAATTGTTGATCGTAGCAGCATGTACAGGATTTGTTTATGCATTTATTAATTCAGGAACATTCATTCATGACAACTGTTAATACTTATGGTTTAGGTATGCTAGTCCTCTGTATGTACTATAATACTTATCATACTATTGGAACAAATTCCCAATAGTCAACCTGGGTTACTTTGTACTGTATATTCATTGCAATGCTGTTTTCTTAAAACGTAATATCTATACAATATATAACAATTTGCAGGGGTCCAGTTTTCACATGGCTGCAGAAATTGGAAGTCCTGTTATCTCTAATACGCATCCCTTGTGTGCTTCCAGCCGTGTCAAGCTCCTGGTGTCCATGGGCAGGCTGTAGACCTCTCGACAAAAGTGTCAGCTAACCATAAGAAACACCGGTGTTCTCTGTGTACTAAGCACTTTGCAACTGCGTTTGGGCTACGACTGCACGAAGACTTACATAGAGGGCGCTACCGCTATCATTGCGAATACTGTGGAAAGGGGTTTTCGGGAACAACGAATCTTAGAGGACACTTAGCGAAACACACGGGTGTCAACGAATACAAGTGTTCACACTGTGACCGTGAATTTAGCCATTTTATGAGTTTAAAAAATCATATCCGGTCATGCCATTTATGATTAATTAAGACAGCCCTAAGCTGTTCTGGCTGTGCATCAGAACTGCAGTAATGCAATGAGTACTTTTGAAATTTGTTATTTTTTTGAGTTTATGTAATGGATTGAAGTCAGTCTTTTGTTGTCAGTTTTGTTTAACCATTAACAAGCGTCTAAGACTGGATCTTGACACACCATAAAACAACAGAATGAGTTTGGTAAAGGTGGGTGTGAAATGGGGCAAGCGAGTGGTCACAGGAAAGGGTTTGCTAAGAGTGGACGCTGTTGGGGTCACGTGCTTGAGCAGTCGAGTAATAAGCACAGGCAGTTGGACAAGTGATGCAGAGTCTGTTCTTGTTTACTTGCAGATGTCTGGTCTTGCACCATTGGTGGATAGAGCTGTCACTGGCCCATCTACAGTAATCCCTCAGGATGTCCCCAGTTCTGTGGTTAAATCTCAGTATCGCTGCAGCCATTGCTCAAAGCGGTTCACAACGATATCAGGTCTGAAAATGCATGAGGATGGCCACCTAGGACGATATCGCTACCACTGTGAGATCTGTGGCAAGGGCTTTGCTGCCACGAGTAACTTGCGTGGACATATGTCAGTCCACACTGGCGTTTTCAAGTTCAAGTGTGCTAAGTGTGGTCGCAAAATCCGATATGAAGGAGATTATCGACGTCACTTGTCAGTGTGTCAGCAAGTTAATCCCATACTATAAGGTGTCAGTGTGACTAGAGGCTGGACCTTGATGGCTGACTCTTTGTTAACCAACAAGGTAATCCCAAACTGTCAGGTGTTTCTGTTTATTTGATCAAGCCCATAGTTTTAGTTGTTTGCATGGATCCAAATTTTGTGTGACCCTGAAACTGGAAGGAAATGGGGAGCTGCATCCCTAATACTGATATCTTGTGTGCTTCCAGAGGGGTCAAGCACCTGGTGTCCGTGGGCAGGCTGTAGACCTCTCGGCGACAGTTTCAGCTAGCCATAAGAAATACAAATGTTCCGTGTGCGTTAGACACTTTGCAAGCATTGACGGGCTGCGACTGCACGAGGACCTGCATAGAGGGCGCTACCGCTATCATTGCGTGTACTGTGGAAAGGGGTTTTCGGGGACAACAAATCTCAAAGGACACATGGAGAAACACACGGGTGTCAACGAGTACAAGTGTTCCTATTGTACTCGTGAATTTAGCTATGCGTCTAGTTGGAAATACCATGTCAGGTCGTGCCCGTTAAAACCATCCTATGGAGCTGCTTCAACTGTGCAAAAATACAGTAACATGTGAGTTGAGTTGCCTGTTCTGTCATTATTGTCAGTTTCACTTGACACATAGTTTTCAAATATAAAATAAAAATTGTGAAGTAACTGGTGTGGTAATTGTTGCCATATTAATGTTTCCTTTTCGGTGCAAGTATTCACAGTAAGTGTTATGCACTTTGAACATGGTACCACAACATGATGTGCCTAGATGAGCAAGGTTGTCAGATTGAATGTATATGTTAGGGGTTGGTGAAGGGAGTATTGGAGCTAGTAGTAGACACAGGAAAGTGGTTCCTATGAGTGGACTCCTCACGTGCTGGAGGACTTGAGTAATAAGCAGCGAGTGAATTGGACAAATGATGCAGTCTGTTCTTGCTTACTTGCAGAAGTCTAGTCAGGCACCACTGGTGGCCATAGCTCTCACCGCTACACTAAACCCTCACAATGTTCCCCATTCTGTGTGGATGCAAAATCCAATATTAATATGAATAGTAGTTTTATAAATATATTAATATGTATAGTTTTGTACAAAATGTTATATGAAGAAGATTATCAACGTCACTTGTCGGTGTGTCAGCATGACTAGAGGTGGAACCTTGATGTGTAACTTTTCATTAACCGTTAAATGCCATATTCAAATTACTTCTGTTCGTCCCTAGGTTGAACAATAAAGTCATTTTGATCAAGCCAGTAGTTGTAGTTATTACAGAGTAAAAAAATACAAAACGAAGTCATTATATTGGATGTTCTGCCGCATGTAAACGTTGTCACATACACGACACTGTTGGTAGTTGAGTAGCTTTGAAGCTGTTGAACAGTGAAAGTGTTATTTGATTGTCATTTAGAGTAGAGATAGAGTGATTATTATACAAACATAATTTTCTAAAATGTACAATTACTAAAAACATTCTGTCGATATTAATTATTTTAGGGAATGATCTTAACAAAAAAGAAACAATATTTTTGTATTATTAAATAATTGAGAAAAAGACAGGTTTTAGCCTATAGGAAACATCAAAAGATGTATCTTAACACTCGTTTTGTAATTCAGATTTATTGCTCAGTGTTAAGACATACATATTCTGCTAATAGAACAAGGTGCAAAACATGTAGGATAAGATCAAGTGTCTGCACTGAGTTGATGCCACTAAACTGCTGCGGTTCAGCAAAGATGGTCATTAGGAACCAGGTTGTTGGACTGCTCATAGCAATAAGCCGAGCCCGGGGCAGACTTTCCGCGAGCACTCACACTGGCTGTTTTCTTCCAGGCACTACTTCCACAAGCATTGTTGCAGCCTTCTACTCGGCTTGCTGTAGCAGCCAGGCAGCCTTCTACTCAGCTTGCTGTACCAGCCAGGCAGCCAACTACACAGCTTGCTGTAGCGGCCAGGCAGCCAACTACACAGCTTGCTGTAGCAGCCAGGCAGCCAACTACACAGCTTGCTGTAGCAGCCAGGCAGCCTCCTACACAGCTTGCTGTAGCAGCCAGGCAGCCAACTACACAGCTTGCTGGAGCAGCCAGGCAGCCAACTACACAGCTTGCTGTAGCAGCCAGGCAGCCAACTACACAGCTTGCTGTAGCAGCCAGGCAGCCAACTACACAGCTTGCTGTAGCAGCCAGGCAGCCAAGCAGGAAACACTTGAAGTGTTCGAGCTGTGACAAGCACTTCTCCACCATGTGTGGCCTGGAGCTGCACCAGAACCTGCACCGAGGCCACTACCCCTACCACTGTCACTTCTGTGGCAAGGGCAGTCTGTCCACCACCAACCTTAGGCGACACCTGGCAAAGCACACGGGTGTGCGCGACTACAAGTGCACGTTTTGCTCGAAAGAGTTCAGCTGTTCTTGGGATCTCAAAAGACACGTTACTCTTCTACACAGGGAACGTGTTTGAGTGAAAGAATGTTGTCGAACTTCAGAAGTGCTGTTTTGTATTGGCATCCTCACTCGGCTTCAATGGTCGTGTACGGTTAAAGATAGTTGCGGGAGCAATAGTGTGAAAGACTTGCATCTCATAATTGTTATGAGAGAGCAGTGCTACGTTACACAGGATTTTAATGTGTTCATTAGATTCTCTCTTCCGACAAGCACATGGTGCATTAGTACTATGACAGGAGACCAGCAATAGCAGAAGTTCCAACTCTGTTCACACACTCGTATTAGGAGGTTTGGATTGGGTGTCATGAAAGTTTTCTGTACAGGGGGTCATGCTCTGATACTGTACATATGACAATATAAATTGTGGTTACCAGTATTTTGTTATGACGTTTAATGTTTTGTGATGTTATTTTGTAAGTTTGAATGCCTAACTACCCAGGTAGTATACAAATACTAAATAAAACAGTTTGAAACTCTAGCAGTTGTGTTTTGTGAGCATTGATGGGAGAGGTATAATGTATAATTTTCACGTCGGCTGTACACTTTTCAGAATGTGAGTTGCTACAACCGTTGTTCTTGCCTAGTAAGAACTAAGAAGTTACATTTTGTACCTGGTGTGTGGCACACAGTGCATATCATTTCCACTTCTGAATAGCCCTAAGTCAGCAGACTGAGTTAGATTAACGTGGTGTACATCACCGTCATAGCTGACTGTCACATAAATATAGAGCATTACATTACGTACTTTAAATATAATGATTAATGCTAGTCCAGAAATACCAACCGACTAGCTCCCTGTACACGTCATTGGTGAGAAGAGCTGCTCTCTAGTCCAAGATGAGCCTTGGGTCTAGAGAAAGTTGCGTGAAGCTTTCGCTGGCTCTCACCCAACTGTGTGTGTGTTTGTGTTTCCAGACCGCAACATCCCGTTACTACCCGTACTGGGGCTCTGTCGTCCAGGCTCCCCGTAAACACACGTGTTCCCTGTGTGGTAGGAGCTTTTCCCGGGCACACGGGCTGCATCAACACCAGGCCGTCCACAGCGGAAACTATCCTTACGCGTGTCAGTTCTGTGGCAAGGGGTTTATCTCGACCACTAACCGTAGACGTCACGTCGCTAAGCACACGGGCATACGTGACCACAAGTGCACATTGTGTGTGTGCGAGTTTAGCTGTCTTTGGGACCTGAAGAGACACATAATTCGTCACCACCAAGACCGTCATCTGAATGATGAATCGGGCAGACAGTAGTGTGTGGCACCTACACCTATTTTTCTGTTCTGTCCCAGGATGACTTGACCGTGGACATATTATTACAAAGTCACAGTACAGCACAGTTGTCATTTCGGTAGTCTTGAGAAGAGCGTTTTTGGGTAGCTGTTAATAAACAAAATGTATACAACAAAACAGCTAAGCCAGCACTATAAGTGTAATCAGCACCAAATTGAAGAGATTAAGTCATGTTGCTTCTGAGATACACTGTCCTTTTTTCTTTTTATCCAAACTTTGATATACATTATGAAAAATGTACCTTGGTAGTTAAGTTTATACTCAGGAAGTTGTACTTATAATATTGGACAACAGTTAACAACTCAGTTTTATCAATATCTCTTCATTATTTTATCAAGAATCAAGAAACTACTATGACTGCTCCAAAATGGATTAGTTTTGTTTCAACCTGGTTTGCGTGGCAGTAGCATCCATAGGCAACATCAGCAATTATGAAATATGATTGTTCGGTTTGATACTTGTTTTATATATTAGTATCTGTGTTGTATGGTTTCATCGAAAAATGACATACCCTTGAAAACAGCTTTAGCATCTTTACATTTCATACCAGAAAACTGAACTGTATATGCAATGGTGTGTTGTATGTTTTTAAATGGTTTACAAATGTGTAATTTACACACATATTTACCTTCAAAGTGATACCATATTTGTACAAATAAACCTAGTTTGAAAATGTTCTGGTGATGTTGGACATTTCACAGAACTGCCCTTTGATTATTACTGACTGGAGAAGTCAAATATTAAAAAAGTTCAATACACGTGTTTTTGACTTATGTTCTGTAGTTCATAAGTCTATAGTCTTGCATTGATTGCAATGTTAATGATAGCACCAGTTAACTGTCACATTAGCTACACTGGAAAGATAATGACATCACATGACTTTATCACAAGTTCCAGCCACATAACAATTAGATAACAGTTAGTATGGTTTGCCATATATATGAAAATTGCAGTTTTTTCTGTAAAACTAGTGTTTTTTCTTTACAGATTTTCTTGCGGATTTGGTTAAACACATTGATTTTTAAAGGTAATTTAGCTGTTTGAATCATGGTCATTCAACAGAACTTAATCTTTCCAGTAATTTCTTCCACATTGTACTGTGATGGTTATAAGTACAATGCAGAAGGTAACACCCGGAACGTGTCGAAAGTTCTGCTCAGCAGACACAATTCTGACATCTAACAGCATTTCCAAATCAATAATGCCTTGTTGTTAAACCAGCACTGCCCTGTAGCTGACACTCACATATGGCAGCCAGCTTGGATGACTGGAAGGTGTGTGTTTGTGTTTGCAGACTGCAACACCTCGTAGGTCAGACTCTTTCGCCGCCTCGTCTCGGGACCACACTTGTTCGCTGTGTGGTCACAGCTTTTCGAGTGCCCACTCTCTGCGCCTGCATGAACCTATACACAGTGGCCGCTACCCCTACCGCTGCGAGATCTGTGGGCAGGGCATTGTGTCGACCAGTAACTATAGGCGTCACCTGGCGACCCACACAGGCACACGGGACTACAAGTGCACGTTGTGTACGCAAGCCTACACGTGCTCGTGGAGTCTGAAGAGACATCTTCGACACGTTCATAAACAGCCATATGATTGAGGAACAGCAATTCAGCATGACCAGTTCATTGGTGGAGACAAACGTAGCTCAGCACGTCATAGATTGTATTAGAGTGCACGTTCTAAGCTCTTTACACTGAACACAATGTACATGTCTGCAGGTGACACCAGTCATTTTTGCAAAGTCTTTACCATGGTCTAAATTGACCTGACTACATTTTATATATTTATGATTGACTTTATTGTATGTAAAAGTGTCGAGCAGTGGCACATAATTGTATTAGTATACAATGAAGTGTATTTAGAGATTTTAATGTGAAATTATAATATTTTAGCGACAAACTGGAAGTACAGTCAGGCAGCATATTTACCATTTAAAGAATTATGTCAGCTAACGGATACAGAGAAGCCACCAACCGAAATGTTGGTTGATATATCTTCATTGTGCGAGTGATACTTGTAAAGTTTCTGTGGAATAGTTGCACGAGCTCTTATAAGATGATAACGTTTAATTGTCATCATTCAGTGTATCAACCATCTGGTGTGTTATAGTTCCACACTGCTTTTATCATATGAAGGGAAATAAATAATGGAAATGTGTTTGTTATTGAGGATGTGTGTGTTTTACTCGAAGATACAGAACTTGCCTTTGGTTTCACTTTCACATTCAAGACACATAGAGGAGTACTTTAGGTCTCAGTTAGGAGGTTGAGTGATTCTTGCGCTGGCTCTCACCCGGCTGTGTGTTTGTGTTTGCAGACTGTCTCGCCCCCTAGGTCAGGCTCTGTCCAACGGGCAGCCAGTAGACACACATGCTCACAGTGCGGTAGCAGCTTTTCCAGACTCCACTTCCTGCGTCTGCACGAGGCTGCTCACAAAGGCTGCTACCCGTACCGCTGTGAGATCTGTGGCAAGGGCAGTCTGAACACGAGCAATCTTAGACGGCACATGGCCGTGCACACGGGCAGGGTCGACCACAAATGCCATCTGTGTATTCGCACGTTCCGTTATATCTCGAGTCTGAGGAGGCACATTGAAAACTGTCACACAGACAATATACCAGCCGGAGGACATCGACTTGTGTAGTTGAGCTGCAGTAGAGAGAGAGAGAGAGAGGTGGCAAGAACAGGATAGAGACTAGAGAGAGGTGGCAAGAACAGGATAGAGACTAGAGAGAGGTGGCAAAAACAGAATAGAGACTAGAGAGAGGTGGCGAAAACGTGAGAGAGACTAGAGAGAGGTGGCGAAAACGGGATAGAGACTAGAGACAGGTGGTGAGGAACGCTCACCCAACTGTGTGTGTTTGTGTTTGCAGACTGCAGCATTCCGTAGCTCGGGCTCTGTCATCCAGGTGCAGGCCTCTCGTAGGCACACGTGTTCGCAGTGTGGTAAGAAGTTCTCGGGCGTGCAGTTCCTGCAGGTGCACGAGGCGGCCCACCGCGGCCACTACCCGCACTGGTGTGAGATCTGTGGCAAGGGCTGTCTCTCCTCCAGTAACCTCAAACGGCACATGCTCGCACATGCCGGTGTCCGTGCCTACAAATGCAAGTTGTGTACGCAAGTGTTCACCTGTGCGTGGAATCTGAAGAGACATGTTCTTACAATTCATCGGCAGCAAGACGTTACTGACTGATACTGACAGTTTGACAGGTGTCGTGTTGATACCACTGGAACTTGTTTATGTTAGAGAACAGTGCAGTCAGTTAATAATAATGACGTTTGACCACAGTGCAGCATAAAAAAACAGTTACTTTTGGACATTTGCCAGACATACCGAATGTCACGTTGATGAATTGGAGAGCAGGAATTGTTAGTTGAGCTATGGTGCTATAGTGGCACCATACCATGTTGCTCGTGCCATGAAACAGAGTGGACTGTAAGAGGCCCCTTGGTCAGTTTGCCTTGTGGTCTGGTCAGCATTTGGTTCAAATGACATTGAACCTGTTCATTCTGTTTGTCTTTATTCTGTTCTATGATGTTTAATATTTCTGATATGTGAATAAAATATGTTTTGCTACTTGCTGTTTTTTGTAATATAGAAAAGCGGTTACTGCTAGAAGCTTACGGCTACTTGGTATTCATACATATAACCTTTTACTTTCTCCTCTGTTTTTGTGTACATGAAATAGGAATGATGGAAGTGTAGCTTTCATAGTTGATGACTCCACATTATAATTGGAAAAAGGGTTACCAGTGCAAACAAATATTTGTAACTGGTTTACAATTATTTAGTGCTTACTCCGTGATTAGATTGTCTTGTTCTGTCATATTAAACCAGTGGTACCCTTGAAAAAAAGAGCAATATGTTGTGTGAGAAAGCAACCAATGCACTGAGTGTGTTCTAGGTACTTGTATGCGAGTCAGGACATCTCTTCTACCTGCCAGGTGTGTAGTAAACGTAGCCAAAGTAGAAGAGCCGTGTTGAGCAGTTGTGGTTGTCTATTTACCCACACCGTTGTGTTTTGTTTGCAGACTGCACTGCCTGTTAGCTCTGGCTCAGACCCACACTCAGTCTTCCCACCACCCGCTAAACACACGTGTCTCCAGTGTGGTAGGAGCTTTGCGAGACTCTACATCCTCCGTCGTCACGAGGCCGCGCACAGGGGCCACTACCCCTTCTGGTGCAAGATCTGTGGCAAGGGGTGCCTCTCCACCAATAACCTTAGACGCCACTTGGCGACTCACACAGGCGTACGCGACCACCAGTGCAGGTGGTGTTCGCAAAAGTTCACCTGCCCCTGGAGTCTCAAGAGGCATATGCGTAACTTCCATCAAGACAAAGCTTGAGTGTGTATACAGACAGACAGGCTGTGACAGTGACATTCGTGTCGGTAAACTTGGGAGTTCCTTCAGTGAGGTGTCAATGTTTGACACGAGTCAGTGCATTCATTGCCTCTCAACTTGACAGATTTGACATAACTCCTCGTGATGTCCGAGGTTAGCCTGGCTTAACGCCAAACAGCTGAGGATGTACATAAAAACGATGCCGCTGTGGTGTTATTTTCTTTGTACATGTCAGCCGTGGTGTCATTGTGGCTTGCATTTTCCGTCTGCATGTCACGATGCATCAGTGATCTGTATGAATAAATTCACTTTAGTTTGACGCAAAGCAAGTTGAACATGTCTGGGTTACTGCAGTGTAGACTAGTGTTTCGTGAGGCCATATTTGAAATTGAAAAGGTTTATTTGGTGCTCATAAGGAATACTGCCTACTCAACATGACCATACTACCCACTGGTGTCAGGAAGACCTCAAGCATATTTCAGCAGAGTCACTTAGGTAGAAGCTGCTGAGTGAAGCTATTGACATCAACAGCTCTCTCACCCAACTGAGGTGTTTCCTCTGGGTAAATGGTGAGCTAGGTGGTAGGGTAAGCTGAACAGGCACTGACGGTGGACTGTCAAGCTATGGTGTATGCCCCAAGCAACTGTTTTTAAAACTAGCTTCTAAATGGTGCATTGTGAAGTGAGTTTGATTTTATTACCTTAGTGGGGAAAGAAATTGCAAGTTAGTACGAAAACGTGTGTGTAGTATTACAGTACTTCTAATTTTGTAAATTGTCACCAGGGACAGGAATTAGCTGTGAGGTGGCAACTTGGGTATATTTTGAGTTAGAAAAGTAGCAAGGTGGCCCACCTTGCTTAATATCATACAGCAGGGGAAACACTGCAACTGTGTGTGTTTGTGTTTGCAGACTGCAGCGTGCCGTAGTAGTGCAGGCTGGCTCCTGCAGTCACCTCCACCTCGTAAACAACACTCATGTGCACAGTGTGGTCGCACCTATACAACAGCTCATGGCCTCCACCAGCACGAGGCCATTCACCGTGGCCACTACCCCTACCACTGCGAGGTGTGTGGCAAGGGTAGTTTGTCAACCACTAACCTTAGGCGCCACATGGCGAAGCACACAGGCATTCGAGAAAACAAGTGTCCGTATTGTGTGAAGGACTTTGGCTGTCCCTGGAGCTTGGGAAGACATATCCGTCATTGTCATAAGGACATTACGCGGTGACACCAGTAGTGTCATAAGTTCTGTCCTTGGCATAGCACTGAGTCCTTGTCATATCGGATGTCAATTTTGCAGCTATGATGGACATTATTGGTCAGTGTTGACACCTTGATAGCTGCCCAATGATAGTGTTTGATTGTGTGCCGTTCATGCATTGCCTATGGCAGTATGCTGAGATGATCTGTATCGTGCTAACTGGTTCTCAGTGGCATTTTGGAACAATCAAATTTGAAGACAGTAATTGTTATGGGTAATCGGTTATTATATGAAATGGAATGTTCAGTCTAGCAGCAAAGTAATTACTAGGCAGAGTTGTAAGCAGCGTCTGATTATTTGTGCTGCCTTGCCGCCAATGAGGTTGTTTTATTAATATGTATGCATAATTAACTTGATCAGATTGAAAGTTGACACTTGTTTTCACTCAATGAAGCCAGTTTTATGTTGTTGCTGCTGTTCCATTGATGAACTCTGCCTCTCATACTGCCAAAGAGGACAGGGCAGTACTACTGTTGTTGCAATTCCATGACCTACGAAGCCTGGAACCTACAAGACTGCAACTGTTCTGGCGCTGGCGCGTCAGATAACTTTTAAACTTCCTGATGTGTCTGGTTATTAGTTTTGCATTTGTGTGATATGACAAAATGATCTGAAAAATAATGTTTATTTTTGCATTAAAATTTCTACTGAAGATCTGTCTTGGATTGTTGAGAAATATAGATTTGATGAGATGCAGCAGAAAAAACCTGTTTTAATTGACCTCATACGGGGTGGAATCTTTAGTGCTGTTTTTGCCATGGTGGTGTTGGAAAACATAACAAAGTTGAGTAAGCTTAGGCTTCTGTAATGCTGTGTATTTCAGTAACAGTAATAAGCTGTCTTGTTGACAGAATAGACATGCACAAACGTATGCACTCATATACATGACAACTTTCTCACATAAAAGAGATCTGCTATGATTGTGAATTAGCAAAGGTCCATGTGGCATGAATCAAGGATTGCATCAACTGGTGTCGTGTCTGATGAGCACCACGAGTGACCCACCAGATTTATACATGTAGGCAACTGTTTAAAAGGGCCACGTAGACATATGAACTGAGCAACTTTTGTTCATAGACCTCACCAGTTAGCCATGGGAGCAGCAGATAGTAGCCATATACATGGCCATATAGGCCAACAGCAGAGATGTATATACTCATGTCGGCCATGTTGTGGTAATACTTGATTACACTTACAGTGGCAATTGAATATGCATGCTTAAAGTTACTAACCCACAATCTGCAGCATACAATCAGTGGACATTTAAAATATATCAAATCACAGCCTGTATTTTGTAGTTGGAGAATATTGGTGTTGATAACATGCTTGCTGTAGGAAAGAAAACACCCGATTACCAGTTTAGTTGTCGGCCAACAGTGTGTGTTTGTGTTTGCAGACTGCAGCGTCTCGTAGGTCAGACTCTGTCGTCCAGGTCCAGACCTCTCGTAGTCACACATGTTCCCAGTGTGGTAGGAGCTTTGCGAGGGCGTATGTCCTCCACCAGCACGAGGCGACCCACCGGGGCCTCTACCCCTACCACTGCCAGTACTGTGGCAAGGGTTACCTGTGTACCACCAGCCTTAGGCGCCACCTCTCCACTCACACCGGTGTGCGAGACCACAAGTGCAGGCTGTGCACGCAGGCGTTTAGCTGTGCCTGGGGTCTGAAGAGACATGTCTCTCACTGTCACAAAGACGCTGGCAAGTCAGCTCTGTGATCCTGTATGTGACTGCCAGGTTTGACAGGTCTGGAATCCGACTGAAGAGTAATAGTTTTTATAAATGTTGGTTGATGACGAAATCTGTCTGAAGAATAATAGTTTGTATAAATGAGCAATGTTGGTCAATGACGACACTGTTGGTTTATCTCTTCACATGGATGAAATCTGGCCGAATACTAATAGTTTGTATAAATGAGCAATGTTGGTCAATGACGACACTGTTGGTTTGTCTCTTCACATGGATGAAATCTGGCCGAAGACTAATAGTTTGTATAAATGAGCAATGTTGGTCAATGACGACACTGTTGGTTTGTCTCTTCACATGGATGAAATCTGGCCGAAGAATAATAGTTTGTATAAATGATCAATGTTGGTCAATGACGACACTGTTGGTTTGTCTCTTCACATGGATGAAATCTGGCCGAAGAATAATAGTTTGTATAAATGAGCAATGTTGGTCAATGACGACACTGTTGGTTTGTCTCTTCACATGGATGAAATCTGGCCGGAAAATAATAGTTTGTATAAATGAGCAATGTTGGTCAATGACGACACTGTTGGTTTGTCTCTTCACATGGATGAAATCTGGCCGAAGAATAATAGTTTGTATAAATGAGCAATGTTGGTCAATGACGACACTGTTGGTTTGTCTCTTCACATGGATGAAATCTGGCCGAAGACTAATAGTTTGTATAAATGAGCAATGTTGGTCAATGACGACACTTTGTTGGATGGTGTCTTCACTAATGACTAATGAGAGGTTTTGTACAACTGTGGGAACTGATGAAACGTTTCAGAGTTTGCCGTCAAACACATGGTGACTGTGATACTGTAATCTTTGCACATGTTGAGTTTGTTGCTGTCTTTGTGTGCGAATGTTGCCTTTGTAATGATGAACAGCAGCAAAAGAACGATGCCATATTTTCTGTTGTTAAGAACCGATTAAAAATTGTGTGTATTATCTTTCAACGTGTACCGTAGTTACAGTTGGATTGAAGTTAGTCTTTACTTTGATGTCGGGGCGTTGTAAGCGCTGTGGTTGCCCGCTGTCAAACCGAATGTGTGTTTGTCTTTGCAGAGCAGAGTACCTCGTATGTCAGACTCTGTGTCAGCAGCTCATAAACACAGGTGTTCGCAGTGTCCTAGGACCTATTCGAGTGCGCACGGTCTGCGCATGCACGAGGACATACATAGGGGGCGCTATCCGTACTGGTGCAAGATTTGCGGCAAAGGTTTCCCCGCGACGTCAAACCTGCGCGGTCACATGGCCAGCCACACCGGGGTCGCAGAGTTCAAGTGTGACGTGTGTGGGCGGCAGTACCGCTACCAGTGCGACTACAAGCGCCATATGAAGCAGCATTCATTGTGACCTTGCTGGGCAAGGTTGACGGTGTCTGGATGAGAATTAACGTTACACAGCTGTTGAAATAGCGAACATTTAAATGCGAGAATTTACCTTGTTACATTGTGATAGATTCGAACGTCCCATTTTGGTTGTCATGGTTACGTAGGCTATGTTATGGTTATTGTGAGACTGGTGATATTGTTTGTGTTGAGTTAGTTATATTAATCCTTGCTGAGTTCACTGTTCAGCTGTACCCTGATTATTATTGCTCACTTCAGAACTGTTCTGTTTCACTTTCAGTTTCCAATTAAGGTAGTGTGTTAGTGTAAACGAACACTGTCAGTCAGTGTTTGACACAGGTATTGTAGTGAGGATGTATTACCTGACGGGTGCACTGTAAGGGCTACTGCCTCTAACATTCAGTATGCATACGTAAATTAGCCAAATGGCAATGATTGCTAAACATTTATTGTTGAGGTTTATACTTATGGACATTGCTTTAAAAATAAACTCATTGGGAACATAAGCGTGATGTTTTATGGCATACGAGCCCTGGATGTTCAATATATTTAGACCACAGAAACAAAACTTGCAGTAAATGAAGAATGATAAAGTCGTCATAATTTCCAGAGATACACTAGACTAGATAGACTAGATTTACAGCATACGTTAAAAGGAATTATAGTTTTTCTTTCAAGTAAAGGGCACTGCCTAAAGGACACTGGACTTAGGTATAATATCTACCCATAAAGACAAGTGAAATATTTGCAGTAATCTATGTATGCAATAACTACCCAGTGGTATGTATAATTATTATTACATATTTCACTTACCTTTTGCTTGGACGCAGTAAAGTATTATTGACCAACTTGTAATGCTGACAGTGAGAATGGGCAAGCAAACTGACTCTTAAGGTGTACCCATTTTGTCTTACAGGCTTTGCTTGAGACAGCTGTGTCTGAGGTACGACAGCCGACTAAACGTAAGAAGTGTCACAAATGTGACAAGTCATTTAGCACGAGTAGTGGTTTGCGATCTCACGAAGACCAGCATCGCGGCGAGTATCGCTACCACTGCCAGTACTGCATGCTGGGATTCCCGTCAACTACAAACCTCAGGCGACATCTCACTAAGCACACGGGCATGCGGGAGTTTGTGTGTGGGACTTGTTCAAAGGCGTTCAGCTCGCTTGGAGACTTGAAGCGCCACAGCAAGTCATTCAGTTGCCAGTACCACAACTGTTGAGACGTTGGCAGTGCTAAGTTTGTGTTGCTGATGAAGTTACATTGGCAAATCTTAGAAATATTCTAATAAAGGAGATCTGTGTTTACTCCTGATTTTGTTTTGTGTCTGCAGTTGCAAACTACTTGTATGTGAGAAACATAGGGCTTTATCATACTATAGCATCATGCCCCAGCATCATGTCATAGCAGGAAGTACATGTACTGGCAGCATGTCATCTTCCAGTCAAAGACCAACAATATGTAAAGTTATTAGACATTATTGAATACATTTTGCCACCTTAAGTGCTTAAAAACAGCATGCAATAATATTGACAGTTACAAGTTGTGTTTATGTTTCAACATACAAAAAAATTAGCTTTGGTCATAGAAAACTAATACTCAAATACTTTCCACAAAGAGTTAAACTAAATTATAAAAGAACTTCCATCACCAGTAATTTCAGTGTGGCTGAATATTTCCCAGAGAAGTCCAGAGGATGTTTGATTGAACAGGTCTGCCTGAAAAATTAACCGTATAGTTCTTTAGAAATTGCGCAACTCTAAGTGCTGTATATATAACATTTTACCAATGCTTATTAACAATCATGATGACAATTGTACCCATGTATTGTCGTTATCATGTGGGTGGATCAGTTCTCAGCCTAGATAACACTAACTGGCACTGGCGATGGCCAAAGTGGAATTAACCCTGGTGCGTATTTGTGTATTTCCAGACGGGCCACACTGCGTTTATAGAGCGTTGTGCCACAGCGCCTAGCCAGACACCACACGCGGGCAGGACAAAGAGGTCCTTGTCTTGTCGACATTGCAGTCGCGCGTTTGCGAGTTCTTGGGGTCTGAAGGTACACGAGGACATGCACCAGGGCGTGTACCCCTACCAGTGTCAGTACTGCAGCAAGGGGTTCTCCAGTCAGACGAACCTACGCGGCCATCTCGTGAGACACACCGGTGTGCGCGAGTTCAAGTGTTGCCACTGTGGTGCGGAGTACACGTACGCACGCATGCTGCGCAAACACATGAGACTCACTCACAACTGCTAGGAAGGCAGTTTCTGACTAACAGTGGCCGCTGGACATGTTCTAGTTCATTCGTTCTGTTGAGTGTTTTCGTATGGAGGGTTATGGGGTCATCCATAATTATCATCGTTTTCACAAGCGTACAAACCGTACGCTGGGGGGGAGGGTGTATGACTTGAACGTACGCTTTTTTTAATGTTGAAAAATAATGACAAAAACGATGTGCCCACTTATCGCTCGCTCGCTCATCCTCACACAAGGGAGAGTTAAAGACCGCCAAAACGACAAGAAAATAGTGCTCGAATGATTTGCTTGTATGCTAGTGATTCATCAGAATGACGCATTATTGCGAAACATGGCAACTGTGAAACACTGTTATCATTTTCACCATTTACATTTGTACACTTTCAAGGGGGAGGGGGGGGTCAGAAAAAGTGTACCGTTTGTACGCTTGTGAAAATGATGATAATTATGGATGACCCCTTAATTAAAGCATGTTTCTGACAGCAGTTTGCTGTATCGGTGTAATGATTTGTAGATATTCGTAATATTCCTTTAGATAAAACATTTTTTGACGTCTCAATGCTAGCGGTGAAAGTTTGTGAACTAGTTAGTTACTGATTGAATGAACTTGCGGAGTGGAAGATAAGATAGAGATACCATGTCTCACACACATACATGTATAAACACATCTACTGAGAGAGGTCTGACTAGAGATTGTGTTCCTACTTTAAAGAAGTACACATGAGAAATAATGAACACTAGTAAAAAATATATAATCACGTTTGCAGTCCAACAAGATAGGGCCTAATTTTTATCTGATAAACATGCTATTTTGGTATGTGCCATTCAGGCACATGCTGCAGAAGAATGCCATTTCAGGATATGATATATCATTTGTGCAAAGGCACATGCTAAGGGAATCCCTGATGACACATCTAGGAAAAACAGTGTAGGTGTATAACTTGTGGGCTGGTGATGGAGACAAGCATGACTGGACAACATGATCATTGTGACTGCTCCTGTAAGAGTTCCAAGGTGTCACACATGACAATTTATGTCAAGCTCATTCTGGGACACAGTTACCAAGAAATCAAAATATTAAATTTTTATGTTCTTAATTGTAATGTTGTTAACTTGTTATGAGGATGATCTCATCATTGCATATTTGACTTATTGCAATAAGGTGAATCATACTTCATTGAGATTCTAGTCCATGACTACTAAAAATACACATTAACGTCGTAAATGGATATGCCAATCACATGGTTACATAATACATGAGGTGACTACGCCCTTTTCTTACGTGGCTATACATATAGTATAAATTTATTTTATATGTTATCAGAATGATTCATTAAGGCTTGTTCCTTTTTACGTTAGTTACACCAAACTGTTGATAGCTAATCACTCAACAGACACACAGCCAATCTGCTCTTTGTAGAGCGGAATAAATATCCTTGAATTATAGCAACATTGTCTACATTGATAATGACATGATATTATTTGATAACCATTGTGATGATATTTATGATGACGCTACTGTTTAGTTACGAGGCAAGTGTTTCAGTTTCGGATATGGTAATGTTTTAGTAATGGAGATGATAGTTATGTCATTAGTGATGTTTCAGTTTAAATCGTGTTGGTATTTTTGGTATGACAAGGCTGGCTTTTCAGTTTTGTTGCAGTTGGTTCTGTTCTAGTGAGAGAGGGTTGTGTGCTCATGGGATATTTCTGAGGGGTGGTTTAGTGCATATGGGGTAATACTGCGCCAGGTAAGAGTTGTCTAGTGGTCACTCGGTCACTTTGTGCCCATGGGGTACCAGCAAGGGGTTGTTTTGTGCTCATGGGGTGGTATCTAGTTCATGAGGTGGAGTGGTACTGGGCCGGAGAGGGTGGTCTAGTGTTCATGGGGTGGTAGTGGCCAGTGAGGGTGGTCTAGTGTTCATGGGGTGGTAGTGGCCAGTGAGGGTGGTCTAGTGTTCATGGGGTGGTAGTGGCCAGTGAGGGTGGTCTAGTGTTCATGGGGTGGTAGTGGCCAGTGAGGGTGGTCTGGTGTTCATGGGGTGGCAGTGGCCAGTGAGGGTGGTCTAGTGGTCATGGGGTGGTATTGGCCAGTGAGGGTGGTCTAGTGGTCATGGGGTGGCAGTGGCCAGTGAGGGTGGTCTAGTGTTCATGGGGTCGTAGTGGCCAGTGAGGGTGGTCTAGTGGTCATGGGGTGGTAGTGGCCAGTGAGGGTGGTCTAGTGGTCATGGGGTGGTAGTGGCCAGTGAGGGTGGTCTAGTGGTCATGGGGTGGCAGTGGCCAGTGAGGGTGGTCTAGTGGTCATGGGGTGGTATTGGCCAGTGAGGGTGGTCTAGTGTACATGTGGTGGCAGTGGCCAGTGAGGGTGGTCTAGTGTACATGGGGTGGCAGTGGCCAGTGAGGGTGGTCTAGTGTTCATGGGGTGGTAGTGGCCAGTGAGGGTGGTCTGGTGTTCATGGGGTGGTAGTGGCCAGTGAGGGTGGTCTAGTGTTCATGGGGTGGTAGTGGCCAGTGAGGGTGGTCTGGTGTTCATGGGGTGGCAGTGGCCAGTGAGGGTGGTCTAGTGGTCATGGGGTGGTAGTGGCCAGTGAGGGTGGTCTAGTGGTCATGGGGTGGCAGTGGCCAGTGAGGGTGGTCTAGTGTTCATGGGGTCGTAGTGGCCAGTGAGGGTGGTCTAGTGGTCATGGGGTGGTAGTGGCCAGTGAGGGTGGTCTAGTGGTCATGGGGTGGTAGTGGCCAGTGAGGGTGGTCTAGTGGTCATGGGGTGGCAGTGGCCAGTGAGGGTGGTCTAGTGGTCATGGGGTGGTAGTGGCCAGTGAGGGTGGTCTAGTGGTCATGGGGTGGTATTGGCCAGTGAGGGTGGTCTAGTGTACATGTGGTGGCAGTGGCCAGTGAGGGTGGTCTAGTGTACATGGGGTGGCAGTGGCCAGTGAGGGTGGTCTAGTGTTCATGGGGTGGTAGTGGCCAGTGAGGGTGGTCTGGTGTTCATGGGGTGGTAGTGGCCAGTGAGGGTGGTCTGGTGTTCATGGGGTGGTAGTGGCCAGTGAGGGTGGTCTAGTGTTCATGGGGTGGTAGTGGCCAGTGAGGGTGGTCTAGTGTACATGGGGTGGCAGTGAGGGGTTGTGATGCGTGAGGTTTAACACTGGATCTTTGGTCTGTTTCTAGACTGCCACTGCCAGGGCACAGAAGCCATTGCTAAAATGCAGCCTTTGCACTAAAACATTCAGCACTGTGCGCGGCCTTCAGCTCCATGAGGACGTGCACAAGGGGCACTACCCCTACCGGTGCCCCCAGTGCGGGAAGGGGTTCTTGGGGGTGATGCACCTGAGTGGCCACATCGCCAAGCACACGGGCGCGCGAGACTTTCGCTGTGATATTTGTGGCGTGGCCTATCGATACGCGAGCAGCCTAAAAAAACATGTCAGCACCATCCACCAGTAGGGACTAGCACCATCTGCCACGGACAGAGGTAAATGTGCCTATGTGATGGTATCAGGAATTCTGGACATTGTAGAATTTTGAAAATAAGTTTATTGGTAGATGTGAAGTTAATTGTGAGCATGCTCATGAGGTGACAAGCTTTTTCATGGTGGTTTGGGGACATTGTGTAGTGTAATATATGCAATAATTGCTGCCAACAATGGCATCCATTGTCTGGTTGGTTACAGACAGCGGTTTTGCACACTTAATTTGTGCCAGGAAAAAGGTAGTCTTTGATGTTTTGAATAGTGCTAATACGCATAGGAGAACTGTGCATTCTGTTAGATGCATCCTGGTGTAATTGAGTATGTATATTACTTGGACCCAACAAATTATTGTGATATCGTATATAGCACCCATAGGGAGCAGCAAGCAACAGTCATCACAATTGGTAGATGCAACACTGTGTCATCTTATGAGATAACAATATTAATATATAATGTACAGAGACGGCAAACAGACCATGATGTCATTTGCTTTTGCAGAAGCAGCAATCAACATGCATTGAGGGTCAATATGTGTGTGCTCAGTGTGCTAACTTAGAAGGTTTCGTACCGAACATGCATTTGTGACAGTTTTGATTTTATTGGTGGGTAGAAATCTGGTGTTGTGACTGAACAAAGGGGCTGCTGATTGTTCCTGCCTGATTCATCACCTACACTGACGCGTATGATCAATCACGACATTCACATGACATTTGCAAGATGCCCAGTCACTTTCCAGTTTTGAAGGTGCTGATGTGTTTCAAATTATTAAAGAACTGCAGCAGACAACTTGTATAAACTTGCAACTTGCAACGTGCATAAACTAGTCACTTGTCTATTCTATTATGGCTGAGACACGAAGAACAGAGTTGTCCAAGCACAATATATCGTAGTGTGGGTGTGTCCAGAGAGTGCACTGAAGTCATGGGTGTGAGTAGAACACACACAAATATACAAACATCATACCAGATCCAACAGCTTAGCCATTGGCAGAACAGAGAATGTAGTATTAGAGGAAACATGTTGGACACTCAGAAAGTTGCAGCAAATACTAAGAGCTTATGAAGAAGTACAGGGGAGAAATAAGACAAGAGGAAAACGAAAGAAAGTAAGAAAGGAAATAAGAGACCAGGCAAGAAAACAGCAGACAAAGTTGACGTCAGAAGAAAAGACAGTTGGAGACAAGAAGGAAGGAATGCTGGAGGGCAGACCTGATCCATCTGCGTCAAGAGCAGTTCTGTCAGGGATTCACGGTCATCAGCTCTCTCCAGAGCTGGATGTTGACTGCTGGCGTAAGTCCACATTAGCATTTTCCATAGGCGACCATTATAACGTTTCCTTCATTTCCTATTAATCTTGATCAGCTCTCTTATTGACAATTTCACAGCATATTTACCCTCCATAGACAGAGGTTCAGTGAAAAAATTGTGAACTTTTAATACCTCAGGCTCCCACAAAGTTCATTCAAACCTTACACCCCTCCATTTCTGCTTGAGCCACCCACGGATTGCCCCTGATTACATCACCAAGCAAAATGACAAATGTATTAATACGCAGAAATGCACCGAATGACACCTGTCGTAAGCTCTGATGTCACGCTGCACAAAAACGTCATTTATAATCACCCCACACTACATATGTGCTCACAGAAATTCAGACAACGTGCATAATGCTGCTTTTATAAGGTACTCTGCGGTCAGGGAATGGCGGACGTGCACCTTTTGGTGGTCTTACGCCTGCTGCAAACACCAACACGATAATTATACGGCAACAATTATCCTGAATTAACCAGTATGTCTTGATAGTTTCATGCTACATATAAGTTGTCTCTTTTGTTTTAATTTTGCTGGTCTACATTTTATATT
This sequence comes from Oasisia sp. SBJ-2009, assembly GCA_964017155.1. NCBI lineage: Eukaryota > Metazoa > Annelida > Polychaeta > Sabellida > Siboglinidae > Oasisia > Oasisia sp. SBJ-2009. Next base: position 27,612,023 of record OZ024866.1, read on the forward strand.
ATTATCTCAGTCGCGTTATAATGGCCTCCCTACTAATCATCAGCACAACTTTTTGTAGATAAATAAGTGTGAATGACATTGAAACTATGGTGTCATGTTACACGCTTAGTGCATTTTAATTTGTTTGTCGGCCGCAGATTATTAAGGTATCAAACCAAATGTAACTTGATGATGAGACAATGTTAGTAAGCCAATGTGCATGTGGCCTAAGAACCTGCTACCTCTTGTTAATTCAATGACACATGTTTTTTTCACATGACGGAAAAAAATTAATGTCAAGTTTATTTTTTCACGAGGATATCACACGTTGATCTGCCAACTCGTGAACCAACAACATAGTACAGTGTGATGTAAAATTTAATTGCCGTACCGGTAGTGTCTCTGCCTTCAACACAAGTTGGTGTTAAACGTGGGTTGGATCCAGGGCTTTATGCAGGATAAAATTATTGCCAGTTACGTTTTGATGGACACATGGATGTTAACTGTTAAGCTAGTTTACACATTTTCAAATTGTGCCTGATGACCTGAAATGGGCTACAAACACATATCACACCATTTACACTCACTTTCAAGGCATAACTAAAAATAGCTATGGTTTTGGAAGACTTTTTTGCTCCTTCATTTTTTTACCCGTCCACCATATTTTTACCTGTCCACATTTGTTTTTACCCGTCCAAATGACGGGTGGACGGGTCTCTACATAAAGCTATGGTTGGATAGGTTGGTCTAACTTGTCAGACAGAAGGATAACATGATTCTATGTAGTTGTGTTGTTGCAAGAGATGTCTGATTATCATGAAGTTTGTGATATGTTCTGCAAGTCTAAGAGATGTCGTGTATTTTAATAGTCTAAGAGATGTGCAGTGACAACATTTAGCAGACATCCACCTGACCAGTTTCTGCAATAGCTGGTTTTGTTGAACTGTGTTCTGCATCAGTCAGTTACTTTATACAGGTGGATTCCTACCTAGGTCTCTAATCCTGTCGTTTTCCTGCTTTTACAGACTGCACCTGAGGGCTCTGGTTTGCCTGCGCCTGCGAGTAGCAGGACTGGGCTGGTGTGTGCGCAGTGTGGCAAATGCTTCCACAGCATGTCGGGGTTCAGGCTGCACCAGAACTTGCACAAGGGTCTTTATCGCTACAAGTGTCTCTTCTGTGGGCGTGGCTTCTCGGGCACGACGAACCTGCGCGGGCACATGGTGACACACACGGGCGTGAAGGAGTTTAGGTGTACGGTCTGTCAGAAGGAGTACAGCTACGCTCACCAACTGAGGCGCCATGTGAGGAACCAGCACCATGTCGTTACCGATGCCTTGGGAACTCACGCGACCTAGACGAATGTATTCCGTTACCCGTGTGTGGATTTAGTCCACGCGGTGATCCTGTCAGTTGCATCCGTACCGTTTCCGTGTCAGTTGTGTCGAAGTAGAACTATGTGTGATTGTATGGCGTTACGGGGCGGGGCGTCTGATGAAAGCGTGCTTGTGTTCCAGGGGTTGTTGCCGTACCCCAGAAGTCAGGCCCCTATGTACCAGTACCAGTCACCCCCTCCCGTCAGTGGTGACCTGGCGACTCTGAGACGACGGTGTAGCAAATGTGGCAAACAGTTCGCGAGTGACGGTACACTGAGGGTTCACATGGCGATGCATGAGGGGCATTACCCCTATCGGTGCCCGTACTGTGGGCGGGGGTTTGCCGCGACAAACAACCTGAAGGGGCATCTCGCAAAGCACACCGGTGTCAAGACGTACGTGTGCCACGTCTGCAAGAAGGCGTTCGGTTACAGCAACGTGCTGAAAGTACACTTGAAGAAGTTTCATGCTGACAGTGCTCCGTGACAGATATGCTTCGATACATGTTATAACCACAACGATAGGTTTATGATTAGAGCTGCAGAAGAAATGAAACCAATGATGTATCTAATAACAGTGCAACACGTGTTACTGAATACTGAACAGATGAGAACTGTTCTAGTTTGTTTTATAAGACAACCATCCCAAGCAGAAACACCACATGGCAAATGGACAAGGAACATTATCAGATGTCCAGAAACGGTCTTTTCTGGATATAACCCAAATCTCTTTAGAGATATCTATTACTGTGGTATAAAACTGCTAGCTTGTACACAGTCAGTATTTAGGTAATTTGTTCCAGTCAGTCCTGTGACAATGAACCCTTTCAGATATCTAATGTCTACTGTTCTTTATTAATTAGCATTTCTTAGTTACCATTCTCTGAGTCTGCTAAATTCCTTTAAAGTGAAATGGTATTTCTATAAATAGTTTCACAGCAACACATTCAGGACAGATTCATTGTGTTTGGGTTAGGTTGTATTTTAATAAAAATGACATAATTGACATGTTTATTGTGTTACGTAATCAGCTTGAAGCATCATTCTTTGATGAGTAGTTGACACGTGCCAGGTCAGTGTCAAGTCTCAACAGGTCACAGTCACATCGTAGTGCAGTAGGTATGAATAGGTTGAAATGTTGGTCCGTGCCATTTTGACAATATATGTATGGTTATGTGTATAAAAACAGCTGTGCTGGTTTAGTTACAGTGAGTGCCACATCAGCAGACTTTAAATACGCATTATTAGGTGTTGTTATGGACATGTCTACGAAAAACACCTGCAGATTTTAGGAAACGGTGACAGTGTTAACAATTATTTCTATAGTAACAGTCATATTCATGTATGCTGTTGTTTGACGATTATCTACATTGTTGTGCTGTTTAAATACTAGCAGTACATTTGTTTGTTATGCGAGTGATTGTGGCTTTATGTCATCAGCAGCTGTAACTCATGACTAGCATCGGTGAGAATTGACCATCGAAGTGCAACCACAAACTATGCCAATTCCTGTTGTAATGCCTTCATAAACACTGAAGTATTCAACAAACTGTCGTTACAAATACAGCTAGCAGGGCCTACTTGGTGACAAACTCGGCAAATCTCAGTACACTGTACTAGAAATAGTCATTAATTTGTGTATGAATTGAAAATTTTCAACGCATTTGTGAATCGTCATGTGCATAAAACATGTACCTAGAGACAGTTCTGTTACAAGATACAAGATTAAAGAAACTTTATTTAACGTCGGTTTACATGAGAATTTGATAACATTAGCTCATCTGAGCTATTTTCCGACAAAGATATGAATAACAGTCAGGAAATGTTTTGTTTTTGTTACCATCATCAACTTTGCGAGACATGAGCATCTGATCAAGGCATGCTTGTTTTCCAGGCATTGGCGGCACAGGCACATCAACCACTTGGCATGTACCCAATGCCAGTTGTCGTGCCAAGTCATGCCGCTCGCACGCGACGTTATTGTAATGAATGTGGCAAAAACTTCACGACGAACTTCGGGCTGAAGCTGCACATGGCTATTCACCAGGGCAACTACCCCTATCACTGCCAGTACTGTGGGCGGGGGTTTTCAGCGACGAACAACCTGAAGGGACATCTTGTGAAGCACACGGGAGTGAAGGCATTCGTGTGTCAGATTTGTAAGAAGGAGTTTAGCTACAGTACTCCACTGAAGGCTCACATGAGGAGATTCCACTCAGATGGAGCCATGTGATTGAAGTAGATGTCATATCCGACAGATCTCTGTCTTCATCACTTGTGTTTGAGACACCCGCATGATGCAACCGACACCATATTCAAACTGAGATGAACTGTGTGGCTTAGATGCCAAAAGAAAGGTTTCCTGTGGATAGACGCTAGCTGCTGCATCGTATTTTTGCAGTTATGAAAAGATACACAAAGGTGTCATGACATTTCCATGAATAATAACTAAATATTATAAGGTTATTTTAATAAGCATTGCCTGTCACTCGTGTTGCTGGATTGTTTTGAACAAGTTTCCAAATAGTTGGTTCCTACATCGCTTTGTTGGAAATTCCATTTGACAGTTGTCACAGTTCAGTTTGCCAGTGTCCGTGTCTTGAATGAATGAATGTTTTATTTTCGGAAACGTACAAAGCACATATGTAATAAACTAAAAATGTAACAGACAATTATATAATGCACGATTCCGGGCAGATAGCGGAGTCTTCTGTATTTAAGTTATTGCAGCAGAGTTCAGTTTGCATTCTTGTTGGTTAGACCAGTTGGTAGTTGTGATTCGTTCAGTCTACTGTATACAGACAGTGTTTAATACTTGGGCGTCTTTATGGATAACGGAACTTATGGAATAATACTGATGAAGAAAACTTGTTTTCATACCTATTCTAAATCTATGTACATTTGACCTTTCATTTTGTATGTAGCCATGTTGGGCACCTACTTTTTATGTGTCTTACTGGATTCAGACTTACCATTTGGTAGTTGCAGTATTGTCTGATATATAAAACCATTGCTATCACTATTATACATATTGAAATCTCAAACATTCCGGTCGGTCTTTAAAGGCCTCTTCATGCATGTGACAAAGTCATGCATTGACAGTGATGCATTAACAAGACAATATGTTTGAGATTTCAATATGTGGGTTAATGTCTGGTGGTGTTGACAGTATATTGTATGTACAGGTACTTGACAGCTGTGCAGACAGTTTCTAATAAAGTTCCAGTTTGTTGCTGGTGACAGACTGGTTAACCAGTTTCCTCACATATGCTGTGTCAGTTCACTGGTTATCTCTCACCTACCACTACGATGCATGCGTTGACACTTCACACAAATTTACACCCGTCGTAAATAGATTTATCCTGTCCAAATGACAGATGGACAGATTCGAACAGATCCTCTTAGGACACATGTAAACAGCTCTACTGTAAGAACACAATCTAGTGATATCACATTGTGATCCTATAATAAGGCAGGGTCCGTACGGGGCCTTGAAAGTCTTGAAAAGCCTTGAATTTGATTGGACCAAATTCAAGGCCTTGAAATCCTTGAATTTTACAAAGGAGTCTTGAATTTAATCATGGTCAATAAAATATTGTTTTGACTCAATTGTTGTGATGAATAACAGCTGGAAAAGGAAAAGCCTCTGCACAAAAATAAGTCATGTGCACATTGGGCAATCGGCATTTCATTGTGGTCGGCGCCAGTGTTTTCTTAGTCAAGTAAAAAATTTTAACTTAATTTACTGCGCTTAATGGTACAAATGTCGTTAAGACAGTCTTGAATTTCTTTTTCAAATAGCCTTGAAAAGTCTTGAATAGCTTTGAATTTCAAATGTCCAAATGTGTACGGACCCTGATAAGGTAGTGTCCCGTATTGTAGAACTTTGAGTGCCATAAAACGTTATGAGGAGCTGTCAGTCTTGAGAATACTGTTGGTGAGAGTTGAGCATCTGACCGAGCGCGGACTGCTTGTGTTGCAGACAGAGACAGTGTCAGAGACACACGCAAGAAGACGGGCCCGCGTGGCCCGGCCCCCGGTGGACGACGACACACCGAGTGGCAAACACCGGTGCAAAGAGTGTGGCAAATATTACTCCAGCACGACAGCACTGCGCGTGCACACAGACATGCACAAGGGGCTGTACCCCTATCACTGCCAGTACTGTGGGCGGGGGTTCGCAGCCACGAACAACCTGAAGGGACACCTGGCTAAGCACACCGGCGTCAAGGCATTCGTGTGTCACATCTGCAAGAAGAAGTTCACCTACGGACAGGTGTTGAAGGAACACATGCAAAAGCAGCATGGTAGGGTGTGATTGACGGCGGCAAGACGAGGCGAGACCACAGGGTAGAGATGTCACAAGAACTGTGTACAGACATAACGCAAAGATAGATGTCGTCTTGTCTGGTCACATCATTCAGAGTGGCACCAATGGATCGAATGTGCAGCTGCTGACGTGTTGCTTTACACTGACACTGTGATCCTAACCTTTCATTACAAGTACTAGCGTACGTTTGTAGAGTTGATTCGTGTTTGAAGTTTGAACAAACACATCACCGTATGTTTGGATGATGCCTGCACAGTCCACCCCAGGGTACAGCTGTAGTATTAATATCCTGACCACAGTTCGTATTGCAGTACAGCTTTGTTTACAGTGCTACAAATGTCTATAGTAATAGTTTCAAAAAATAGGGAGAGTTTGAAAAGGAGGAATTGCTGCTCTTGATGATAAATATTTCGATGTGCGTGGCTGAGTGCATTCCACACATGTTCCTTCAGCACAAAACCAGTAGTGTTGAGTTAATCTTGTGACGGCCACTATGCAAGAAATTAGTGCCTAACCGAAGCCTGCTTGTGTTTCAGGCAGCGCTCGCCAGGGGGAGGCTTATGTGCCGGCCACCAGTTCCAGCCGATGCTGCTAGGGGTGAATTTCGTTGTAGTGTGTGCGGGAAGTGTGTCTCGACAGAGATAGGCTTCCGACGGCACGTGGCCATGCACAAGGGGGAGTATCAGTACCGCTGTGAGATCTGTGGGCGTGGGTGTTCGTCGATGAACAGTCTGAAGGGACATATGGTGCGTCACACCGGCGTCAAGGCGTTCGTTTGTCACATCTGCAAGCGGAGTTTTAGTTACAGCAGCTCAATGACGGCGCACGTGAAGCAGTTTCACCCAGAGCATGCGTCCTGAACCAATTGTGGCAAAACAGTTAGCAGTTTAGTCGCCATCGTGCCTTTGACTGTCTCCGTTATCATGCTTATATGCCTGCCTGACTGAAGCGTAATTGTGTTCCAGACATTGTCACCGTACACGAGGGGACAGTGTCGTGTAGGCGAGACGGCAGTTCCCGTGACAGTTGGCGCCGCTAGTACAAGACATCAGTGTCACGAGTGTTGGAAACAGTTCGTGGCAGTGAGTGTGCTCAAGCGACACATCGCCACGATGCACAAAGGGCAGTACCCCTATCAGTGCCCCTATTGTGGGCGGGGGTTTGCGGCGACGAACAACCTGAAGGGACATCTTGCAAAGCACACCGGGGTCAAGGCGTTCGTGTGCCACGTCTGCAAGGAGGCGTTCAGTTACAGCAACGTGCTCAAAAAACACATGACTAAGTTTCATTCCGACAGCCCTCTGTAACTTGTTTACAAGTCAGTGACGTCACAACCAGGACAGAGTTCAACCAGAGACACACATTAGAAAAGCATGAACAAATGTCTTAACTTTGCTACTTCCTGTTGAGAACTTGCGTGGGAAGAATGCAAAGTTGTCGATGAGTAGCTTGAAGACACCAAAATGTGTGTCTTTGTGAGGACTTTGCGTATGGTGATTGTGAATTAACAGAAGGCAGTTGGTGAATAAAATGGATTGGGAAGATTCGTGTGTGACAAGGTTCCTCATTGTGTCAAACATAATGTAGCCATTACTACAGGGGCTGAATGAGTTCATTAGTTCACCCACGTTGGACCAAGCCACAACGATAATTTATTCTTGGCAGATTAGAAAAATGTAGCGTTGGTGTAATGGCGATAACGGTCCTGCACATTCAGTACACAGAAGGCACAATGCGTAGCGCGATCTGCGTTCCTCACAGAATCATGCTTGTGTTCCAGGCAGGCTCCAGTCTCTCCAGGGTCCAGCGTCATATGCAGTGGCCGCCAGTTGCCGTGGCAACCGAAGCAACTGGCGGCGAACTTCGCTGTAGCGAGTGTGGCAAACTTTTCACGAGTAACTGCGGGCTGAAGCTGCACGTTGCCATTCACAGAGGGCACTACCCGTATTACTGCAAGATCTGCGGTCGCGGTTTCGCGTCGACGAACAGTCTGAAGGGACATTCTGTGAAGCACACGGGCGTGAAAGACTTCGCCTGCCACATCTGTAAAAAGAAATTCAGCTACAGTAGCACGTTGAAAGCACATGTCAAACAGTTTCATCCGTCGTCGTGATAGGCTGATTGTGAGACGCTACACGTTCTGGTAACTGTGTTTGCTGAGCTGTACGCGCACTGAGTGTCTGACGCAGAATGTGTGTGTGTTTTAGGCACGGACATGCAATCGGCGTCAAATCCGCACGACGCCGAGTGCTCAGACCTCCGACACTCCAGAGGCCAAGGCAAGCAGTGGCGCCCCCAAGGGAGGTGTTTGTGGCCAGTGTGGCAAGCGATTCTCATCCAGGGCTGGCTACAGGAAACACATGGAGATGCACAAAGGGTTGTATTCCTACTACTGTAAATTCTGTGGGCGTGGGTTCGCCGCAACAAACAACCTGAAGGGACATCTTGCGAAGCACACCGGGATAAAGGCATTTATGTGCCACGTTTGTAAGATGAGGTTCAGCTATGGCAACACACTGAAGGAACACATGAAGAAAAGTCATCCTGCCGATGATTGATACTTCAGTGGAAGCTGATCATCGATGTCAGCTTTGTGTTCAAGTCTACACGACCAGAAGACATGCTAATCATCGTGGTAGTCTGATGTAGTCAGTTTGTAAATGTAGTGACATCAAGTACCATTGCGTGTGTTCTTCACGGCAAGGAAGCTGTTTATCAGCAGAGACCGTCTCTGTTTCAAACGAACAGCAACATTTAGTGAGATTTTTGGGGGTTGTACAGCAGCGTTCAGTTAGTTGAGAGCTTAGAGAGTTTGGTAAGAAGACGTCAGGCGTTGTGCTTGACATTTGTGAACTATTGTCAGGCAGTGTGTGTTACTGGGATGACCAGTGTTGAGATGTGTGTGGACGGTGGACACGTGTATGGTTACAGTGACGTTGTGGCGCATGTGCCAGTTATTTGACCGTCTCAGCTGTCAGCTCAGCGTCCGTTGCTTGTGTTGCAGGCAGCTTCGACTGTTGCACAGGAGCCCCATGTCACATGGCAGCGGCAGAGTGTCCCGTGGAAGCCCCGTGTCACTCAGGGTGTCACACAGGAGCACCGTGTGACTCAGGGTGTCACACAGGACCAGCGATATAACCCTCGGGCACTGGATGCAGACAATTCAATAATTTGTGAGGTGTGTGGCAAACACTTTGTAAGCCGAGTGGGGCACAAACTGCATGTGGCCATGCACAAGGGGCAGTACCCCTATCACTGTCAGCACTGTGGACAGGGGTTCTCGTCGACAACCAACCTGAAGGGACACTTGGTGCGTCACACAGGTGTCAAGGCATTCGTCTGTCCCATCTGTCCCGAGAAGTTCAAGTACCGTTATATGGTGAAGACACACATGGAAAAAGTTCACGCCACTAGTGAACCTGAGGGTAGATCGCATGAGTGAGACCCCAAAAGCATCGATGATGCGTAACAAGACAGGTTACTGTCACGGCGTGGTTACTGTCACGGCGTGGTTACTGTCACGGCGTGGTTACTGTCACGGCGTGGTTACTGTCACGGCGTGGTTACTGTCACGGCGTGGTTACTGTCACGGCGTGGTTGTCGAGGAATTGTGTGAAGTATATGTTGGGGTTTTGTATTACTCGGAGGATCTGTTCGTCATAAATTGTATTAACAAATGTTGAACTACTAATGCTTATCATCAAATCGCCTAGTTGTGTTAAAGTTCATGTTGGTGTCTGTACTTGTAGCGTTGACGTTGCTGTAAGTCAGGTTGTTGCATTAAACAGTTTGTATTTACACTGAGGTGTTGTGTCTGCCGAGGTCTGTATGTTTTGTGTAATACTGACAGTGGCGGTTTGTGAAAAATATAGAATCTTGAGGAAAGCTTGTAACCACACTGGCTATTTTGGACCATTCATAACTTAACATGATAACTTGTGACAGATCAAGATGGAAGTGAATTTAACTGATGAAGAGGCACATAGAATGCTATTGTCATTTTCTGTTAAACAGAGGTGATACATTCTTTCACTTACCCGGCACTTTCATACATTGTTCACAAGTTTCTGAATCCATAGCCATGAAATACTTGTTGTTTAGAAGTCTGAAGTAGGTGATGACAGGAAAGTGTCATTATATAGGTTACTTATCAAAATTGACACATGCTGTACTGTGACACGCACACACGCATGCATGCATGCATGTATGCATGCACACACACCATTATGTTATTTTTTTAATCTTGATATTGATCTCGAAAAAGCATCATGACGTACCAGTTACGTTGGTAGTATATATCTGTGGCGAATGAATTGAGTGTACAGGTCGAGTTACTACAATGACTGCATCCGTTCAGAAACCTAAAAATAATTGAAGTACCATCTTCCAAATACACACACAGTACATACATTGGTTGGCTCTCCAAAGTTTTTCATAACGGCATGTATCATTAATACTGAGTCTGACAGTCGACCAATGTATCAAAAATGTACAGTGTAGAAAATAATAATTTTCTATTAGGTGTTTAGGGTTCTCAGAAACAGTAGAAAGTGTATGCAACCCCCCCTTCTCCCCCAATGGTCACCATGTAGCTCCATCGTGCTACACACGAATTGAGGGCAGTCGGAATGTTGAAGGAAGCAGACACCAGCACTAGTGCCAGAATACAACAATCAGTACAGTACATTGTTCCCCCGACTATGAAAGTTGTTATGTACCCGTAAGAGTAACTTGTAGTTTTCACTAATAACCAGTCCATTGATGTTTGCAAGTAACAAATGTCATCAACAATAGGGTTATCTTTGTCCGGTCTGGAGTTTTGCTGCACACAGAAGGAATACAAGATGACCGTATACACTGTGATACAGTGTGTAATACATGTGTTGATCGGATCTTGCAAGACTGGTGCTGTTTATTGCATAGTGCACATTACAATATTGGGACAGTCAGACGTCAGGCCTCTCCTGACAGTCCTGGACAAACACGGGTGGATCGTATAATGACAAGAGAGACACCACCCTACAATGGCCTACATGCCCCGTCTTATTACACTATTTAGACACAAAGTTGTGGTGATAATACCGGTTACACCATTCGTTGGCAGGTTATGTCGTTCCTTGGCACGATTGATATTGAGCAAGTAGAAATATGTATATACATATATGTATTTATGTATTGTTCTGTTAATGTTATCCTTCATGTTACTGAGTCCCCTGAATCTGTTGGATTGGAACTAAATTCAAAACAAATCCATGAAACATGTAGTGATTAGTGGCACCATATGAAAGCATCCAGTCAAGACATTAGTATAATACATGTAGAGCTGCTTCTTGAAAACACCTGTCATGTCTGATGCCACTAGTTCAACATTGTAAGTGGCATGACAGCGTAGGCCTTGTGAAAGAGTGGCACATCTGGTTGATGATGTGGGATGGTTGATGTGGACCATAGACACAGCAAGGTGCATTTGACTATGTGGACTGTGGAACGTGATGGCTTTACAAGGTGCATGTGGACTGTGGACGGTGATGGCAGACTGAGACTGCAGTCTTGACTGTTGTGTTGCAGGCCCAGCAGTCTTACCATCAGTCTGGTGCCGTCAGCCAACAGTCTGGCGCAGTCGGCCGTCAGTCTGTGTCGGGGTACCGTCAGAGGAAGACGTATTTTTGCGTGACATGCAAGAAGACGTTCTCGACGGCGGGCGGCCTGCGACAGCACGAGGGACTCCACCGCGGCCTCTACCGCTATAAGTGTCAGTACTGCGGCAAGGGGTTCTCGGCCACCACCAACCTGAGGGGCCACCTGGTGACACACACGGGCAGCAAGGAGTACATCTGCTCCCTGTGTCAGCAGGCGTTCAGCTACGGCTACCTGCTGAAGAGACACATGAACCGCTTTCACCCGACACAGCCGTGATGTCTCCCATGCCTGTCACTAGGTCTGTTGAATGATCGTGTCGCTTTGATAGACATGTGAATGGGTCTGTTGACATTTCACAAGTCTCGCTTTGATGGGTGGTTGGGGTTTGTAGTGGCCATGACGTAGGTGCATGTGTTGGTGGCTGGTGTCAGGACAGGTTGACATTGCTTCTAATGTGGAATGACACCTTGGCTGTTTGTGGATGGTAATGACGGGCAACTGTTGTTTGTGGAATGGTGATGCCGTCTCCGTTATGCCTGTTTTAATGCGGTGGTGTGGGAACTACAGTTTCAGCTTTCTGGTTAGATGCTGGGGTAGTTCGTCCGTCCTTGCATGGTAATAATTGACACTATATGTATAACACCAACACTCTACCAGTCTACAGAATGAAGAGACCATTGTGACTGAGACCTATCTAATAGTAATAGACACAGTGTGTGCTTATGTGAATATCTTCATATCTACAACATCTAAGTAGGTAATTACAGCTACAGTTAGCTTGCACATTTTAGTTAGAATAAGAAACAAGTGCTTATATGTTGCACCAATAGTACCCCTACTTGTCCGTAATGGAACTCTGAGAGCCCACACACGGGGGAACAAGTGTACACATAGATTAACGTCCTCGTATGTATCCAACAAAAACAGTGCAAAGACAGTGCTGTGTCGCAACATCTGGGGGGAAGTAGGTGGCCTGCTGAAGTAGGTGGCCTGCTGAAGTAGGTGGCCTGCTGAAGTAGGTGGCCTGCTGAAGTAGGTGGCCTGCTGAAGTAGGTGGCCTGCTGAAGTAGGTGGCCTGCTGAAGTAGGTGGCCTGCTGCCTCATGGAAACATGACATAGACTAGAAGGAGCACAACAGTGTAGTGTTTAGGACATCCACCTGCTATGCCTACACTCCTAACTGGGCAAGCATGGTATAGTTGATGCAAAAAGCTGACTCTTAACATTGGGGACTGTCTGTCCCCCGTGACTCAAGAGATCATATTAATGTTGATCCCTTCTGAAAATGGGATGTAAAAGAGCCACTGAGGACTGCACCCTGGCAGTGACCACCCTGGCAGTGACCACCCTCAGTGCCAGCAGAGACAGATTGGCTTGGTGATAATGTTCTGAAATGACTGACTAATTGAACGAGACCTCAAGACCATGACGTCGTAACCACAATATAAAAAAAATATTGTAATAGTTCACCTTACTTGAGGCTGGAAATAACTAGAACGAGAGATTAGCAAGATGTATTGCGAGAGACAGCGAAGGTGTGGAGATAATGTCAGACGTTTAAAAAGAGATGGGTTTATCAAGTGATTTTTAACAAGGAAATCCACCAAGTGATATTTAATTAGTTTTTCTAATAGTTTGCAAATCACCAATGTGAAACTCACTGGTCTATAGTTCTCTGACTTGTTTCTTGAACGTTTTTTAAAATAATGGTATGATGTTTGCTTCTTTCCATTCTAACGGAACTACTCCCTCCTCTAATGACATATTGAACACTGTTGCGAGTGATATGCTAATTTGTTCTACAATTTCCAATAGGTGATTTATTAGACTTTGTATCCCTTATATTTTTAGCTACTATTTTTGGGGTTACAATTAGTTGTCCTAAATAGTCTGACTCTCTCCCTTCAAATGTAGTCTCTGGTACTGGTAATGCACTAATATCTTCCCTGGCAGGGCTTTATGCACCACCAAATTATTGCCAGTCAAACATGTTTTGGTGAACACATGGATGTTAACTGTTAAGCCAGTTTACAAACCTTAAAATGTGTCTGATAACCTGAAATGGACTACAAACACATATGTGACACCATTTACACTCACTCCTAAGGCATAACTGACTATATCTATAGTTTTGGAACATCTTTATTTGCTCCTTATTTTATTTTACCTGTCCACCCATATTTCTACCCGTCTACAACGTTTTTACCCTTCCAAATGATGGGTGAATGGGTCTCTGCATAAAGCTATGTTCCCTGATAAACACGGAATTAAAACTACTCGTTTAGGTTTTCTGCCATTAAAAATTAGCTGGGACCCGAGCTTTCTCGGTTGCCGCACCAACGCTGTGGAATTCGCTTCCTGCCAGTGTTAAATCAGAAGGTAATAATATATAGTTTCATTCCGCCGACGTCTAAACACCTGTCTCTTTAATGCTGCCTATCCTCCTAAGCCTCCTAGCTTCGTCATCCATCCATTGATGACTCACGCACTGTTTTCGATTACGAGTTTGCTTAATCCCTTGGTTTTGTCGCGCCACTGAGCTCGATCTTCGAGGATATTGGCACAAAAGAAGTCATTATTATTATATATTATAAGAATCCCTCTGTTATTATGCAGGACCTGTAAGAACCTGTAAGAATGATGTCTCCATGACTACGTGTCTACTTGCAGGCCAGTACTGCTGCCACTCCACGGGCCTCAACGGTAGATCCGTGTCTCTCACGGCTCCCCATTGTCCGCGGCAACCGGCCGTGGACTTGTTCCAAGTGCAGCAAGACCTTCATCACGAACAGCGGCCTGAAACTGCACGAGGACCTGCACCGCGGCCTCTACCGCTACCGGTGCGAGGTCTGTGGAAAGGGCTTCTCTGGCACGAGTAACCTGCGCGGGCACATGGTGATACACACCGGCAAGAAACCGTACGAGTGCGCGCTGTGCGAGCAGGCGTTTAGCTACGGCTACCTGCTGAAGAAACACAGGCAGAAATGTCACACGGACAGCTAACTGTGGCCGATCAGACGGCACAGAGGCGGTTCAGTGTGAATTGTGCATCGTTTCGGCGTGATGTTGTTTGAGATGTTTAGAGAGACTGCAATATTTGCGAGACGTAGCAATATTTGCGAGACGTAGGAATGTTGTGGGTGTCACGTAGAACCCTCTGCTTATGTGTATTTGTGTGAATACATGTAGAAGTACAACGTGTAAAAGTAGAGATTAGTCGAGTTCATGACTTGGTGTTGACGGTCCGGTGATAGAACTAGTCGTGAGCTCACCATATTGACGTATGTTTAAAACAGCACCAACAGCGTAGTATTGAGATGTTTAGAGAGACGGCATTATCTGCGAGATATAAGAATGTTTGGGTGTCGTCTATTGTGCTAGTGGTACATTTTTACCTCAGTGAAGACACAACGAGCACTGAGCGTGTAGTAGTTGTGCAGTACCTGGGGTAGTTGTGATTAGTGACATTAGTTGAGTTCTGTCGTGACTCATTGTCGACACTCGACAGTCTGATGATGGAATTTATTACGAGCCCACCAAAACAGGAACCACAGTGTAGTAATGACTGTCGGTGTGAGGTGGCCCCACTAACCATGCTCCGTCGTTGTGTTCTTGCAGACGCCGTTGGCGCTAGCGTCAACCATGCAGCCTGTGCGTAGCTATGGCGGTGACGACAGGCGCCCGAAACCGTATCAGTGCTCGGTGTGCAGGAAGGCGTTTACCACGCCCTCGGGATGTCAGCTCCACGAGAACCTGCACCGAGGCCTGTACCGCTATCGCTGCGAGTACTGCGGCAAGGGCTTCTCAGCCACCAGCAACCTGCAGGGTCACTTGACCACTCACACTGGACACAAGCAGCACCCGTGTCCACTGTGTGACAGTACCTTCAGCTATAGACACTTGCTGAAGAGACACGTGCTGAAGGTCCACCCGTCTCAGTCGGCGTCACTAGGGTTTGACAGTTGTAGTTGATAGCAGGACATGGTCACTAGGAGAGAGATTGGTCACTCATATTTGAGTGCGTCACTGCTGACAAGGTCGTTATTTAGATGTACATATACCCCTGGGTATGTTGGTTGTGGATGACACCTTGGCATGTTATTTCTTGGCGTCATTTCGAGATGCTTTAAAAGCAGCTTTCAGTCTCGGTGGCTGTTGAGTCGGATGTTGTCGGTGCAAATCGCAAAAAGCTGCAGTTGAATGATGATGGGACGTTGGATAATGCCACCACAAGCCATGCCATGTCCTGTTCCTTGTTATACCATCACCAGGCACAAGAACAGTGGAATGCAAAAAAGTTTGTTAAAGGTGTAATAATAAGAACAATTTATTGACCACCACATCCAATGCTGTTCAGAGCCATTTATTGTAGATAGCGTACAGCATTTGTAAGAAAAACCACTTAGCTAAATATATAAAATAATACATTTGAATAAAACAACAGTATATATGTATATATATATATATATATATATATATATATATATATATATATATATATATTAATATAAATATAAAATAAACATTAAATAAACATGAAATAAACATTAAATATGATCAGCTAGTATGAAAGAGTGTTGGTAAAAGTCATGTAAACCCACTATGAAAAGTTGCGTCTGCGGCACAGATTGAAACGAGTCCAGTGATGTTTTGCTGGTAATACTTGACAACACAGCTGACACTGCTGTAGTACTGCTACCCGTACTGTGTAGGTTGACAGGGGTGACCTCAACATCTCTTTGATTTCCGGTGTGATCCCTGATGGGTCCCACGTGCTCACAGGCTGATTCAGTGAACTTCCTGCTAATAATTGCCACAGGATGATTGTTGGTAAGAAAACACAGTGTCGCTTGAAGTGTCCAAGTTTAATTGTAATCAAATTAATCGTGGTCACTGCTTTTCTGCTACCGTAATCACTGAAATGTTACAAATGTGCTGGTTTGTTAGTTCATTTCTATTGTTATGTTAGTTTATTTAGACAGGGTTTCTAATAGCAAAAACATTATTGACTTGTTGAATTGGTTAGTCGTGCATGAACATACTGCATTTAGACAAGCTGTGGAAAAATTACTGACATTTGGTCAAATATATTCAAATATAATTAAATACAAATACTCTTGAGGGATTCAAATACAAATACTTTTAAATGCAAAAGTATTTAAATACAAAAAACATATCCATTAGAAAATATTTCAAATGCTTCTTTCAAATATTTTTCAAATGCTTTAAATTTTCAGGATATATTACTATATAGGTAAAAGAAAAGCAAATCATATTATATCTAGGCATTTATAGGCATAATTAGTGTTTTGCTCATAAGTACTAGCTAGTCTTGTTATTGCTAATTACATCGCTGTGACAAGTGATTCAGAAATCTTTATCTGCAGAGGTAAAGGCTATATTATATTGTTTCTAAGGTTAAGCCAGGAGGTCCATAATAAAATCCATCCTGTGGCTCTGAGCAAGCAAAAGTTGTGGTCACTGCCAGGGCTACCTGCTATCAAGAATGTTCTTCAGTAATTAGCAGTGTTGGGTGAAAAACATTAAAGTTGCCATAAATGTGTATTTTGAAGGTTGAAAACAATTGGTTTGGTGAAACGTAATATGCAGTGAAGGTTCTCAGTTAGGCAGGTATTATAATAAATTATGTGATCGAGAAACCAAAATGTTGATACTGACAATGTATTTGAAAAAGTATTTTGAAAGTATTTGAAAATGTCAAATACTTTAGGAACGTATTTAAATACAAATACTTTATATTAATAAATTACAAATACAATTACAGGTACTTTAAAACAATATTAAAATACTTTCAAATACAATGTATTTGACGCCATGGCTGCTGTACTGTTCATTTACTGTGTTCACTGGCATTAACTTGTTTATTGAATAAAATTTACTTTTTAAACTGACTGCTGACTAGTTTATGTGGCACCAGTCAACTACAAGTTTTGTAGTGATTGAAATGAACGGGATAAGGCCTGTTTGTGTGAGTTGCAACATCACATTGTCAACCGTTTTAGGGATTGTAATGTTGCCAGGCCACTGAAAGGTGGGTCTCTGTGAAATTGGTAGTTAGTACACCACTAGAAAGAACACTACATGTATACATTTGATTAGATAGATAAATATTTCATTTATTTCAGACCAGTTGTATACATAATAATACAGTAGATACAATATTCAAATTGTAAGTACGTAGACGTAATGATTGATCTTTGAAGACTAGTAGCACCAAGAGGTTAAAGGTCGCTGTCCCGCTGACCACTATACACATGATACAAGATAGTTTATGAAATTTCTTGTGATCAGTATAAAATCATAAAAACAGTAATTACATAGGCAGTCGCAGACAAATATTCCATACATTCACACTGGTTCTGGTACTGGTGACCAGGTTACACAATGTAGTCAATTATAAAATAAATACATGAATAAATAGTATTGATTTAACATAAATATTTTAAAATTAAATATAATGAATAAGTAAATATTGATTTAAAAATAAATTATTATTTAATTACATTTTTAAACCTACTAACTTCATGAAATTGGGTATAAACATTAATAGTATAACTAGGATTTATTGATAATCTTGATAACTTGTATTTAGGTCTACAACTACATTGTCAGTTACTGCCCACGGGGTCACCCCCGGTGCAACAAATATTTATATTTCCCTTTTTGGGATTATTTAACAAAGTACATCTTATCTCATTTACTATCACTGAGTGGAATGGCCGTGTTTCCGTGTACTAGTGTTCTGAGAGTATATTTAAAATCGAGACTTTCCTCCCAGCAAATAAATGTCACGTGTCATCCAGGTGTACATACCGATATACAGACAGCACATGAATATGATGCCATTTGTAAGTTGACGTAAACTGTCAGGAAGCAAATCTTCAGGCCGGATGATTCCGGGATGAACTCCGGATGACTTTATCGGTGACATAATGATCCAGATTGAAGGTGTGAGGTGGTCATAGTGCCATCTAACGCTGGTTCGTGTTTTGTTTTTAGGCCGGCAACTTCGCAGTTTCAGTCCTGCCATGGAAGCTTGTCGGCCGGGACAGATCGTTTGGGAATTTCTGGTGCCGCAAATGCAACCAGAGCTTTACAGAGAAGGACGAGTTAGATGCACATGAGAAGCTGCACGAGAAGAAGTATCGCTACCACTGTCCCTACTGTCACAAGGGATTCTCATCGACCAGTAACATGAAGGGACATTTGGCCAGACACACGAAGAAGAAGGACCACGTGTGTACATTGTGTGGCATCGAGTACGTGTATCGAAAGAACCTTGTGTACCACATGCGGCAGCACCATGACAAGAACACGAACTGATCGGGGCAGTGAGACTGTGAGGTGCTCTGTCGAGTGTGTTGTGGTTCAACCAAGAGAAAGACATGTTATCGCTGAAGCCAGTTGCTTTATCCAAAGAGATTGTTATTGTCGCATGTCGCGGTAAGCAGTTGCTAGCATCATCACAGACAACGTCAACATAGATGTACCTTGACTGTAGTTTACACGTGGTTGTGACACTGTGGTTACCAGCTGCAACATTTCATTGTCAACAGTTGTTGAGATTTTAATGTTATGAATGCACTGAAAGTTGGGTTTCTGTGATATTGCGATCATCATTCAAAAGAACATTGTAACACAGATTAGAGTTAAGCCAAGTGAACAAACCATGGACTGATGGAGTGATGTTGTGTTTGGTTAACCTCAGTCATGTTCTTAGTGTCCACATGCAACAAACTTCTGGTCTTTGAGCACAGCAGACACGTATGTGGGGAATTTTTTTTCAACTCAATTCACTTTAATGTCCTTAAAAAGGATATCCATCGTACAATTCATTATTGCATCTAAAATATGTAAAAAGATTGTCACAAAACACAAAAGAAATGCAAAATATAACCACACAAAAAGCAAACTCGTTAGCATCAATATCACTTATTTAACATTCTAATTGCAACAGGCACAAAACTCCTGCTGTGGCAAGTCATTTTGCATTTTATACAACGATATCTCCTTCGAGATGGAAGAACATGAAAGTATGTAAAGAGCGGGTGATTAGACTCAGCAGCAATAGTATGAGCTATCTTCAAGATTGCATGGTTGATCATTTGAGATAGCATTGGTGTGAGATTTGTACAAGCCTGGTACAGTTACTCACGGAAAGAGCAGGATAGTAACAAGTGCTGCAATACATTATGCACTATATGGAAGTCGCTGTAGTGAATTAGTGATTGCATGTGTTGTTTGACTGTATTAGAAGTGATTCCATGGGAACTAGGTGTCTGTTATGTTATGTAGTTGACATACCTACTTACAGAACAACTATGATGCTGACTTTTCGTCAGTTCTAATGACATAGCCAGAGCTCACATTCTTGGTGTAGACTTTATTGAAGACAGTGAGTGCTCTTTCTAATTACCACACTGTTGACAAAAACTGCCACAGGATTCGCTTATATAGCCTAACATGAAGTTAAGTAAATTATGAGCAGATATACCTGGAGTGAGGTTGTGATCTATTCTATGTTCTCATCAGTTGCATTGCCAGTGTGTTGCTGTTTCGTTCAGTATTTCAGCATTCTGCATGCAGACTATTGACCTGCATGCTGGTGGGAGTTGTGCTGGAAATAACTCGCCACCATAGGAAACTTACCTAGACAGGAACCTTATGACAGTATCGACAGATTGCCACCATAAATGTGTTCTTATAACCAGTATAAAATGTTAGTTGTCAGTGGGACCTTCAACTTTGTCAGCAGATCTTCAGCATTGTACAGTTGATGGTCAGCAGATCTTCAGCATTGTACAGCTGGTGGTCAGCAAATCTTCAGCATTGTACAGTTGATGGTCAGCAAATCTTCAGCATTGTACAGTTGATGGTCAGCAGATCTTCAGTGTTGTACAGTTGATGGTCAGCAGATCTTCAGCATTGTACAGCTGATGGTCAGCAAATCTTCAGCATTGTACAGTTGATGGTCAGCAGATCTTCAGTGTTGTACAGTTGATGGTCAGCAGATCTTCAGCATTGTACAGTTGATGGTCAGCAGATCTTCAGCATTGTACAGCTGATGGTCAGCAAATCTTTAGCATTGTACAGTTGATGGTCAGCAAATTTTCAGCGTTGTACAGTTGTGGAGTTAGACAATTAACGTTCATTATTTTAATAAACGCATGGAATCCAACAAAAATGACGTTTGCCATATAATTTTGTAATAATTTATATTCTACAACTCGACATCAGAACAAGTAGGATGTATAATTTAGCTTTATCGGCATGTACATAATGTTAATATATATATATATATATATATATTAAATTGAATTGTCACAGAACAACACTACCGTTTTGGATAATGTATGTGACATCGTGCATCATTTCATTATCAGCATTATATACACAATTATTATGTCATCATCAAACGAAGCATGTCATGTTGCCAGCACCACAGAGCGACCATTTTGTCGACAAAGACACGATTGGGGCTAGCCTCGCTTAACCACCTCTCTCTCGCTCGGCTGCCTAACTTTGCCGGGAAGCCAGTCTGGTCACTTAATTGTAACTGGAATGTTACCCTAAGAGATGCTAAAAGTGCTGCCACCTCACGGAGCATGGGTAATGGAGGCTAACCCTGCCATAATTCCTGCTTCATAAACAACTGAAAATTTGTATTTCTGTTCTGTGCGAATACACAAATGTATAAGTTTAATATTGAATACTTTTAGAAATATAGTATTATTGTATTTATAAAAGTATATCCTTATTTTACTTGTATTTCATAGTTGGCCTGAGAGCCAGTCAGCGTCTCTGTCCTATCTGGGGTAAGGCCGCCCTGGTGGCAACATTGGCAGAGCAATAATCGACCAAGTGGATGTGAGGGGCTAAATGAGTCGCTACCTCACGGAGTCTGGGTAATCGAGGCTAAGATACGGCGTGTTCATGGCGCCTGTCTGCAGTGCGATGTTGACACATTTATGCCGCGTAGACAGTGGGCGTATAGGGCCTGTAACTGGGTCACGATACATGGCGAGACTCCGCACGTCTGGAGCTGTTTGGGGACTGGACACAAGAATACGTTGTGGTTTCGATAAGCACTTATATCTGACAAGTTGTCTAAATGCACATAATCATAACATATATATATATATATATATATATATATATATATATATATATATATATATATATATATATATATATATACGTTTGCCCCAAACAGGTTGTACTGCGTGAAAAATTGCACACTTTATTATTAGTCAAGATCGCCAAACACAAGTACTTGCCGCTAATGCCATGGCAACCACCATAATAATCGATTAAAATTCATGATTTCCGTGAGCATTGTCACCGGCAAAGTGTTCCATTGCTTCTGCTTGTAATAATCCTTCGGACAATATAACTGAAACACGCTATTTAGGAACAGTTCGATTATTACAACCAAATACAAAGTCCTATTATATGGCTATATGTTATAAGGAGAATATGGACTTACTCAAGTTACTGCCCCCAACTGCCCGCAGCCTCGTTTTCGCGCGCGAGAATTGCACGCCCTATACTGCAGTGGATGTCGACGGACTACGGCAGGATTTTCGTTTCGTGTTTGCAGACCGTGACCCAGCAGGCGACGGCGCTGAGCGAGCTGCGCTTCAGGTGCAAGTTGTGCGGGAAGGGCTTCAGGGAGCAGCGGTACGTGACGCAGCACATGGTCCTCCACAAGGAGCCGCACCTGACGTGTTCCTTCTGCGGGCGCCGCTTCCGCTGGGTGACGAGTCTGCGCAACCACCGCATCAGCTGCTTCCGGCGCATGACCGCGACCACGGCGCGGCCAGGCGGAGACGATGGCGCCGCACAACCAGCTCAGTCGCCGAGGTAGTCGGGTCGGGTCTCGCCCGGTGTGAACCGACGTCGTCGTGCCGTATTACGTGGCATGGCGTTTGACACGGTTACAGGCCCTGCCTGATACACTACCAACCAATGGTATATGGCAGTGACCTAACGGGTACATTGCTATGACAGTATGTGCATGTATACTTCACCACCGGACGCTGTCTGGTGTCTGGTGGGATCCAACGTGCGCTGCTCTTTTCCGAAACGCGGAATCCGATAGCCAATAAAAACAGTGTATCGGATTGACACAAAGCCACCTCGGTGAAACAGTGAGAGCGTGTCTTCACCCATAGTCGCACTTCCATCAGACATAGTTTCGTTTCAAAGCGAAAATAGGCTTCCGACTGGATATAGACGTACACACAGAATCCAAATTAGTGATCGCGTTGTAAAGGATTGATCTTCGGTGAACAATGGCGTGTGTTTGTTAAGGCATTACGACGTTGTCGTTGGAGAGGTTGCATAGGTAGCTTCACCGGGACCAAATTCGTGTGTCGACAAGTTGCATGTGTCGTTGTGTCCGTCTGAAAGGTTGCGAGTTATGATCGAGCTACGATCACCATGCAGAACCAATTCGACACGCATAACATGCCCGCTTGGTTTTGTAGACGGCCACGGGGTTCTTGCCTCACGTCGACGCTAACGCCGAGACAGGAACTCGTGACGTCGCCGGTGACACCCCGCAATGTCACGAATGCGGCATCCGCTTCGCGAATCTGCGTCAGCTGGGAGCCCACTGTGCCCAGTGCCGCGGGCCGGGCGGCGGGGGCACGGTGTCGACGGGCCTGTACCTGTGTCGGGTCTGCGGGAAGGCGTTCACCCAGTGGCGCTACTTACGTCAGCATGGCGACATGCACGGCGAGGCGAAGTACTCGTGCGAGACATGTGGACGTCGCTTCCGCTGGTCGACGTACATCAAGATGCACCGCACCATGTGCAGCAAGAGGCTGGCCGCGGCAGCCGCAGCGGAGGCGGCGGCGCAGGCGGCCCGGCATGGACAGACGGACGGCTAGCTCCGTGGACGGCGTATGATACGTACTCGTGAGGACGGCTTTAGCTCCATGTACGGTGTATGATACGTACTCGTGAGGACGGCTGTAGCTCCGTGTACGGTGTATGATACGTACTCGTGAGGACGGCTGTAGCTCCGTGTACGGTGTATGATACGTACTCGTTAGGACGGCTGTAGCTCCATGTGCGGTGTATGATACGTACTCGTGAGGACGGCTTTAGCTCCGTGTACGGTGTATGATACGTACTCGTGAGGACGGCTGTAGCTCCGTGTACGGTGTATGATACGTACTCGTGAGGACGGCTTTAGCTCCATGTACGGTGTATGATACGTACTCGTGAGGACGGCTGTAGCTCCGTGTACGGTGTATGATACGTACTCGTGAGGACGGCTGTAGCTCCATGTACGGTGTATGATACGTACTCGTGAGGACGGCTGTAGCTCCGTGTACGGTGTATGATACGTACTCGTGAGGACGGCTGTAGCTACCTGCACGGTGTATGATACGTACTCGTGAGGACGGCTGTAGCTCCATGTACGGTGTATGATACGTACTCGTGAGGACGGCTGTAGCTCCGTGTACGGTGTATGATACGTACTCGTGAGGACGGCTGTAGCTCCGTGTACGGTGTATGATACGTACTCGTGAGGACGGCTGTAGCTCCATGTACGGTGTATGATACGTACTCGTGAGGACGGCTGTAGCTCCATGTACGGTGTATGATACGTACTCGTGAGGACGGCTGTAGCTCCGTGTACGGTGTATGATACGTACTCGTGAGGACGGCTGTAGCTCCGTGTACGGTGTATGATACGTACTCGTGAGGACGGCTGTAGCTCCATGTACGGTGTATGATACGTACTCGTGAGGACGGCTTTAGCTCCGTGTACGGTGTATGATACGTACTCGTGAGGACGGCTGTAGCTCCATGTACGGTGTATGATACGTACTCGTGAGGACGGCTTTAGCTCCGTGTACGGTGTATGATACGTACTCGTGAGGACGGCTGTAGCTCCATGTACGGTGTATGATACGTACTCGTGAGGACGGCTTTAGCTCCGTGTACGGTGTATGATACGTACTCGTGAGGACGGCTGTAGCTCCATGTACGGTGTATGATACGTACTCGTGAGGACGGCTTTAGCTCCGTGTACGGTGTATGATACGTACTCGTGAGGACGGCTGTAGCTCCATGTACGGTGTATGATACGTACTCGTGAGGACGGCTGTAGCTCCGTGTACGGTGTATGATACGTACTCGTGAGGACGGCTGTAGCTCCATGTACGGTGTATGATACGTACTCGTGAGGACGGCTGTAGCTCCATGTACGGTGTATGATACGTACTCGTGAGGACGGCTGTAGCTCCATGTACGGTGTATGATACGTACTCGTGAGGACGGCTGTAGCTACCTGCACGGTGTATGATTCGTACTCGCGATGTTCGACGGACATCGACATATATATTTACTTAAAAATTGAGCGAGTTGATTTAGTTACTGTTGAATAACATTCCTGCTGTGTTCTCGTATTGTATTCTCCTGTTTAAGAGTTGTTTGTAACTGGAGACGTGTTGGCGAACGTAGTTAAGGGTTGTAGCTGTAGGTCAGTGTAGGATCATGTTTGCTTTTACATAGGCGATGTTAATAACCGAGGAAACTCTTCGGAATATGACATTAAAGGACAAACAAAGTTAACTTTTACGTGGCATACACCTAATAGAGTTAATATAAAGTAACAATTTCCACATATACTCAATTTTTTAACGCCAGCGGTTTACCAGAAAAATATTTTTTAACACCCAGCCATCCAAATTCTATGCGCTACCCCATCTTAGACGAAGAATGACGTCACGACGGTGATCGAGGCGCTCTCCACGTAGATTCCCTGCATAGGGTTTGGCTGTTGTCGTGAAATGGCTGCAACTCGGCAACGCGCGTAACATGCTGATGACGGTAAATATAAAGTTGTCTATTATTGTTATCGCTGAAATCATCCCATCAACTGATGATACATGTCTACATCAAAGCATTTCTCCTCAAAATGGACCGAGCAAATTGCCAAACAGTACGCCCGCAAATCACCAACGTGAATCCATTGCTTCAATACTACCGGTTGTTTCAACTATTATTGCAACCGTATGCCGAACACGAAGGCATAATTACTAAAGTTTACCATAGATTTAACCACAGATTTAGATATACGTCTATAAGCAGCTGCTAGATGTCACGCAAACTGAACGAACTGTCGAAGACTCGAAGTTGTTGACCCTTAACGACGTCGCCGGAAGCTGACCGAGATATAGAATGCCGCGCGCTGAATGGCCAAGCCAAATTAACCCTTCACCTATGGCGACGTCTAGACCATCGTGGATTTCGTTAGAATTTTAGACTTTAAAGTCACATTCTGAGTAAACCGCTGACGTTAAAAAATTTAGTATATGTGGAAATTGTTACTTTGTATAAACTCTATTAGGTGTATGACACGAAGCCGTAGCCTTTTTTTGTCCTTTAAGTAGATGCTGCGTTGTTACACAAACAACACTGTGTGCCGCTGTGATGTCTGACTGTGTCAGCTGACGTTCATAGTTTGTGTTGACATAATGACATTTTACCTATTCGTAATTAACATGTCACCAAGTATCTGCTAGTAACTGTAATTATAGTAATACACAACTTGTTGTTTGTCCAATTTGTATTGCTATACTTTGTATTAAAATGTAGTTGTTTACTTGTTGACGGTTGCTTACTTGTGCATATCGGCCGTTCAGAGACATAGGCCGCCAACTACAGTTTTCCACAGTCCTCTGCACTGGGTATGTCCATGTAAGTCATGTTTTCCTTATGTCCTGAAGATTGGGCCTCTCATCCACTTGCCGCCGGCGCTCGATGACGGAGGAAGTCTGGCGATGAATGTCGCTGGTTTCCTTAGCGTGTGGCCAACCCATCCCCATCTGGTTTCATCTTCAGCAGGCAGTTGTCCTCGTCCACAAAGCAACTTACTGATGGTGTCTGGCCAGCAGATCTGGAGGTTTCTTTTTCATTTGACATTTGTTGATTGTGGTCTTGCCATGTGTTGTTGCTGGTGTTAGTTGACCTCAATGTCTCTGCTCCATACAGCTTCATACAACTCTAATACAACCAACGATAGCAAAATCCGTGATCCACTTCTTGTTTAACTCTTTCACAACGAGTCATTGTGGGCTCGCCTCCTTTCGTCTGATGACGTGTTTGACGGAAGTAGCTCTACTGACCGCAGTATCCGTTAAGGCGCCGTAGCGTGTGCAACTGGCGACGTTTCCGTTTGATGTTGCAGACCGAGGCCGTCGCGCCGTTCGCACCGTGGCGCCACAGCGCCAGTCTGGACACGGCCCGGTGGCTAGGTGGCGAGGGACGGGCGTCGGACGGCAAGGGACGGGCGTCGGACGGCAAGCGACGGCGCTGGCCGAAGTCGCGGATCTGCCCGCGCTGCGGCGTCTCGTGCGCCAGTCTCGCGCAGCTGCGCGTGCACGAGACGGCGGTCCACGCGCTGCCGGCGGCGCGAGGCGACCACACGTGCACGGTGTGCGGCAAGACGTTCCTCGAGCTGCGCTACCTGCGCCAGCACATGGAGAAGCACGGAGAGGAACGCTTCGTGTGTGCCAACTGCGGTCAACGATCGCGCTGGGCGAGCGCCATGATTCGGCACCGCAAGAAGTGCATGGAGGCGCGGTCGCAACTGGTACGCCCGGCCGTGTGGATCGAGTAGGGGCGCGAAGGAACTATGGTTGGTCGTCTGAAGAGGTCGGTGATGGTTCTGGATTGACTTCCGCGCACCTGTGAGAAGAGCGAACTAGCAACTCGCGTGCACGCTGCTTAGTACATATACGTGCGCATGGCAACAACAAGAGCAGTTAATTAACGAACTATATGCATAGCGGTATTGTGGCTCGACATTGAGACTGACGCGGTTCTGGTTAAACTGATACAGTGCTACAGAGACATTGATTCCTATGAACGATAAACCTTTATCGTGTTTTGTTAAACATCGGTAGTTTTGGTTATTAAAACTTTTGTCATTTTACAGTTGTCTGGTGTCGTATATGCATGATAAAGTTGACACGTTGAAATCAGCGAATTCTTAATTCAGATAGCTGTATACCCCACACACGCACACACACGCGCACGCACGCGCACACACACACACACACACACACACACACACACGCACGCACACACACACACACACACACACACACGTACATATACTTGTATATATGGTGTGGGGGTATATATATATATATATATATATATATATATAGATATAATCAATTTGGCACTAAAACTCCCTCCTAATTTGTGGAATATAGAAAGAAAGCAGCTACTTTAATAGTAGAACGTCGAACAAATTCCGATTGTCGACACACATATCCAACTTAGTACGAACATTAAAGGAACCCATGTTTTATAGTCAAATCAACGGAGGCTTCGAGATAAAATGATAGACCAGAAGACTATAGTACTTGGTAGTGTCTTTATACACGTGACGTCACGACGCGCGTTGCCGAGTTGCAGCCATTTTAATCTAACGGTGTGTATGCTCTGTGCCCGTTGTTAGGTCCAAGTTGAATGTCAGCTAAACGGTGTCTAGTTGTACCTTTAGAGTGCGGACATTATGAGAAAAAGGCAATACGTGATAGGAGACAACGTAAGATGCACGGTCATGGCCCTCATCGGGGGAAGGAGATTTGAATACAAGTCGGGCGGTGTGACAGTTCGACTAGTTCAGTACACCTTTAACTCAGCAAATTGCATAATATTTTAGTGTGTGTAAATGCTATGACCTTGATTTCTTTTGTTATCTACCAATATAATACTTTACTTTATATAGTCGTTAGTGCACTACTACTAGTCTAGTAATTATGAAAACAAGAATCGTCACGTACTGTAGTTTTGTGTAATACTTTAAGTTCGTCACGTTGACATCCATAAGTTGTTGGTGACACCGACTCTTACTGCGACACCCAGCGCCAGTGTGTGTATAGTTGCCTACAGAGCGTGGACTGTCTGGGACACAGCTGATCTGATGTCGTCTTTGTTTGTAGAACGTCGTAAAGGGCGGGCGTTGGACAGAACGCGGTGTAGCGCGCGCCGGCCCCAACGACGCCGTGCCTTGCCCGCCGGGGTATGGCCGGGCCCGTGGCGACGGCAGGGCGGCCCCGGCGGCGAGTGCTCTCGGCTATTACACGTGCCCGCTGTGCGCGAAGACGTTCTCGTCGCGCCAGCGCTGTCTGCACCACGAGGCGCAGCACCAGTCGACCGGCCCCGGCGGCGACGTCACGCTGCGCTGTCTCGAGTGCAGCGCCACGTTCGGCGAGCTCGCGCACCTCGTCGCGCACGCGCACGCCCACCGGACGGCGCCGAGCCGCTTCCCGTGCAAGGTGTGCGGCAAGGAGTTCGACAAGCCCGGCTACCTCGGCCAGCACATGAAGATGCACGCGCAGCCGCAGTACAAGTGTCCGACGTGCGAGCGCAGGTTCTTCTGGCGCGCCGGGCGCAACAGGCACGCGAAGATGTGCGCGGCCGCTGAGGCGAACCAGGCGCCGACGTCCGGCAGCGCCGCCAGGCCTAACTGAAGGCTGGCGGGTGATGCGTGCAGTTAGCAAGAGGCAGTTGGTCGCAACGCTGCTAAAGAATGGTCGGCCGCAGTCGTTGCCAGAACGACTCCGCAACAGGAGACGGAGCAGGAGGGTAACCACTGATTGGTGGATTCACAACCGACTGAATCCATTCGTTTCTTCATAGCTGACTGATGTCTTCGCAGCTGATTAGTTTCTGCACACATTATTAGTTTCTTCAAAATTGACCGGCACCGTTTACCGACACAGGCCGTTAGTGCAGGTGTTCGCTTGCACACACCAACATCGCAGCTACGTTCGACCTCCTCTACGGCTGCGTCTTAATGGACAACGTCATCATACCATCTGACAATGTCACGTGGTCTGGCGTAGTTACAGGACAACGTGAACTCTAGGTAGACCATGTGTCATGATAACTTGCACACTGTCAACCAATATGACTCTCATGTAATATTGGTTTGATCCCGGTAAAATGTGCATGCGTATATTTTATGTAATACTAATTTTATGTGGTGCACGCGGTTTTTCGCACGATGCAGCTTGATTTAGTTTCCGTTTGTTTTTAACGAATGGTGTTCAGTCGATACGATTCAGATGAATGGTCGAGCGGTAGAAGAGCAGCGGGTTGTAGTGGAGTTGTCCCAGCTACATCGGCGCAGTAGATTAGGCCTATACTGTATGTGTTACGAATTAACCCCGATGTATGTCTTTTATGGAGAAACATTTGTTTTGTTCATTAAAACACGGCTGATAAACCAGTAGAAGTGTGGGAGCTATGTGATACACGTGAACATTTCATTATTAGACATCATACATCAAAGAGGTTCAGTTGACAGTTAAAGGGAAACTGAAACGCTTTAAGAACTATTGCCAAAACACAAGAACATATACGATTGAATTAGCACGGTGCCACGGTATATGTGAAATAATATTTCAAACATGGATATCATTAACCACTAGGCGCCGCCATATCACGCACAAGCAGCATTTGGTTTGACTGGCCCTTATCTAAGGAATGCAAATGTTATGCCGATTTCATAAATAGACATTTCCGCGCGAAAACAAGAATATGGTGTCATATTATAAGGTTGGGGCGGTTAGGCATTGTGTAGATCAACAAATCATTTGTATGCGTGTTCGAAATTAAATTAAATTACAACGATTTACACCCAGTGACACATTCTGACCATGTTACGTGGGCTTGTGTCGTGAGTCGACAGTTCATAACCGTACTGGTGAGTGGTGGTCACTGTGGCTCATTACGTTGACCAGTACACACGAAGTTAGGTGAACTTCTCCCGTCTGCATTGGTACGGCGTAATATACAATACAATACAATACAATACAATACAATACAATACAATACAATACAATACAATACAATACAACACAACACAACACAACACAACACAACACAACACAACACAACACAACACAACACAACACAACACAATACAATACAACTTTATTGTCCCGAACCGGGAAATTCGTGTTGCAGCGTTCGTCATCATAAAATATAAAATACAGAGTAGAGAAATAAAAATACAAATAAAATCATTATTAAAACAGTATGTGAACATTAATCATAATAAAATACAAAACAAATCTATAATATAATTTTAAAGTTATAATTGTAATTGTGTAATAAAAAATAAATAAAAATAAAATAAAATACAACATACACAATTACACACATAACGTCAGAGGTGGATTATCGTTTAGAATTTAGAAGTCGTACTGACATTGGCATGAATGAATCTCGCTTTCTATTTGTTTTGGATATTATAGTTCTGAACCTTCTGGACGAGGGCAGAAGGACGTACTCGTTATATAGGATGTGTGTGCTGTCATTAATTATTTTATTAGCTTTACGGAGTATCTGTTTTTCGTACAAAGCAGTGACAGAGGTTTGTTTGAGGCCGGTTATTTTGCTACTAATATTTACAACGCGCTGCAATTTATTCTTGTCTTTCTGGCTAACGTTCCCAAACCAACATATAAAAGAAAATGTCAAAACACTCTGGATACAAGATTTGTAAAACATGGATAAAATGGATAATACTGTAGCAGTCATGAAAACAGCCGTGTTATACTTACGTATGTAGATTTGACGTCGGCGTATGTCGTAGCGATGACCTCTCCATGTCTCGTGTTGCTTATGTAGGTGCATGTTGCCTCTATCGTCCAGTCGATACGCAGTCCTGGTACGATGACTAGTTGGCCTAACACCACATTTGACTTTTCCATGGGCGTCCATTATAACGTTTCCTTCATTTCATATCAAATTTGAATAGCACATTTTACAGCACATTTAACCTTCACTGGTTGACGTGCCCTAGAAAATTCGTTAAATTCTGGTACCTCAGTTTCTCACAGACTACGTGTAGACCTGACACCCCTGACACCCCCTGACGCTTGAATCAGACAGCGATCGGTCGTGTTGACATCACCAATCAAAAAGACTTCAGTATGAATACGCAGAAAACACCGACTATCATCTGCCGTAATTTGACAGCTCTGATGCCACGCTGCACAAACAAAAACATAATTTCTACTCAATCCACACTACATATGTCCTCACAGAAATTCCTGCAGACAACCTGCCTAATGCTATTTGCGTAGGGTACGCTTTGGCAGAAAACGGGGAATGTTCACGAAAGTTAGTAATAAATCAAGAATGACTTCAAACTTGATTACCTACCGAGGGAAATGACACTGTCTCGATGGTAATAATAATATAAGCCATCAAGCGTTGCACCTCTCCAAGATAAACAGCACCCTGTGTTGGTTGAAATACGTTTATTCGGTAACTTATACCATATATACGAGTTTCGCCTGAAACAAATGGCACTGAACACAACGAACAGTCCACCACAGTATCTTACCGATCTGACAGTAACATATAAAATAGTGAAGATATCTACTTTTTGGCAGGTGTTTTACACAAATGTTGTAACTGTTCCTATACAAATGCAAAACTCATTTTAACCGACTTCAACCGGACATGAAAACTGCTAATGAAACTGTGGGTAATGGCAGACGAACACCTTATTGTGGTCAGTTTGAAGAACGCACGTTTACTCTTGCAGAGCCGTGCGTCGGTGTCCACACAGCGGACGGTCGCTGCCCGGAACGGTCGCGTTCAAGAACCGCTAGTGGCTGACGTCGACGGGCTGTTCCACTGCGCCGTCTGCCCACTCAGCTTCCTGTCGTGGCGGCGATGTCAGCGGCATCAGGCGCAGCACCGGCCGAACGCCGCCAACCTGCGCTGTACCCAGTGTGAAGTGACGTTTGCCGGAGTGCAGGCCCTCATAGCGCACACGGCGGCCAGTCACGCCGGCAGCGGCCAGATGCTGTGCAAGGTGTGCGGGAAGCTGTTCGAGAAGAAGCGCTACCTCCAGCAACACGCTGTCATGCACGACAAACCGCGCTACCAGTGTCACCAGTGCGGCCGATGCTTTCAGTGGCGCGGCTGTCGCAACAGCCACGCTAAGACGTGTGTCGGCAAGTGACGCGGCACACCGGGGCAATTGACACGTGCAACGTGAACCTGTAGTCGTGGGAATTACGAGGAAGGAACAACCTTATTGGATCATGTTCCGTTCACGACTGTCAGTGTCAGTGTCAGTGTCAGTGTCAGTGTCAGTGTCAGTGTCAGTGTCAGTGTCAGTGTCAGTGTCAGTGTCAGTGTCAGTGTCAGTGTCAGTGTCAGTGTCAGTGTCATCGCAGTTGCAGAATTGTTCCTTTGCTGTTGCTGTTGTGTCGGTTGGAACTAAAATGCCAGTGAAGCACGCAACGTTTTCTGTTTATGAAGGAGTTTCTTGTTACCGATGCAGTTTCACGTATCGCTGGTTCTACTCTCTGGTTCTAGTCTTAGGCTGTAGCCTTATTTTACACAGTTTACACCGAGTTGTCGTTGAGACCGTGTTTTGCCGGATTCGCCAGTTCCTGTTCTTTCTCTTTCATACGCACGCACGCACATACGCACGCACGCACACGAACACTTAATTGTACAATATGAAACGTTGGACACACACACGCACGCACGCACGCACGTGCACACACACCCACACATACAAACACACGCACGCACGCACGCACACACACACACACACACACACACACCAACATTTAAATATACAATCTAAAATGTAAGTTCTGTGATTTATTAAATAGCAATAAGCATTTTGCAGTCGCTGTTTGTTGAAATATTATGACAAGTTAAAATGTTCTTCCCCTGCAAGGCGAACCACGGACTCGGACGAGCCACACAGTGTTGACGTCATGTCAGTATTCTTAGTCCTCTGTCTCGTCACCACGTGTCGCCAATTCACGTATTCACGCGTACGCTTATGAATAATCAGCCAGGCACTGCTGCCGGAACCTGGGTAAGCACATTGGTTTTGCTGGTGTGTGAGTTACGTAGGTAATGACATCATATTCCGGAGAACCACCCAACGGATATACACTTCAGACGCCTTCGGAATGGATCCATCAAACGGGGGTAGTTCTTGATGCGGACGCGCACGGGGAACCACCCGGCATAGTTGTGGCGGTCGAGAGCGAAGATGTGGAAGCCTTACGTGACGATATACATGGAAAAGTCGCTCTCTCTCTCTCTCTCGAAGCAGGATTCGGGAGAATGTAAGGGCTGTTCCTTTCAAGTTGAGCTCTGCGGTAACTTGTCGGCATACTTCTTTCGTATCTTCATTGTTATTGCTTTGAGGAATAAAGATAATATCCAGTATCAAACAAAGATGTAAAAATCGCATTGATCATGTATCGCCACAAGAAGTTTTAGGAATTTGGGGATACGTGTTGGGCGAATGACGATTCCATTTTAACCCACAGAGCGACGCTATGCCGTATGTGATGTTCTTTAGTTGAGGAAACAGTTGAGGCACATGTGTGTTTTAGATAGTAAACCGTGTGTATCTTTTTCTATGACGTACATGATTGAAGTATGCATATTGTTGCATAAACTAGTCCCGGTCATACAAAGGTATCGCGATCATAAGCAAATCCGTTCGATTGGATGTCGAAGCAGTGGTACGTTCTGCGAAATAGCAGGTGGGCAAATACACAAGCGATCACCGTCTGTTTATTGCTGTCGGGTGATGGCAAATTTAATGCAACAATACATTCAGCAACCACAGTTACAAAGTCTCGTGCAAACGTTCTGGAAACAATTTACACACCTACGCACGCACGCACGCACGCACATTACACTCAATCAGCACTTAAATAGGCTTCGCCGAGAAAATAGTCTGGTGATGTAGCCGGATTTTGACACCTCACGGAGCCTGGGTAATCGAGGCTTATCCTGCCCTCATTCCTGCTCCATAAACAACTGCAAATTTATTTCTGCTCATTTTTGTGTGATTATAAGTTTAATTTGAATAGTTTTTATAATGTAGTATTATCTGATAAAAAAGGGTATCGTCATTTAATTTGTTATTTAAAATTCGGATTGAGAACCAATCAGCGCGTCTACCCTACTCTGTGGTAAGGCTATCCTGGTGGCAACATCGCCAGAGCCCAGAACATAAAACCACCAAGCGGATTTCAGGGACTAAAATGTGCTGCCACCTCACGGAGTCTGGTTAATGGAGGCTAGTTTTATATCACACACACCCAATCAGCATTTACATCCGGGCTTTTTCAGTAATGGCGGACTAACCATGGTTGGACGCCACGCTGCAGGTTGCAGGCGCGCCCCAATGTACACGGCACTTACACGGACGGTCTTTCTGCTTTCTGCGCAGGTCCAGCCGCCGTACGCCGCCGGGGACGTGGACCTGGACCCGGCCCTAGGTATGTTGCTGTCCGGCTCCAGCATCACGGACGAGCAGCTGGTCGGCGCGTCCACGGTGCAGCTAAAGGACTGGGCCGCCTACCTGCCGGTCGCGGTCATGGACTCCCTCAAACACCGCCGGCGACAGATCAAGAACCGGTACTACCAGGCGATGTGTCGACGCCGGCGCAAGCAGCAGCATCAGGCCGTCGTCAGGTCGCTGCAGCAGGCGCGCCAGATTCACCAACGGCAACGGGAGCGAGACCCGTGGTCCAGCGCGAACGTAGACACGTGAACTGACGTGAATGGGAAATCGAACGTTTTCAGTTTTCATATCCAGAATCACGATGCTTCTTTTTAGCTGTAGAGGCTTTCGTCTGACGTTACACGCCGACTTCTTCAGTATTAATGACCAATGACGGCAGCATGCACGTGGGGTAGCTCATAATTGCCCCCGTCTCTATACATTTGTGATTTTGTCTTCCTGATCCAGACGGCTGCCTTTATTTGCAGGTTTCTTTTGTTTGTCTCTTTATCAATGATTTTCTCTCCCTCCCAGTCTATGATGTGGTTTTTAGTCGTTGCATGCATGGTCAGATAGGACGGGTTTCTTGAAGTTAGACATTTCTCTTTCCCCCCGCTCCTTGTGTATTTCTCTACAGGTAAAAAGAAACATCTTGAT
The DNA here is from genome assembly GCA_964017155.1 of Oasisia sp. SBJ-2009. Classification (NCBI taxonomy): domain Eukaryota; kingdom Metazoa; phylum Annelida; class Polychaeta; order Sabellida; family Siboglinidae; genus Oasisia; species Oasisia sp. SBJ-2009. Next base: position 27,647,351 of record OZ024866.1, read on the forward strand.
TTTGGATATGAACAAAATGAAAACGTTTAATCTGGAAAAGAACTGTCCTTAGCAATGTTCAGTAACTAACGTGAATGTGGTTATGGATTGTTGCCGTTGTAAATACCTCCAGTTGATTTGTTGACGTCTTAAGTTACACATGCAAACAATCTGTGGAGGCAGATGGTCTGTACTTTGGTGGCAGTTTTGCTGGACGTTGTGACATTGTACAGTAATTCGCCAACCAACTTACCCTGATATCCATGAAATACATCAGTACTAGCATTCGCATATAACTAGTTAATTTTTATTGTAGGTAAGATAACATAGCAATACAATTACAGTACGTGTCGTTCTGATAATGAATGTAGCATAGACTGCTCGCATGTATTTCACATGCGATGAACGAACGATTACTTGTTTCATGGATTTCATTGCCTATATATTGCAATACTATCACAGGAGGCCGACACTTTTAGATATGTTTATAAGGGTGAACCGCTAACCATGCCGAATCCTCGTGAAGCTAATTTACTTACCGGTATTGTATTTTTGTTTTTAACTACAGTCACACGAATGCAGTTATTTGTACAAATAAAATATACGTTTGTTCTTGTACTGCTGGTAACGTCATCAGTGTGCTTGATGTCGGATTGAGTAGGGTTTGTCAAAGCATTGTCACTCACACGAAGTAAAGTTTGGGCGCCCCACGGCCAAGTCTAGTCAGCACAAATGACTCCAGACAGGCCCAGTCTGACAGAGGAACGAACATGTTTAAAGTCTCGGGAATATTAGTAATGGTGTTGAACTATTTCATACATTCGTCAAATTTTTACATTTCTTTGTATATTTTGTACTTCCGTGTCAGTAGTTCTATCCATTGTATTGCTTTACAATTTGTAGCATGCATGCATATTACTTTCACACACCCTCGCTCGCTCACAATGTGTCATCCACAATGTCACACACAGTGTCATACACTGTCACACATAATCACACACAGTCGCACCCACGCACGCACACACGGATTTTATTCGCGTAGTCCTATACTTAGTACACGGCCGATTATGTTCATGGTGAAAAACATTCAAAAAGACCTACTTTCATATTCACCAAATACGACATAACAAATCTATAGAAAGCGTCACCCGAGCCGCTTGTGACCGGTAAAAGTCACCTAATGTATAAGTGCCATGTGTGACAGCTTGTGACATTTAGGTAGGCACCGCTAACATGATTTTTAGACCCCAGTAGATCCTGCACCTTTATGGGAACACAACATAATCGTGGTGTGGTTTGCAAGCGTAAACTCTGGTCAGCTGCACGGGGATATCGTTTGTGTAGACTTAGTTTTATAAATGCTTCAGCAAACTAACATACTCTTATCTAGTATGTTCGTGTCTCTTGTCAGTTTCCAGTCGAACAAACCAGTTACATCTCTGTATTTCATTTCGTCTGTCGTCTGCCGTCATCCTGTCTAGTGGAAGCAAACTGGATGGACAGTCGCATATTTGTTTTCGTCATCTACGATTTCATTCCCACAAATTGAAATACTTTCAGCAGAATATTATATAGGAAGCACATATACAAAAATACATAACGCAAAGTAAGATGAGTTCTTAGAGCTTTTTGGTGACACACTTATGGCGAGTAAGCTCGCCACGTGAGAGCGTCTGTCCCTATTCACAACTGTTTGGAATGTTCATTCTCCCTTGCAGATAAACACAAATGCGAATGTTGTGCCGACGGATACTCAGTCTGATGCTATATCGTCTGACGTTGTCGAAGGTGAGGCTGTTAGCAGGATCGTTTCGGGTTGTGAATATAATAGTCGATTATAAGCATTTTTGCAGATGATTTAAACGTACATTTGTACTAGGTCTTGTCCATCTAAATTGCGGAATAATCAGTCTTAAAAGGACGCTAGCTGTTCATAGGTTTTATTTTGTTTATTTAATGTTATGTTCTTAATACTGCAATTATATACACATTAAGTTGAAAGTATACTGCCTACGAATTTTTGTTAAGTTACTTTATTAAAAGAAGGTGTCTGTATCTAGGTTGTTATTTATTTAATAGTATACGTGTTCTTAACACTAGTATCTTGAATGCTGATAGTATATTGCCAGCCAAGTTAGTTACTTTAGCGCAACAATATTCGCAATTGGAAAGTTTCAACCACGCAACATGTTCAAACACACAGTTTCAAAACAAGCTTTACTGACTAAACAAGTTATGCAAAACAAGTAATAACGCCGAAACGAGCCGAGTTAACTACAATAACCTTTGATGTTTAACATTACAACTTTTAAAACAGCGGACATGTTACAAATGACTTCGCTGGCTACTTCCGTTAACAATCAAACAGTACGATAGATTATATCATGTCAAACGTAATCAAACTCGATAAAAACCGTTCTGTTAGCCAGTGGGAAGGAAACCGAATGAAATGGAAAATTACAACATTGTTGTTTGTTTGACAGAAAATTCTGCGTGGCGGCTGGCGTCAGACAGACAGTTATTATCATTATCGAATTTGGCCAATGGCAATGTTACTTTACACCTATCTGAGTTGCCAATAACGGAGCGACACGCTGCCCGAGGTCTACCATATCGGTGTGGAGAATGCAACAAGTGCTTCACCAGGCGGGACAACCTCAGGGTCCACATGCGGAAGCACTCCGGTGACTTCCGGTGTGCGCAGTGCCGACGCCAGTTCTCCCAGAACAGACACCTGCTGGATCACGTGAAGGCCGTGCACGAGGCGCGGCGGTTGCAGTGCGTGTTCTGCCAGAAGTGGTACTCCACCCGGAGGGCTCTGAAGCAACACGTCCGCACCCACACGGGGCTGTGTGACCAACCGGATGCGCCGGGTCTGTGGTGAGACGTTTTCGGATAAGCCACAGTACGACTGGCACGTGACGAGCCATTGTAGTCAGAATTCACGGACAACTGTAGATGATGTGTGCTTGGAAAGCAATCTGGTCACTATTCCGCTCGTTGCCAGTGGGGAGTCGACGACTGCGTGTACGCTCAAGAAAGTCAACGATAAGATGAATACGAGCCACCAGAGGCAGCGTGAAGATTCAGGAAGCTGCCAGTGTTTCTACTCTAGTCAGAATCTTGGCAACGAGACAACTGTCAGACGATCTTATCTCTATTGGTTGTTCTATGCGAGTTAATGAATGTCGTATCAGTTCAAGCACAGTTATAATTATAAATTATTATTGGTGTAATTTAAAACTGCAAATGTTGGAGTTCTTCTGTTTTTTTTTCTTTTTGTGTAAATCTGGTGCAACAGGAATACACGACGTATGAGTTTAAAATGAAACAGTTGTGACCAGTCTTCGTAATGAAGTATATCATACGTACGTCATGCACAGTGTCGCCGTGAAACAAAACTACATTACATACGAGTCCAGTCAAGCTGGATGCTACTATTTCCGTTCCGCGTCACTTGGGCGATGGCAGCCAATAACATTCTGCACAGTATAAGCAAAGCACAGCAAGTTTTGATATCATTGACGTTGTTATTATTGACATTTTCAGTAAGTTTGTTTCTTTGTTTTACTAAATGTTGGACCTTAGGTCATTTGCATGTTTACACTCAGGTTGTTGCAAATAAATGTGCAGTGACGTTCTTTACCAGTTCTACTTTGGCGCGTTTGGTATCCGCATGACGCATGTGTTGTTCGCGGCTCGACATAATGTGCGATTCTTCGGATGTGAACACGATTGGCCGTCGAGAAAGTGGCATAACAATACATCCATTTAAACAAGTTTTTTTTAGTGCAATTAGTTATTATTAAAGCTTTCAGAAGTTAAACTAATTACCAGTATTACCCACAGTATTGCCTCCTTGTAACGTTTTTTAATCCGGCAAATTCGATATTTTTCATGTGAGGGCCGAGGGGTGCTGTTGGAGATGTTTGTGATTTTCAAGAGTTGGTCCTGTTGGGTTCGACATCGCGAGACGTCGGCACTGTGCTGTCGGAGGTCTGTGGCGTGACGTATCAATTATTTTAATACTAACAAGTCACCGGTTATATTAAAACTAGCTTACTCTGAACTATTGTGTCACGTGACTGCCGACTGTGTGGATAATTCTCCAGCAAAAATGCGAATAATTCGTGACCTGCTGGTGTGTTATAAAAGCAACGACGACGACGACGACGACAACAGTAGTTGTAATCATGGTTCGTTGTCATTATGTTTCAGTAGGTTCTGAATCTGAGACTCTGTCCGACATTTGTACATTTAACGCCTTGTTGTTAAGCAGCTCTGTCTAACGTAAAGTTGCCCTATCTAACGTGAAACGACACAATCTGCCGTGAAGGAACACCGTGTAACGTGAAGCAACACCGTGTAACGTGAAGCAGCACTGTCTAACGTGAAGCTGTGCATTTCTATTGACAGACGTGCCGGAGTGCCGCCAACCTTCTCCCCAGTCCCTCGTCCTTTAGTCGTCAGCCCGGTTGTGCCGCTGTATCCCGTGGCAGCGAAGGTACGACATTCTTCCTCGCTTCACAACGCACACCAAACAACTGAATTAACGTGAATTTAACATTAAGGTTAAGATGTAGCCATGCTTATTACCAATCACGTACATTCGCGCACATTACAAACTCACGACAGACATATGTTTATGGTTTGACAATGAATTCACCTAGACCCACGACAGACATGTTTATGGTTTAAACAATGAATTCACCTAGACCCACGACAGACATGTTTATGGTTTAAACAATGAATTCAACTAAACCCAAGACAGACATGTTTATGGTTTAAATAATTAATTCACCTAGACCCACGACAGACATGTTTATGGTTTAAACAATGAATTCACCTAGACCCACGACAGACATGTTTATGGTTTAAACAATGAATTCACCTAGACCCACGACAGACATGTTTATGGTTTAAACAATGAATTCACCTAGACCCACGACAGACATGTTTATGGTTTAAACAATGAATTCACCTAGACCCACGACAGACATGTTTATGGTTTAAACAATGAATTCACCTAGACCCACGACAGACATGTTTATGGTTTAAACAATGAATTCACCTAGACCCACGACAGACACGTTTATGGTTTAAACAATGAATTCACCTAGACCCACGACAGACATGTTTATGGTTTAAACAATGAATTCACCTAAACCCAAGACAGACATGTTTATGGTTTGACAATGAATTCACCTAGACCCACGACAGACATGTTTATGGTTTAAACAATGAATTCACCTAGACCCACGACAGACATGTTTATGGTTTAAACAATGAATTCACCTAAACCCAAGACAGACATGTTTATGGTTTAAACAATGAATTCACCTAGACCCACGACAGACATGTTTATGGTTTAAACAATGAATTCACCTAGACCCACGACAGACATGTTTATGGTTTAAACAATGAATTCACCTAAACCCAAGACAGTCATGTTTATGGTTTAAACAATGAATTCACCTAGACCCACGATAGACATGTTTATGGTTTAAACAATGAATTCACCTAGACCCACGACAGACACGTTTATGGTTTAAACAATGAATTCACCTAGACCCACGACAGACATGTTTATGGTTTAAACAATGAATTCACCTAGACCCACGACAGACATGTTTATGGTTTAAACAATGAATTCACCTAAACCCAAGACAGGCATGTTTATGGTTAAAATAATTAATTCACCTCGGCTTACGCTTGAGTGCCAGTCGTCTCTGACGACATCATGAGTTCACAACTTGTCTCTGGTAAAGATGGTCAGCTAAAATGGCGGCACACCAAATATCACGTGACCCCGTGACGTCACATGATATGCTTCTATAGGCAATTAGGCATACACTCGACATATACGTAAATTCGGTGTGAATTTTCAGAGGACCCCACTACTCGTGCAAGGTCTGTTGTTTGGACGCCCCCGAGGTTGGCGCCCAGCCCCCGTCGCCCCGGGCAACGGCAACCCCCTCGCTTCCAGTGTGGCGTGTGCGGCAGGGGGTTCTCACGCCGGACCAACCTGACCGTGCACCTGCGCCTGCACACCGGCGACAAACACCAGTGTCACCTCTGCTACGCGTCGTACGTCACCAAACGCGACCTCCACGTGCACCTCAGGAAGAAACACGTCTGATGTAGAACAGTCATAGTATGCACAATCAGATTGTGCATGATAGTCATCATACTGGGGCATCACGCACTAGTGTGGATGGTCGGTTTCAGGATTGCTGGCTTCATGTTATCTGGAAGTGAAATAAGAGTATTTGTGTTTGGGAATATAGGTTTAGGGTGGGGTGGATGGGGAAAAGTACAAGTCAATGATGGGGGAGGGTGGGGGTGTGGTAGGGATGGGGTGGAAGGGGGACAGGGGTGGTGCTGTGTATTGTCTATTGGAGGTGCCTGAAGGGTGCAGTTATCAGGTTAATGTCCTGCAATGCACCCTTACAGGAGTCGAGAATGTTGTGGATAAATACATTAGATGGAAGTTTGTTCCACTGGGCTATAGTTCGGGGAAAGAAGCTGTATTTGTAGTTGTTGGGGGAGGTGGATATTTGCCTGTATTTGTGTGGGTGGTTGGATCTTGTTTGGCTGTGTCCGGGCATGACGTATTGGTTGGGATTTATGTCTAAGAGATTGTTTGTTATTAAATATATACCTGGTGCCTGGTGGTAAGTCTGGCCTCAGCCCTCCTCTGTTCTAGGGTTGGCCAGGAGAGGGCAGAGGCCAAGGTGGATCCAGATGTTTCCCAGCTGTAATTATGGACCACGTGCTATGTGAATAAATGATTTATTTGAGTATAAAAAATTTCACACTAAGATACAGCGTATTTAGTATCAGGACGACTGTAAGCTAAGGATTCTGTGTATGACCAGAGCTATTAGATAGAAGCTGGGACACTCCCCCGTGGAACCAAACGCGCATAGATCTCGCTCATTCTCCGGCGTCTCGTCGTTTAGTACGGTGTCTGTTTTAAATTTGTATACCATCCGTGTGAGGGCGCTGTGTGTTCAAGAGCCCCAGCTCGGATGTATTAGCTTTGGTTGAACCTCGCAGCATATGTTACATGATGCAAAACACTGTTACTTATTCTAGAAAGACATTGAATTAAGTCAAGGTATTACCATATTAGAGTTGTATTCAAACATCGATATCACATACGCATAATAAAAATATTGATATCACATAAAAAAAATGCATTGAGACGTATGTGATGTACTCGTTGTTTGTTCTATAATGAATAATAAAAGTTTCATTTTACCGTGTTGCATATTACATCTTCTAGTGACATTCATACCTTCTTCATGTTGTCTAAGCATTAATTGCATGCTCTTATGGTCTACTGGTTGGTAAATCACGAAATGTCATGATTATGACTGATGACAACCTTGACTTAGTCTTAATAATAGAGTTTGTAATTTGATATTACTACAACAAACAAAATCTAGCCAAGCTTAAGCTCAACCAGGGCAGAGAATGACAGTAGGCGTGTCACACTCACAGGCATAGGCCATAACCACATAATCCTCACTGAGTGTTCTCGTGTCTACTCCTTGATTCAAAAGAACGTTCATTGTTTTGTAGAACTTCACGTCTTTCGTAATTCCTGGGCGGGTGGAACAACCTACTATTCCGCATATCGGCACCTTCGTTGTCGCCTTGTCGGGAATCAAAATGGCGCACGTACCCATAGTGCATTGCAACATTCATTTCGTGACGTCACATGAAAACAAGCAATTGACAGCGCTGGTCATTGACATTGCTGCTTATCCACCAACTGCCGGTTACTGTGTTAGTGTGCTTACGCAAGTAGCACACAATCCATGCATCCTCCATAACTATTTCTTGGTATTTTTATAAATGGTCTAGATGATCGTATTAACGACTGAGTTAGGAGTTAGTTTAATACCATCTGCCAGAAAGGGCCACATACTTTCCACCGACGCAGTTTCACACAGAAATACCCGCACTGAATGTTTGACGAAAACTACGTGACGTATAGAACGATTCGGATCGCTACTCGTGTTTTCATGCTATATTTCGAAGATACAGAAAACTGTCCTGGCCACTTTGGGCCGTTTATATATGTTGGAACAATAACGTGTCAGGATTCGACTTAGCGTTAACCAACGAATACTTTTTACCGGATAAATGCGAATGTTTAACTAACATGAGATCAAATAATCTCAGATTGTTTTACTTTATAATCGTTAGCAAAGTGCGACTGCTTTACACAGCAATAGCTTGGAACAGGCGCATTACCTGTCAAATAATCTAAACTTGTAATATCTAGCAGGACCCTCTTGCATCGGCAGAGGCAGAGGGGGTGGAGGTGGGGGAACGTAATCTGCTGGCACACCGAATATAAAGCTATACGCATTACATTGAATTAGTAACACAGATCGTCACTAGAGACGCCAGCAGTCCTTCCAACAATGTTTATGTGAAGCTAAGGTTGGTAGCCGCTAACTGTAAGTTCTATATTTCTGTTGACAGGCGGACCGGAGCGTCCCTATATTGCCCTCCCAGTTCCCACACTTTGGGGCTTCGCTGGGTTGCGCCACTTTTCCAATTATCAATGAAGGTAGGCAGTTTCGCCGTTTCCGATGCAACCCGTCGAAGCAATGCAGTCCTTCTTACAAAATGTAGATCATATAAATTATGTGCTTCTTAGATATAAAATATGTAATTGATATTTCTAGTGAACAATCTGCTTGGAAGCCACACGTGTTGTACAAAGACAGGTTGTATATAGCGGTGCTTTACATGATACGATTAAACAATATGAAGATTTTTCATGAACCCATTGAGCTCTGAAATAACTCGTAAATTAGTGTGCATTTTTAGTAATGAATACTTCATCGTGTGTTGAAGCAACAACATGCTTAAGGTTAGGTTGTACATTACCGGTGACACGCCTGCATACATGCACATGCACACGCACTCACACAAACACACGCACGCACGCGCACACACACATACACACACACCATACCATACATACCTGGTACACACGCACGCACGCACGCACGCACGCACACACTCACTCACACACACACACACACACACCCACACACACACACACACACACACACACACACACACACACACACACACACACACTAAGACCTCCAGTGTGTACTTTCAGAGGCGGTCTCCCCCCACCAGCCTCGGTCCGTCGGCCGCGGGATCCTCGACCCTCTCGGCCCACGGCTACCGTCCTCATCCGTCGCCCGCAGATTCGTTTTCCCGCGCTTCCAGTGCACTGTTTGCGGGAAGCAGTTCTCCCGCAAGGACAACCTGGTAGTCCACTCACGCCTGCACACTGGGGACAAACACAGATGTCACCTCTGTGCCGCGTCATATGTCACGAAGCGGGACCTTCTGAATCATGTCAAGACAAAACATCACCAGCCCGACGATACGTGACTGCGTGTAGTGGCTTGTCGTAGTCTGCCGGTAACAGCCACCTGTGTGAGACACGTTACAGAAGCTGACGTGATCCGCCGACATGCTCTTGTTCTGGTCATATCATATAAGTAGAATGTGTTGCTCTAACGACAGACCCTCGTTTGGGTCATATTACACAATGAACCATTGTTCTCTAATGCCACGCCCGACTGTCAGGTACACGTTCCTGTGACGACAGACACGTGTTCGGGTCGTGTCACATAAGTAGAACTTGTTGTGCCAACAAGAACTCAGCACATGACTTCAGCTCGGTGTGGATAATACCATCGGTCTTGGTTTTAATAAAATATCCACTCGACAACAATACGATTTTAGAAACTACGTTTTGGTTTGCTTGTCTCTCTACACAGGTAATTCCGAACATGGAGTAAAACTCATCCTTGCGTGTCTGGAAAACAACTCATGACATTCAAGCCAGACGAATGTTTCTAAATATTCTAAAATGAGCAATTTCTTCAGGAATAGCCATATGTGAATGAAAGTGAATGAATGAATGAGTGAAAGTTTATTTAACAACAACAGCAACACAGGAATATACAACATATTATGGGGAAATAATACAATACATAATGGTAAAGACAATACAATATAATACAATTCCATGATTGGTGAATCGCTGCTGCTGTTAAAGGGACATATCAGAAGTTATATGACTTGTAAGGCGCTATGCCCTTTTTAAGGTGGTATTCTTATTACACTTATTATAAATGGAAAACAATAAGGACATTTATGACAATCCGGTCGTATGTATATTGTGTTAAAGCATGCTTACAACGTCTTGTGCAGCCACATTGAATAGCGTGTCTTTCATGATTCGGCCACGTCAAATGTATACACCATCAGAATGTAATGTTGTCCGTGAAAACTTAGAAATAACTTAGAAATGCTTTGACGAATCATTGCTTACTGGAGCCTTTGACAACTTGGGATATTCAGCTCCCACACACATCCAAATAATTCCAATGCTCTTCTAAATAACAACTAGACCCTATTCCTTTGCTCAATGCTCAATGCTCAATGACCCGAAGTTGGACCATACAATGCAGTCTCTCTGCGCAACGCCGCAGGAGTTCACTGCGTCACTCGGGAACTTCCTACGGTCGGCTCTGTCTGGGGGAAGCGGAGAAGAACTCAGCACAAGAAAATGTAATAGTCAACATGAATCCTCTTCGCAATGTGCTCATACTTTGAGACGTGTAAGGTTCGTTATGTTGTCTTCCGGGAATGGAGTACATTTGCTACCTCATATCAACATTTAACGATGCAAGATTGCACACAGAGGCGAAATCCGAAATGTATAAATACCGCGAAGTTGTTGGTTTACCCAGAATCCAAAATGGAACGCGAAACCTGCCTTCCTGCGATAATTATCATTTTTTAAGTTTTCGGTCTTTTTTAAGTGAGAACTATTTCTAAATAAAACGTATTATCATAACATGTAATTTGTCTTTCACTTGCAATACCATAGGCGCGCTCAGGGGACCTAGTGGACACGCGCCATTCTGGACATTGATAACGTCCCCGCTCCATCCATGCCTTAGTCTGTCATCTCTTATTCCGCCCATCAATACAGATTTATTACACACGCGCGCACGCACGCACGCACGCACGCACGCACGCACGCACGCACGCACGCACACACACACACACACACACACACACACACACACATAGTCAAGGTGTATTTGACGGCGTGATTTGTGCCGGAGATGCCACCGAGTGCAGCAGGGGTTGGCCAATAGTTTGTTTGTTTGTTCGTTCGTTTGTTTGTTTGTGTGTTTGTTTGTTTGTTTGTTTGTTTGTTTGACGATTTGCATTCATGACTGTGCCATTTCGCTGAGAGCCGTATGTCGCTCAGTGTTAGCAGAACATAGTAGTGTGTTCCTTGTCGCCGCCCGGCTGTGCAGTGACCAGTGCGTATGTCTTTTTACGTTTGCAATACTTTTAATACGTAGCGCATGTAAGTCCATCCTGCAAATGGGCTGTAGCGTTTTACATTTTTCCGGGTATTATAAACTATTCGCGTGACGTTTCTGCGCATGCGCGAGTCAGTCGTAGTTACATTACATTAACGCTTCCCGCTGAATCTCATATTAAATACATATTTAGTCTGATATATATCAGCCACTATGAGCAAAAGGACGTGTATAACATTTCAGCTAAGCTATCTGTCGTAAACAAGCACGAAGCAAACCGGTTTTGAGGCATGTTTTGATAGGAAGCGCAAATCACGTGACCACAGTGCGCCATAGTAAGTGAGAATGATTTAAACAAACGTAATATTATAATGTATTGAACGAAATGTTAAGCAACTCTTCACAATAATCACCACGGGAGAGTGAACGAACAGTCCGTGGCATTGGTACCATAAATGCTTTGCGATTTGCTGCACATTGATGATTTCACATTCATCGCGCGTGCGCAAAAACGTCACCTGGATAGTTTATAATGCCCAGAAAAATGTAAGCGCGATGGCGCTACATATACACAGAGACGCAGAACACGGTTTACAGTATTCATGCCTGACAATTGTTGTTATGTAAATTTGAGCAGTAATTTTGCCACGCCAGTTACGTATAACGCCTCCAATTGATCGGCAAATGGTTTACGTAGTTCTGACCCATACGAAAACATGGCATTTGTTATGTTATATCATCTATATTATCATACTATGACATGGTTCCAAAGCATCACGGTATATCGTGCTTTATACACTGCTGTGTACTGTCGAAGGCGTGTGTACCATTATGAACGATAGTAATACGTCCGTCTAATTCTGATAACAATGACCCGAATATAAAACAGGAGTTTCGAAAACATAGAAGACGTCACTTTTCTTCTGATTAGGCGTAGAAGATTCATCAAAATATCGTGTCCAGTGAGCAAAATTTCCAGAAGGGAAACGATCGATAACACGCGCGCACGCGCGCACGCGCGCACGCACGCACGCACACACGCACACACACACACACACACACACACACACACACACACACACAGAGTTACATAACCCATCAGTACGGAGTACGACATAATTGGTGTGTGTGTTTGATTGACAGCCGAGCTGGATGAGTGCCCGGGGCCCGTCTGACTCGGACACCCTCGGCTACCCTGCCTTGTCGTCTGCCTTCAAAGGTAGGACCGTTGGCATTTGCCTTTCGTTTTCTCTTGGATCCAAATATGTGGCAAAGTTCGTCTACTTGGTGGAATTCAATTAACTTTAATATCCTAAAAAAGGATACTCTGATCATACTCATCATAGAACTCATGATCACATCTAAAATGTGTAACAGACTGTCTAAGAACAGAAATGAAATCCGAAATGTAATCACATCAAAAGCGCATATACATCAGTATCACTGATGCAACATTCTAATCGCCACAGACACAACACTCCTGCTGTAACAGACCGTTTTGCATTTCATACAACGGTATCTCCTTCCAGATGGAAGTATGTAACGTCTGTATGGAGCGGGTGATCAGACTCAGCAGCAACTCCTCGAGATTGCACGGTCGATAATTTTGGCCCGATTTGGTGTAGACAGTAACAAACTGGAGTAGCTCAGTGAGCATTCCTCACAGTAAGCTGCTGAATTAGATGTCAGCATATCTCATCCAGCAATGCACCCGGTGATGCTTTGGCAAATGGAATCTAGGCGTTAGCAACCAGCCAACCACCTCTGACAAAACACAATTGTGAAGTCCACCTTTTATCGCGCTCTGTGTGATGACAGTGTACGGTATAATAATATAATATGAAGGTTTATGTAGCGCCCCTTTCAGCCTAAACTGCTCAAAGGCGGTTTAGAAATTCGATCATTAAGACACATACAGATATAGTCAAATGCATGTAAATGAAACCCCAGTGAATATGAGCCCTTGACGCGCCGTGGTGCCTTCATATATAATATACAATACCAACGAAGACGTAATTTGGCGTATTTTTCAGGTGTCCAGAGATTTATTGGGACCCAGCAGCCTCCTGGCGACTTCTCTCTCCCGCAAAAGAATATCCCCACCCTAGGCTTCTGCTGTACCTTCTGTGGGAAACGTTTCTCCCGCAAGGACAATCTGCTTGTCCACTCACGCCTGCACACCGGTGACAAGCACAAGTGTCACCTGTGTGACGCGTCGTATGTCACAAAGCGGGGCCTTCAAAGTCACGTGTGGAAAAAACACGGAATATTAGACGAGTGAGTATGTGGTGGGTGCGGACTGTCACCCGTCATTCTGTCTACATTTAGTACATCAGGAACAAGTTTTGCCCGTAGCCTGTGGCCATGCGTGGTTGACGTGTCTTTGTGCGTACTTGCTTACGCATCCTTTATAATGGGAATGCGAGACCGATCCGTATTTTTCAGTATGGAAGACAGCAACCTTATTTATAAATCATGTCTCCTTGACCAAGGTAGTATGTTCATTACAAACGCCTCCTTCACCCAGGGTCATAAAATACAGAAAAAGATAATTATAAGTACTAATCTCACGTGTAGATTAGTTGTCTATGTGCATGCATGCGTGTGCCCGCGTGCGTGTGTAGGCCTACATAATACAATATGATTTGGCTGTTGTTGTTTATTGGGCAAGAGATGCTTTGCAACATCACATATATCAGAACACATACATGCTTATGTTTTGCCTCATTAAAACCATTTCATTTATATGTTCATGATAACATAAGTGAGTTGGCTCGGCCAAAACATTTTCAAATTTCAGACTCTACAAAACCCACATTTGCACTTGTGTGGGACACTCGTTTCACAAAAACTGTAATTTCTCTCAAAAGTCCACCTCTTCCCTGAAAACTGGGGGTCAACTATATATCCAGTCTTAACCAAAATGACGAAAGGGATATCACACAAGCCGCCCCCTTCCCCCCATCCCGGTTTCAAAACTTAGACCTATATCCACCGAGGTAAAGTTGTAGACGATTCTACGTTTACGAAATTTGGCGCTTGTTTGTTAGTAAAACGTTGTTTTTTCGAGCAACAAATCTTCTGCGGTTGTAAGAGGGATATATTTTGATTCTTTTTAATAAAATGTTTGAAGCACTGACGACGTGTTTCGGCGCAGTTTATTGATGGTATGGTGTGTTGTCTTCTGGTGGCTTCAGGTGCTGGCAGTAGCGTAGGTGCTGAGTGGTTCTATTGTTGTCGCTGTCTCACCGATGTTGTGCCGTTACATAAGGGATACAAGTCTCGCTTAACCGACTCTCGCTCGGCTGCGAGACTTCGCCGAGAAAATAGGCTGGTGAAACTTACGTTATACCGTTGCTCGAAGCTGTCAGATGTTGCGTGTTTAATAATAATTAATGTCATACAATATGTTTGCTTTTAATAACGGAATTACGTTATAAAATATATGTACACAAAATGAAAAGTAAAAATAGTTAGTATTGAAATTAAAAACTAACAACAACATAATTGTCATTTCTTATTATTTTGTGTGACGAGTTTAATTTTGAATAGTGCTTTTATGGTAAAACATTATCTGATAATTTTTTTAGATTTCAAATTCGGCCTGAGAGCCAATCGTCGTCTTTACCCTATTGTGTGGGTAACGACGTCCTGACGGTCACAAACGCACAGCATAATTTCCCGAGGCAGTAGGAATCAGTTTCAAAATGGCGGCTACTTGACGGCGCCTGAGTAAACCGTTTGAGGAAACCGTCTGTCGGAGATCGTCCTGGACATGGCGTGTTATGCAGTCTTGAGAGTTTCCATGGTGTTGTTTAGTTTGTGAGATATTACTTAGAACGTTACTTTTGATAGTTGGTTGACAATAATCATGATATGGTAGAGCTCGGTTGTCTCCATGTGCATGACCTGTGGCTGGTTTATTTTTCGGATCGTTCAAACTGCTTTATAACAGTTGGTGGTTACATGTGTTATATTCCATTCACTTTGTTGTTTTATCTAGTAGTATCCGTAGCCAGTGTCGTACTATTAGACTGTATTTGTAGTTGGCCATGCAGTCGTAATGACAATTGTGCTAACATGTTAATATGTAATAACGGAACACTATATGTACTAGGCCTATATATATATATATATTTGTTATAGTATATCCAGTTTGTTTTTCAAAAATGGTATGTGTAACTGCATTCATATTTGTGTGCCAGAATGTAAAACAATTTCGGGCCCCTTATAGCGAGTTGCCACTTCAGAATATCATCTGCTAATGAATCCTCCTAGTGATGACGTCAGTAGTATCATAACCATGCCTCTTAACAAGATGTACATCACTACTGTTTGTATAAAACAGTTAACAACAATATACGACTACGTGACAACAATGATACTGTTGTGTGCATCACAACCATTGACGAATTGTCCAACCTCTATTTACACTTGGTATTTTGTTGTGTTTGCAGCTCCCGCCATTAGCACCACCGATGGACGACGTCTACGCAATGTGGACAACCATCGCCGGCGCCATCTTGCGAGTCGACGGCAGCTTCGTGTCGGCTCGCGTCGTCAAGCGGCGCCACCAGCGCTTCACCACGCGCGACATCGTCATGGCGATGCGCGCGATGACGCGTACGCGAGACAACGCCGACTACGTGGGCGAGATGCGCCACCTGGTGCACAAGGTGAAGATCTTCTACAAATGTCCGCCGTCGCTGATCCGAGAAACGGCGCTGTTGAGGTATGGTCTGACGTTGGAGGGATACACAGAGCAGTACTTCAAGGACCCACGGCCGGTCAGAGGAGGCCCCTTCGACTGGAACTCTTACCTGGCAATGGTGATGGAAAACTCGCCTTTTGAGACGAGCTATCCGCTTCCGAATCACTGAAGAGCATTGGTCACGCTATAGTTAAACGAAGGCAACTGCTCCTCTACCCAGATTTGGCAGAGCAATAATTTGTAACAAGACGTCTGCTGTCTAGAACGTGGGGAAGTTAAACATAAAATGGTATTGCGAGTAACTCTGCTCGCGTCGGAATTATTAACTCTGAAAGGTTCTCATTGGAATTGTAGTTAATTCAGCCAGGTCCTACCTTTTTAATAGTACAAAGAAGAATTTCATTATCACTTTAACTTTAACGTTTGCGAGTCGTATGCAGCTGTAATCGTACGACAGAGTGACGTAATAGTTCCAATGATCGAATCAGGCAACCGACCGTATATGATTATTTGAGCTCTACGCCTCGTACTAGACAAGACTATTGCAGGGGCATGCAGTTCGCGAAAAGTGTAATTTGTTGTAATTCCGCCAAAACAGTGCACCTATAAATTGTATTTTGACATACCTTTTGAATTGATATTATAATTGTCTCCTCGGTACTATTATGAAAAGGGTAATCCGACATAATCCCATCCGGACAGAATCCTCTCAGTCAAAATCCCCTCGAACAAATTCCCCTCCGGACAAAATCGCCTCCAGACAAAACCCCCCCATTCACTTAGGGTTATATGTTGGGGTTAGGTATGGGGTTAGAGTTAGGTGTTGGGGTTAGGTGAATTGAAACGTTAATAAGGGGATTTTGTCCGAGGGGATTTTGTCCGAGAGGATTATATCCGTTGGATGCTATGAAAAGGTATCTCCTTGTCACAGTCAGTCCAGTTGTTTGTACGTTCCGACATTGTTTGCAAGGCGGTAGTGTTTGTCACCATCGTTCGTGTCAGTTTGAACTCATTAATCGTTCCACGAGAATAGAAATGATAGTGTTACGACGGTGTTCAAAGTTTATGAAGCGAACTGGTTGTGATGTAAATAAAACATTGCCCATATTGAAACAAGTTAGTTAGCATAAGTGCGTATTGCGAATGTTTTTATTTTAAACGTAGCTAAAACCGGTTCGTCGAGAATACTGCGTTTTATTAATTGTGCAACATATGGTGTTCATTTCTCCGAAAGACAGTCGCATTGACATTGTATTGCCGTAAAATCTATCTGGTGAAATGACTGTTTTATTGATGTGACTGGGCATAGTTTGGAAATATTCCCAGTATCAATCTTGTATGATGGACAGCGGTTTTTATTGTAGAAAACTATAACTTTTATAACAATAAACTGTTTTCAATTACCTACGTCCTGGTGACGTGTTGTATATTAATGAATTATTTGCCATTGGAGTTTGGATCTCAGCAGTTCGTTCTATAAAACTTGTGCCGGTAGTTGACTCTTTAAAGACTGTCGCGTTGCTAGATGTTACTAGACGTTACTAGACGTTACTAGACGTTACTAGACGTTACTAGATGTCCGTGCGAGCGAAGTCGCTGTTACACAGTGTCATGTCAATGTCGCCATTGTTTTGTTACATACAGTGATCATCATATGCACGTGGACGTGTTATCATTTGCGAAAACAACAACGATTTAAATTTGATAATGTATATAACGTGAACAGTTACTAATGACCAACAAGTAAAGTACGGCAATTATTACATTCACATGTAATGGTAATGATAGTAAAATGAAATCACAACAGTAATATGCTTTTAGACTGGCCTACGTTTTTGGGTGGTGAATTACACATTTGTTCGTCAGTGTACATCGTTCTATTAACCGCGGAAAACGGTTGCATGTTTCATTTGGGTGTGTAAGTGAAAAGGGAAAGACACAGGTAGAGTGCGAGGGGAGTTAGAGTGGAGAGAGAGAGGGGGGAGAGAGAGAGAGAGAGAGAGAGAGAGAGAGAGAGAGAGAGAGAGAGAGAGCGCGCAAGTACGATCTGTATGTATTTGTGTGTGTATATATATATATATATATATTGGATATAAACAGTATATAGGTAGATACACACATACACACATATATTGGACACCTCACACGGTGACGTGTAGTAATCTACAGTTCACTGGACATGTCCATGAGTTCGACAATGACGCGTTCTGGTCACTGGATGGTGTACAGATGATCCTTGTGGATCTGTTTGTGGTCGACGTGGATCTCGTCGCTACACGCCTGACACAGTTTCGCGTGGAAGACGCCATCTGCAAGACAAGACGAGCAGAAGAGACAGCGAGTCTGCTGAGGTTTGCAGATGATGTACATACAGAGATAACTGGTCAAATTCTGGATTATGTTTATATTTTGAAGAACTGTTGTTGCTTATGGTATGTATAATATATATATATATATATATATATATATATATATATATATATATATATAGTATTTATATATAAATATATATATATATATATAGTATTTATATATAAATATATATATACGTACATATATTGACACATGCTGCACACACGCGCGCACACACACACACACACACACACACACACACACACACACACACACGTACATATATTGACACACGCATACATGCACACACACACACACACACACACACACACACACACACACACACACACACACACACACACACACGTACATACTGCCGATTCAGCACGTGGTTCGAAATAGTTAACGGAAGAGTGCCAGCCCCCTAGTATTTTATACTTTGTTGTTAAGACTACAACATGCCTGCTGAATGTTTACTGTCTGCCAATCTGTGTTTAGTTACTTTATTAAGTTCGGAACAATGTTTGCAATTTGCAACACGTTCAAATGGTAAACATAACATCCAGTTTCAAAACAAAATTGGCAATAATGCCGAGGCGGGCAGTTTTAACCGCAATACCTTTTGATGTTTAACTTTCCTACGGTCTAGACAGTATACTTCCCATTACAAATTGTTTGTCCAATGAAGTACCACAATAACTAATCCGACAGAGGGCGCTCTAACGCAACTAGGGTCTTTGTGCCGTCTTTTACGTATTCTTGACGTATGTAAAACGCGGCACGGTTTTGCGGAACATTTTGCGGAAAGCTTGTTTAAATCATCCTACAATCAGCTGTTGAACTCGCATGACCCCGAAGCCTCACACATAGCTAAAGATAGATACAGGCTGACATATCCGTCAACGTGAAGGCATAACATGTACATTAATGTACAATACGGCATGTCCACATACAAACTATCGCTGGCTACGCACATGCACGGTCAATATCTAATTGAGGATGATTTAAACAAGCGTTCAGTAAAACATGCAAACAAATCCACTTTAGTCGCTGGAGGCGCTGATACGTAACTAGGGTCTAGTTGCGTATTAGCGCCTGTAGCGACTAACGTGGATTTGTGGAACCTCATTCTGGGCAGCTGACACACTCGCTTTAACAATACGACACAACATAAACAACCCACCTTCTTCCGCCCGACACAGCGGGCAAACGAGGGTCGCGTTCGGCTTGAAACACCACGAGCAGAAGTTCCTGGTGGTGTTTGACTTGGTGCCACGATATCGACACTCAATGTGGATCGTGTTGTGGCACATTTCGCACAGAAACAGTCCTCCTACAACAACGTGAAATTAGCCGTGCACAACATCGAATCGTACGTGCAAAGCATGACATCAAATGTGCACGACATCGAATCGTACGTGCACAATATGACATCAAATGTGCACGACATCGAATCGTACGTGCACAATATGACATCAAATATGCACGACATCGAATCGTGCGTGCACAACATGACATACTTTACGTCAGACGTACATAACATAACGTCATTTTCTCTTACATCTGGATAGTGCAGTAGGGAATACGAGCTTCAAACTTTTTGAAATTGTCTAATTTTTAAATACAAACGTCCACTTATTCCCCATACACTCACGGGGTCGGCCTGGAGTGTACGAGTCGTGCCCACTTGACCTGGTCTGTCACGTCTTCCTCTTTCAGTCACCGTCAACTCCGTGTCTTACTTTACACTGTTCGGCTATCTTTTTGTTGGTCTTCATTTTTTCACAGGGACTCGCAATTTTGCAGCTTTACTCAAGTAGTGGTCTTTTCTCTTCTCTGCATGTGGCCGGCCATACCAGCAAAGCCGGGCATCACTTAATTTATTTTCTATCCCCTCGACTCCCGCTAGCTGACACAGTTCCTCGCTTGTTTTATGTTCCCCCAGCGAGATGTCCATCGTCCATCTATCATTCTCATCCCAGGCTTCACAAGGAGGAGTTCTTCCCCATATACTATATTTCGCTGGACACAAGCACGCACGCACGAACGCAAGCACTCTCTCTCTCTCTCTCACATACACACGCACGCACACACACACGCGCACATACGCACATACACACACGCACGCACGCACGCACACCCACACGCACACACGCACGCACGCACACACACACACACACAGACACACACACACCCACACGCACATACACACACACACACACACACACACACACACACGCACACACACACACACACACACACGTTGCATTGGCAGAAAATACACACACACACACATTGCATTGCATTGGCAGAAAATCCGATCAAGCCTACACAACCTTCACGCTGTATACATTCTTTCTCTTAAGACAATTACAAAAGTATTGTAACTCAAAATGCAACTTTGATAAATGTATGTTTACGTATTCTCGAAATCGGCATCATGTGACGATCACGTGAATCAGCAAAAGAAACGACACGTTAAAGTAGTTACGATGACGTCACGAGAAACACAATCACGTAACCGTCAGTTCCCACGAGCAGGATCAAGATTACGATGACCGCTCGGGTGTCCGACATCGAGAATGCAGAAATACAGTGTGACACATTAATATCAGAATAATACTCAACCTGGAACATTTGTCGCGAGACAATGAACAATCGCTGCATACGGCTGGCCAGCCCAACACCTGCTGCAGACAAGCCTATTCATTGGTGTAGTCCGGTTGATCCATTTTTATCTTTCATAAAAGGACCCAAAAATTACCGAAACGTTTCTGACAATCTTCCACACGTTGACGGCATGGAACGTTTCAAATAGAATGTGTATTGGTTTTGTTTACGTAAGAATTCAGCTCGTTGCTCGTTAAACTCTATGACGTAAAATCCCTAATAAAGCGGTAAATGCACTTACGAGGTTAGATTCACGTGATCACTCCTCGCTTCCGCGAAATCATGCGGTTAGATCAACGAGCAAGGTCTGTATTCTAGGAAATAATTTTGGTAATTTAAATAATTTGAAGAAATGAAATAACTGAACCCGGCGTCGTTCACTGTCATTAAAACCGCGATTTGGGTTATTATTTTCACTAAACAAAAAGTCAGAAGAGGGTCGCAAATGATGATGAGGAAGACTAAGGCTGAGATGAAATGACAGCATGAAACGAAACATCCAGAGGGCTGGCATGTACAGCCATGAATAGATACCGGGACCATCCCGGTGAGAGGATGCCCTATTGTTCTGCTTAGGTTAAACGATGTAAAAGAATACAGAAATCGAGGCTTGCGTCATTCCGGACAATCAGAAGAAAAACAAGACTAACAACAACATAATGTGTAAACCTATATTGGTGGGTGTGTTATCTGGGTAAACTATTCGTCTCTGAATTAATTGCACACGTCTAAACATACGCATACACTCACACAGACAATTACATTCGTACAACCAAATACGCTTCAGCCCACCCCGAGCATGCAAGCGCTCTCACACGCGCACGCACAACACGCGCAATCGCACGCGCGTCTACAAAACAAAGGCGCCCATACGTCCATGCTCACGCACACAACATTCACATGATCGCACACCCAACCGCGCATAAACGCACGCACATACACACATTATATATATATGTATATTATATATAAAATATATACACATATATATATTTTATATATAATATATACATATATATATAATATATATTATGTGTGTATTATATATAATATATATATATAAAATATATATGTATATATAAATATATATATATGTGTGTGTATATATGTATATAGGCCTATGAGTATATATGTATATATATACATATATATATATATATAATACGCACATAATATATTATATATATGTATATATTATATAATATATATATAATATATATAATATAATATATATATGTATATAGTTTATATATATAATATATATATATATGTATATATATATATATATATATATGTATATACATATATATATATATATATATATATATGTATATATATATATATATATATATATATATATATATATATATATATATATATATATATATATATATATATATATATATATAAATTATATATATATATATACATATATATATATATATATATAATGTGTGTGTGCGTGCCTCTATGCGCGGTTGGGTGTGCGATCATGTGAATATATTTGCTATAGTGACTTTTAATTTGCATCGAATTCTGTCTTTAATAATTCAAGTAGTCACGTGACCTGTATTGTTCCTTCCTAACAACCAGGCGTACGTGTGACGTCGAGGTGCACGGCCGTGTTTTATCGCTCCGTTCAGATGTCGACTCCACCAAGTCTTTCTCCTGCTGCCGCTACATGACCGAGTCTTGGCCGACGTCGTCTGAGGATCGCCGACGGCGATGACAGGACAATCTGCAGGAAGGGCTGCTCGCGACACTCGACGTAAATTGAATGTGATCAAGTTGTCGAAGCTGCACTTAGAAAGACTGACATGCGTTGTAAAGACTGACATTCGTTTTTATTTGTTTAGTGTAAGTAATTTAGGTTAATAAATATCATATATGTCACTATAATTTATTTTAGGTAACAATGATGAGAGGAGAGATGTAATATTCGCGTAACATTTCGCAACAAATAAAACTGATCAATTTAAATGTGTTGTATTGTTTGTTTCACATATGAAACAGTTGATCCCAGTCACGCAATCGCTGGAGAAGTAACGCAGCGAATTATTTCAACATCGCCGTGGTTGCCAGAACTTATAATACTGGGTCTAATCTATATATGTATATATATATATATATATATATATATATATATATATATAAATTATATATATACATATATATATATATATATATATATATATATATATATATATATATATATATAATGTGTGTGTGCGTGCCTCTATGCGCGGTTGGGTGTGCGATCATGTGAATATATTTGCTAGAGACTAAGTTCGAAGGGAGAGAGTGTGACTATTTAGGACAACTAACTGTAACCCCAAAAATGGTAGCTATGAAAATAAGAGATATGAAGGATAATAAATCACCAGGAGTGGATGGGATTCCTCCCAAATTACTACTGGAAATTGTAGAACAAATTAGCATACCACTTGCAACAGTGTTCAATTTGGCATTAGAGGAAGGAGTGGTTCCGGTAGAATGGAAAGAAGCAAACATCATACCATTATTTAAAAAAGGATCAAGAAGCAAGTCAGAGAACTATAGACCAGTGAGTTTAACATCGGTGATTTGTAAACTATTAGAAAGACTAATTAAAGATCACTTGGTTGATTTTCTTGTTAAAAATAAATTGATAAACACATTGATAAACATGGGTTTTTTAAAGCGAGGTCATGCTTAACAAATATGTTATGTTTTTTGGAAGATGTCACAAAGTGGGTAGATGAGGGATCACCAGTAGATATAATCTACTTAGATTTTAAAAAAGCCTTTGACAAAGTGCCACACCAAAGATTACTACTTAAACTAAAGGCCCATGGCATAGGAAATAGTATGATTAACTGGATAGAAAAATGGCTTATTGATAGAAGACAAAGAGTAGTAGTTGATGGGGAGGTTTCAAATTGGAAATCTGTTTTGAGTGGAGTACCGCAAGGATCAGTATTGGGACCTATTTTATTCTTAATATATATCAATGATTTGGATGATGACATAACAAGCAAGGTGTTGAAGTTTGCGGACGACACAAAAGTGTTTAGGAAAATAAAAAGTGATGCAGATAGACAGCATTTACAAGATGATCTAAATAAGTTGATCGAATGGTCTGAGAAATGGCAAATGCTGTTTAACTTTGGAAAGTGTAAGTGCCTCCACACAGGACATGGGAATGAAAATGCACAATATACAATGGGTGGTACTGTACTAAATACTACTGTAAAGGAAAAGGACTTAGGTTTAACCATTAGTGCTGACATGAAGGTATCAGAGCAGTGTGGAATTGCAGCAGCGAAGGCAAACCAAATTCTTGGATTAATTAGGCGAAATATAGTATACAAAGAAAAAGAACTAATAATACCGCTTTATAAAACAATAGTTAGGCCTCATTTAGAATATTGTATACAAGCATGGAGGCCATATCGCAAGAAGGATATTGATATGCTAGAAAGAGTACAAAGGAGAGCAACAAAAATGATACCAAAACTCAGGAATATTAGTTATGAAATGCGTCTAAAAGAATGTGGTCTAACAACACTAGAAACCAGAAGATTGAGAGGAGATCAGATTGAGGTTTTTAAAATATTGAATGGGTATGAAAATATTGACAGAAATATTTTTTTCACGGTCAAGGAAGAGAGAAGGACTAGAGGACATGGAGTTGCATTAGCAAAGAAGCAGTGTAGACTAGATATTAGAACATTTTCATTTTCCCAAAGAATAGTAAACGAATGGAACAAATTATCAGCTGATTGTGTAGGTGCTAGAAGTGTTAATATGTTTAAAAATAAAATTGACATATACCTAAGACGGGCAGGGTATACTTAGATAGATAGGTTGGACTCTCGATAAGCCAAACGGCTTCCTTGTCCACCTGCCATCTAGAGTTGATTCTCTAGGTGGCAATCTTGTTCAATCTTGTTAAAATCGATGTACCGACATGTCCCGAAATGCTTTGCGCCGACCAAGCTTCCGCGACTAGCAGGACTCGTCTGAATAGTGCTGCGATATGTATATCTCTTGCATGTCACACCACATCCTTCAGAGGCAATACGACTCGCCACTATGTGCTAGAAAGATGTGCAGCTACACCAGCTTACAGAATCCTCTTGATTCTGGTTCTGTCGGTCGGACATTGCCCATCAGCCGTGCCTGGAGCACTCGCTTAACTGACGCGTGTAGGTTTAACAAGTTGCCGTTCAGAGCCAAGCTCCAGGCAGCATGTGAACAAGGACGCCTACGGATTATCTAGTGTTCACTAAATTATAAAAGTGTACATAAATTAGTATTATACTTAAAATTATAAATATACAAAATTATAAAATGCTACTAATTAAAATATACGTTGTCTCTAAAAATGCATAAGTAAAAGAAAAAGTATACGTTGTCTCTATAAAAATATTTAATAAAAAGTAAAATACATAAAATGTCCTACAGTAATAACAATTTGTTATAATAATAACAAATATTGGTGGTGTTGGCAACCGGGATGTTATGATTGCTCAGATAGCTCCTCTTCTTTATGATATTATAATGTCGCTAAATATGCAATTAATGGAAATGATGTTACATGCATCTAAGCGTGTGAAAGCTTATGATTGTAAACATACGGTCGATCCCACTTTAATATTCACCTCCTTATTTCAGCCACCTGCCAATTAAAGTGACATTCTGATAAATAATTCTTTAACTGTACAGTATACGAAGTCAGCCCTGCTGCAAAAACATGCCCTATCAAATTTGCTAAATTAAATCCACAAGCGATTAAGTTCAAATGTGGGCCGATGATATAAAATACACTAGCGGGTTCAGAGAGGGGAGTCTGGGAGTGAACAAATCCCGCAACTCCACCTCCACCCACCCGTTGAGGCTTGCCCCGAAACCCACCTTCCTGACATCTGAAGATGTGTGGGAGGGGGGGGGGGAGATGCTGTCCAAACTGTTTTCGTACCGACGTCCACTATCTTCAAACTTTAAATATTCCCGGGGTGTACATTAAAGTGAAAATGATCTGAAGAGCAGTCACGTGATCCAGCTACCCAGGGAAGCACACTAACATGGTTTCTAGGGCACGGCAGAGACAGCGCAGACAACTTCTCGTGGTCAGGAAAGCACGTGACCCCGGGTCCCCTACATCCGCCAGCGACTCCGCGACAAAGACTCTCCACACCTTCACTGGACTCACAGTTGCCAAACACGACACGCTCCTTTGTGTGAACAATGTAAGCAAACAAGTAATCAGTATAATCGTGTTCACTGCGGATCAAACGGAGCATTTAGCAGCCGGATTTGCTGTCGCGCATAATCCCATTTAATGCTTTAAATTGACGCTGTCGCATGACGTGGAGAGGACTACAAACACCGTGACACATCTCCGTGTCAATATTAGCCGAGTGTCCACGGTGCTTGTTTAGAAGGCAGTGAGTTCGCACGTCGTGTTGTCTCTGTGCTAATCTGTGTACGACCCTTCACGGACGCGCCACCACGTGTTTCTTACTAGAAACTTCTCCGATGCAATTGTCGCCAGCTGTTGTCACATCGGCAGCTGTCAGGCCTGTGTCACGGTGTTGATGAGCTGTCGAACATGTGAATCTACATCGAAATATCGTCAGGCCAACGATAATTAAACAAGACGCTGACGAGAACCAACGACTAGGTAGGTACCTTTGTTTTATGTCTGGCATTCAAGTAGAAAGAATGGACATGTCATATGCGTGCATGTCCATTTGTGTGGAGCGCAGTCGTGCTGTGTTTGAACATCCGACTCCACACCGGGTTCGAATCTTCTGCTGCCGTTTCGAAGCGTTGCTAAGTTCGTTCGCTCTACTTTTTTTCGGTTTACTCAAGCAAGCACTTGGCGATAGACCGTGGTGGATATTTGTGGACGAATGAATCCTTGTTGCGCAATAATTGCAGCGTTGTCGAACGTGGAACTTGATATGGTGTTTGAGTTTAAAGATGGAGGCCATCAGTATGTCCATGACAGGCGATTTGCCCAATGTTAAAAACTGGGCAAGTTTTGTCACGGTACATTGCTGCCGTACACTCAGCTGTCTGAATGAGTACCTGGCTATAGACAGTAGTGGGTATTTGTAAGCGCAATCTTCGCGCATTGATTGCAGCGTGACTGGATGCTTCCCAGAGACGTTGAGACGGTATTTGATTAAACAGATCAGCCGGGGAGTAAAGTGTAAAGCGCTTTGAGTTGTCCGGAGGGGGTGAACACTACGTTATATAAGAACATACATTTACCTATTATTAGTAGTATTATTCACGACTTCTGTGTAACGCCAAGTCCACCGCGTTGACTCACCACCTTGTCCACCTGTAGGCGAGCTCTGGCCAGCGACATCTCGCCACGACGACGTGACGGTCGATCGACCCGGTAGTGTCGGACTCGCCGTGCCGATGATGCGTCAGTCGTCGCCGCCGAACAAGGAACTGTCATGGCCTGGCATAAGATCAAAGGCGCGCTCGGCCAGAAGGCCCTGCTGGAAGGACGGGACATGTCCAGTTTGGCCGAACCACTCTCGCAGTCGAGGTATGACGAAACGACAAAACTAGGCAAACGTAGTTATCGTTTTGTAAGAAACGAAACCACCTCTGTGTATGATACCGGTCGTGGTAAAGTATATGGTGCAAAAGAACAACGTGGGAGAATTACACACACTGGATCAACCATCATTATATCTGTACTAACTGTTAGTGTAAATACTGGGAGGTTTTCCAACCGACGAGACATGTTTGTCTCACCCAAGACAACAGAAATTAGGTGAAAAAATGTGCTGCTCACGTGACATATAAAATGTTCCATGCAAATGTGTCTGGATTTGCATTTGAATGGTTTCATGCAACCATTGGTGGCGTCGCTCCCGTGGCCCAGAGTAGCATCTAATTATATACTGACTTGAGAGCGACGGCAATTCTATCATAACGATGTTTTAGTCATCGTGTCACTTTTTCGTTCAGTTAATAATGAACATAACCTGAATTGTAAACTTTCAGATCTCGCCGGAAGTTCTCGTCTCCTGCCTCACTCGGGTACTCGACCGACGAACGAGACAGCGAGGACAATGTGATTCCACCACTAGACGATGTCAGCACGGCGCCTAACCACCTTCTGCCGGACGACGCCGCCGAACTTCAACCGGAAGTGATCGTCGTATCGCCGAAGAAGGGCCCCGCGACTGGCGACACGAGACTGACTATCCGAGGAGACTACCTGGGCACGGACGCGTCCGATATCGTGTCTCTCACCGTCTGTGGAGTCGACTGTTTGGCGACGCTCGAATACGAGTCTCCGACGACTATCTACTGTCGGACTCTCCCCGGCGAGCCAGGCACCGGCTCCGTCACCCTGGAGACGGCGGCGGGGGGCTGGGCCGTGTCCCTCGCGACGTTCACCTACGACGATGTGCCCCACGAACCGAAGAGACAGAACAGTCGGAATGCGTCGGAGGGACGCAAGGGGAAACTGTCGAAGAAGGCGAGCAAGATCACGAACGCGCAACTTGGTCCGCTCGACAGCGGTAAGGACTCGTTCTTTATTTAGTAGCCGCTGTGTTTACCTGTTGTTTGTAATTCAAGTAACGTTGCTCTTATCTGATATTCCTGGTTGAGCCGTATTGGCCAAACCTTATTGTCACTCCGATCTGTAGCCGGTAAGTGTCATCTTGCCATGTATCTGCGACCTCTGGTGATATGATGTTCCTGTAAAATGGAAATTCTTATATAGCGCAGTATCCAATCTTCACGACTGCTCAAAGCGCTTCAAATTCTCTGGGAAGCATTCAGCCATATGCAACAATTAATGCGCGAAGGCTGCTCGTACACATACCCACCACTGAAGCAATGTAAAGTGAATGACTTGCCCAAGGTTTTAACACCGCAGCACAGGATTCGAACACGGGTCCTCTTAGACGAGAGTCCGAAGCTTTACACCTGAGCCACTGCGCTCTACATAAGAGCCAATAGGCGACATCCTTATAAGCCAGGGGTCGTTGAGCTACGTTACTACCCCAACAACGAGGCTTTGTTGATCGTCTCCCTACGCTGGGGATTGAGCAGAGTCGAACTATACAATTATAGCAAGTGACTTCGCCAGTCGCTGTGGCACCAGTACAAATACCCGCCCCAGTTTGAAGGCGGACACACGACTGGTGGGAATCCGAATACAATGACCAATTCACGTCCTAAACATTGCGTGTAGCACGAGCAGCATGTGGCTGAAATCGCCGAAAATGATATCACTTGGCGGAGGCCGACCACATTCCCCGTGGGCGATTTCACTGCCTACCGTAAAAGAGTATTTTTGGAAAAGGGTGTGCCAGGCGTAGAGTGTAGAGTGACAGTCGGAACAGACGTAATCAACCGCATCGACCCCTGGATCACGAGGATGGGTTGGGTAGGTTCTTTGTGTAGCGCCAGAAGATGAAGGGTCCAAGCACTGGGCGCTGCAGGACTAGGAAGCGCTAGCAAATATCACTTCCTGGGTAATTATTTTAATAACCATTTCACCCAGTTCAACATCGTCCTTCGCAGTCGGCAATGGCGTGGTTTGGCGGGCACCTGGTGACGCTCACACGTTTTGTCAAATACCGTTCAGAAATCCAACTGCCGAGTTCAGTCTGCACACCCTCATTGAGACACTGCTTAGTCAGTCACTGCTGGGAGAGTTTCGCAGAATCTGCGCTTGACATGCTGATAATCGATTAGGATGCTGAGATTTTTAAGTGGTCCCTTAAGTTGCTCTGCATGGCTTGTATCAATGTCGTTGCATGAGATGCTCGCGAGGGATACATCATGTGATGGTTCGACTGTGTACCTGGTTGTCACGGGGATAAAAAATGCTTTCCAATGGTATAATATTGTATCTCCATGAGTATGTAGGTGACATAAATATAAGCACCCAATGAAACTGCGGAATGGCGCAATTTGTAACATTCATCTGTTTACGGGGGACCCTGTTTGAACGCCGCTCAACACAAACTACCTCACCTCACAGTTCCACGTCACACCGCATTTTGACGGGGAGAAATTTATCTTTCATACAGTATCTGACGTATCCATAGTTGTCAAGTAGACTTCTCATAGTATCCGCGGCATTGTAAACTTTTCCAATAATCGTCATTTTATTGGTGACCTTGTTTGACCTTGTCATCACTCTGTACATTATCTTGGAGACTGATATTGCGCTTTCAAACATGATATGGCTTGGCCATTTTCTGATAATATAAAATAGCTACATAGCTATTTAAATATCGAGAAATGTTCAGAAGCGTCCATTGAAATTGATCGTTTTATGATAACCTTAATTGTTTGACCTCGGATTAACGCTTACTTAGCAACTCTACGACAGGGCTAATCGTGACATGGAGATGTAGCGCTTTCCAGTAGTATAACATGTGTGTGTGTGTGTGTGTGTGTGTGTGTGTGTGTGTGTGTGTGTGTGTGTGTGTGGTGGTGATGGTGGTGGTGTGTGTGTGTGTGTGTGCGCGTGCGTGTGTGTGTGTGTGTGTGTGTGTGTGTGTGTGTGTGTGTGTGTGTGTGGCGTGTGTGTGTGTTTGATGGTGCTGCCGCTCGCCTAATGATTTGAAGGCATTGCTTATAATCTTCCTACTTGTTTCAGGCTCACCCAAGAAACTGCTCCTGGAGGAACTTGGCCGCGTACAGAAGGAGAACGCAGGCGAGTTCACAACCGTAACACCCGCTAAACTAAATCAGGGCTAGTATAACGTCCACGATCATATTCGTGATAAACTATACAGGGAATTTACTTCTTGAACATTTCTGATTTGAACCTCAGGCTCAGAGGAGGTTTGGGTCACACGTATTTAATTGATGTATCCAGACCATTAAAGTGATTCCAGACAGTAGGTTTTGCGATTTAGGCAAACCGCGATGGTCACTAGTATGCGCGACGTCTCCATCAAACTTTGCACTTGTCAGCCATGTTGGTAGCAGTTATAATACGCGAACGACATTAATACTGCGACATGACATTTAGTAGATCAGACGTTGCTTGCTGTCATTTGTCACTTTATCCATTTCCGTTGTTTTTGCAACAAACAACACAAAATATATGACGAAACACATGTGTTCGGCATCCATTTTTCATCGCTTGACGGAATTTTTGCTAACATGCAAAGCGCCCATACTATTTTTAACTAGATTTAGCGCTATATAAGTATATATTTATTTATGTTAATGTTCACGTTGACTGCGTGTTACAGATCTGCAGCGAGAGAACGAGTCGATGCGCGCGTACATCGAACAGATCCTGCCGAGAGTACTCGCACTCTGTCCCGAGGCCCTGTGCTGCAACGACACTGACGCCGACTGATGACGTCACGAGTCAAAGGTCGCTCTGTCCCGAGGCCCTGTGCTGCAACGACACTGACGCCGAGTGATGACGTCACGAGTCAAAGGTCGCTCTGTCCCGAGGCCCTGTGCTGCAACGACACTGACGCCGACTGATGACGTCACGAGTCAAAGGTCGCTCTGTCCCGAGGCCCTGTGCTGCAACGACACTGACGCCGAGTGATGACGTCACGAGTCAAAGGTCGCTCTGTCCCGAGGCCCTGTGCTGCAACGACACTGACGCCGACTGATGACGTCACGAGTCAAAGGTCGCTCTGTCCCGAGGCCCTGTGCTGCAACGACACTGACGCCGACTGATGACGTCACGAGTCAAAGGTCGCTCTGTCCGGAGGCCCTGTGCTGCAACGACACTGACGCCGACTGATGACGTCACGAGTCAAATGGCGCTCTGTCCCGAGGCCCTGTGCTGCAACGACACTGACGCCGAGTGATGACGTCACGGGTCAAAGGTCGCTCTGTCCCGAGGCCCTTTGCTGCAACGACACTGATGCCGCGTGATGACGTCACGAGTCTCTGGGAACTTGTCACTCCGCGTTATTATGTGTACATCTGTCTATACGTCATGTGTCCGTGGCATGAACGATTCGATCTTCAATGTGGCGCAAACAATGTAATGACGACATTAGGGTAAACATGTGATTGTGTACAGGCGTACGTAATATGATAATATGAACTAATGTTTGGTTTGACTGGCCTTAGGTAAGAGTGTTCCTACACTACCAGTCATGGATATGTCGGTTTTCGTATCATGGCTGTCCAATGGTAGCAATTAAGAACTTGTTTTTATTACTGACCTAGCCAACGTTCACACTAAGCCAGTTAATGAGTGATGTCATATTTTTGATGACCAAAATGTCGAGTTACTAAAGACCGTCATGTCAGTTAGGACACTGCGGGTCAGTCTGACCACGTCGTCGTATTTATATAAGGAAGGTAACTAGAGGCCCTGTCACATCAATGTATTAGGCCACTATGGGCCCTGTCACATCAATGCATTAGGTCACTATGGGCCCTGTCACGTCAATGCATTAGGTCACTATGGGCCCTGTCACGTCAATGCATTAGGTCACTATGGGCCCTGTCACGTCAATGCATTAGGTCACTATGGGCCCTGTCACGTCAATGCATTAGGTCACTATGGGCCCTGTCACGTCAATGCATTAGGTCACTATGGGCCCTGTCACGTCAATGTATTAGGTCACTATGGGCCCTGTCACGTCAATGCATTAGGTCACTATGGGCCCTGTCACGTCAATGCATTAGGTCACTATGGGCCCTGTCGCGTCAATGTATTAGGTCACTATGGGCCCTGTCACGTCAATGCATTAGGTCACTATGGGCCCTGTCACGTCAATGCATTAGGTCACTATGATCCCTGTCACATCAATGCATTAGGTCACTATGATCCCTGTCACATCAATGCATTAGGTCACTATGATCCCTGTCACGTCAATGCATTAGGTTACTATGGGCCCTGTCACGTCAATGCATTAGGTCACTATGATCCCTGTCACATCAATGCATTAGGTCACTATGATCCCTGTCACGTCAATGCATTAGGTTACTATGATCCCTGTCACATCAATGCATTAGGTTACTATGGGCCCTGTCATGTCACTGCATTAGGTCACTATGATCCCTGTCACATCAATGCATTAGGTCACTATGATCCCTGTCACATCAATGCATTAGGTTACTATGGGCCCTGTCACGTCAATGCATTAGGTCACTATGATCCCTGTCACATCAATGCATTAGGTCACTATGATCCCTGTCACATCAATGCATTAGGTCACTATGATCCCTGTCACATCAATGCATTAGGTCACTATGATCCCCGGTCTACGTGATTGTTTCCCAAGTTGTCTTGCAGTCACAAATACAACACACATATATGGCCCTGTCCTGTTGGCGTAGGTTGTGTCTGTAGGGTAGTCTATATACAGACTGGTGTCTGCAGTGGACAGGTACGTTGCCTCTCTGTACTTCCTGTTTACATGTGTGGCCTGTGCTTATACTATGTACTGTATGTGTTGTTTGTGGAAGAAGCCAAAACTACGTGTGATGTCAACGGATATTCAAGTGACCTTGCAGTCAACATCACACAAACATTTGGACATTAAGTTGATTGTGGACGTTTTCGTTACTGTGAACTCTATGGCATGACTTGAAAGTTTGCTTGCTAGGCTCTACTAACCTTTAAACTAATCTTGTATGTTATCATTTATATACTGTTTTTAATATTGGAATAAATTTGTTGCAGCTATGCTACCTAGATTGAATACATCTGAAGCATTGCTTGCAATCTGAATGTCTTGGAACAAAACATTCAAACATAATTTAAAACAACCATATTATATAAAGCAAGCAGAAGCTAGCAGTGATTATCTAAATGATATAACAACCCTTTACCCCATGGGAATGATGGGATGATGGGTAATGCTACAGATAAGGTCTATTCAACATATCTTGAAGGTTATCCTCAACAGAAAACAAAGTACAAACTCAAGTCATGAATAAATTGGTATTAAATAGTTTGTATTATTTAATTGCACAAGTAGAGATATGTTCACATTTTCCATAATACCAAAACACGTCTTTCACAGCCTGCGTGAATCATCCATATCAATTAAATCGCACATGTCTCTAGTCTCATTTTCACTGTACAAGTCATTCATTGTAAACAGCTGCCTAGAAACATGGCAGTGTTTACATATATGAAACTGTCTAGCGACATGACATTATCCTTAGACAGGGCAATGTCTAGAGACTTGACACTGTCTCAAGTCATACCACTCAGCAGACATGACACATCAGTGCCTTGTATGGTAACATTGCTGTTGTCAAGAGAACTTGTTTGCCTCACGATGTTGGTTGAATGGCACATGTCACCTGAAATGAAGAACGACAATGGCTTTGTAATTAACTGAGAATAGCACCAAATTATTAGTATATTTCCATTAATGGACACTTTCATACAACAGCCGAAGTGCAACGTGATTTGACAATATCACAAACCAAACAATTATATTAGATGGAAAAGTAATCTATCCAATACGTTGAAGTTTGCCTAATAAATGTGTGGTTGTGTGTGTGCGTGTGTGCATGCGTGTGTGCATGTGTGTGTGTGCGTGTGTGTGCATGTGTGTGCTACTGCTATGTGTACAATTTATTTAAAACTTTAAAACATTTACAGCCGAACAAGTTTATGTAAACTCAGGTTAATATTGTCATCCAGTTCACTGAACAAACAGAACACAACAGTCGTACTGACTGTCCTCTAGTGCACTTTAAAAAACTCACAATTGCAGTTAAGCATACAACAAAACAGGAACGCTATAAAACAACAACGACAGTGCTGCAAAAGAAGTTGTGTGAGTGACAGTCACCTGTATCTTTGAAGGAGTGACTGTCCATTTCGAAAAGACAGTGCTGTGGTCACAAGGTTGTCCTTGGTGTCACATCAGCTTCTCTTCAGGAGAAATATTGCAGTGCTACCTCACCAGGCTGTGGAGAATAAAAGTCGTTTTAGCATCACAGAACATCTCAGTGATTATTTACTACTTATTTGAGCCTGTACAGAGAACTCCTCTGTGTTTACAATTCATCATAAATTGACGCAACACATTTTTTCCCCTCCAAAATGTTAATCTTTTAACCCATTAGATCTTAAATGGGTGACTGCGGCTGGATGCCTGTGTCCGTGAGCGACTGCAAACTCTTTCTAGTTCCGACAACGTGGGGAGGTAGCATCATCTCTGTAACCCGTGTCACTGGGTTCTACAGTCTGTCTACTGGACGATGACATTTTGCATACGGCTTTGTATAAGAAATTTCTGACGGAGCATTGACTGAAAATATCGACCGAGCGTTTGCAGACACACAGCAAATCTATCTAAACAGAGCATATTGTGTCACAAATTTATGCAAGATCAAAAGGGTTAATGCCCATTACTGTAAAACTTCTAACCTTTCACGAGTAACTTAATTTAGAAAGTCATTTAATTAGTTATACACTGTACATAGTTGTCACTTATTACAAGTGACAAAGGTTCACTTATCTACACTCACAGGAGTCTAAGCGACAGACTCATCAATCTCCACTTTCAGGGGTCTACATGATAGACTCACCTATCCACTATCAAGAGTGACAGAGCCCCACCTGCTTACACATCTCTCAGGAGCTTCAGCTCTCGGCTCCGGTGATATCACTCTTGTACAGCAAGCCATGACTCCAGTGTGATATCATTCTTGTGGAGCACACCCCAGCTCTGGATTGAAATCACTTGTGGAGCAGGTCATGACTCCAGTGTGATAATGCTCTCACAGAGCCAGACATCTTTTGCTCCAGCTCCTCTCGTCATCAACTATAAACCCTCCTGCGATACGAGAAAGTAATACAGTGAACATCTTGAACATTGCTATAACTGCTATTAAAACGTTAACTTATACACCAATGAGTGATCACATAACTAACAAGTACATGGATAACCATCTGACAAATGCTTGCATCAGAACTTTGTTACTTGACTGGGGTAGCTTTACTTCTAATCATTGTGAAACCACCAATGTGTACATATAAGAAATGTGAAACGACTATATACTAGTTACAACAACAAAATTACCAAAGAGCCCTGAATGTGCCACTTTGAAGCAAATTTTATCATTCGGCCATCCACATAAATTAATTTTGATCTGTGTGTATATAGCTTAGACACAGGACATACCCATACAACATTTGGGGTGCATATTACCTTGCAACTACAATGTAACAGTACTGTCATTAAGAACTCATCATGCACCTCAAATATTTTAAGCAATATATGACTGCAGGTGATGTATTAGCTGATCCATACAGATGAATTTAAAAGTAAAATCCTACCTTGTCAAAACATGAATAAACTAAAATTAACGGGTTAGTGTAAAACTTAATGGTTACACACAAAACACCATTGAGAAAACCACAGTGGCAACAAGATATTATAGAAGGTAGTCTTAGAACTGAAGTGAAAGAGGCCTTCTGGAAAGGATTTGCTGTTTTCAAATTGAATACTGACATTTACACAAATTCATTGACCATAACTTCCAATGTGTATTAAAATATTTCAGAACAATGAATCACCACATTAACAATGACAGAAACCCGATCACTTTTCCACTAAACTTTTTGAGCATACCATAAAGAAACGTTTCACTAATTAATACATACCTGTTACTCGCAATCAATGTGCATGAAAATACTGCAGAAACGTTTCGTAACAATCAACAATCATGAAAACAAGGTAGTGTCAAATTCAGACCATAATAAGAACAGTTTCCTTTTAAACTTTAACCGAAACATTGATTTAAACATTCACTCGGTAAATGAACTGTAAAGGATCCAATTAATAACTTATCTAATAAATAATACGTATAATTTTTAATCATCCAACAAGAGTGATCTGTTTAGAGACTACTGACAAAGCATAAGAGCAAAAGTGAAGTTTACCTGTAAGAGCATACAAGAGCTGTCCGAGTAGTTACCATGGTAACAAACTTGTATCAGGTGACACGGGCAACGGTTGTCGCCAGAGAAAGTTTACCTTCTTATCGCACAGGTTTCTCAAAGAGTTTCTTCCAGCTTCTAGACTCCACTAAAAACCTCTCATCTGAATTGACTGTCGACAGATAAATCCAGCAACAACCCATGCAGAAGACATTGAACGTACATCAAGTGGTGTAAATGTGATCTTCTTCCTATGGAATGTGCCTACACCTGTTCCTCTTGCACGTTCACCATCTGTTTTATCTTCTCAAACTGTACAACTGAATACATCAACTACAAAACTGGATAAGTCAACTCAACTTCAGCATAATCTACTAATAATCTACACGCACAATACTGATACTTTTAAAAATTGCAATAACAATAGTTTAAGAGATAGACCAGTATCTGGTGCCAAAAAACTGGCATTTCTTACGTACATCTTATAACCAAAATTCAAAAGAAAAACAACAGTTTTATAAATGGTCTGGTCATTGCATAACAGAATGGAGATTGAACACGTAATCATGTATGTAGTCAATAACGAATGGCAGTGTCTCGAAATGTCCACTATTTGCTCAAAATCGTGTACAGAGATTTTGTTACCATGGAAACGGGCATCTAGTTGAAAAACGTTCAACATATTTGACGCAGTAAGACCCAGTCTATGCATAGGACCGAACAAAATTTAATATTTACATAAATAAAAACACTTCTGCCACGTCTAATTTTACAGAACCAAATTACTTCTAGACTTTAAAGGTGAAAATCATCACTCACAGTAACCTATGATGTAAATGGCAAGATATAAATATTAGACCAAAGACATTTTAGCTGACGTATCAATAAGACTGCACACATGTAGGTATCAAAATATCGACAGAAATACAGAAAACATTGAATCATGTATGAAACAGTTTCAACAATTTAAATCAACTCGTTTTATTACAAAACAACATTATATGCACAAACGAATCTTACCAACATACCACTTCCTTATACAACAGCAGTGCACAGCTATGATACACCAAATCAAATACGGTTGAGTGAAACACTTTGCTCTGAACTACGCTTCGATGGAGTTCGTAAAAGGTGGCACGGCAACATGGAAACTCCCAACATTCAATATCTGCAGTGTCATTGTCTCCAAGAAAGAAAGCATTATGCATAAGTGAAAATGAAAGAAAACCGTGTTCCCAGTAAAATGACCATTGTCTCTGGAATAATTTCTTGTTGTTGAACATTCAAGTAAAAACGTCTACCCTACACGTGTGACTACAGCACTAACTTCCACACCTCACATGTTCTATTTCTACAAGCATCCCACAGAAATGGCCATGACAAATAGCTGTTTTAACAAACCTGACATCCTATTCCATACACGACTGAAAATGAAACGACTGAAAATGTAACGAGTGAGAAAGGAAAATAAAATATTACACTAGTGGGTACACACGGATACTGCCAAAAACCATAGTAAACAGTCTCATGTAGACTATATATTCCACCAGCAAGACCAACTGTGAACTGTCTGTTTCTTCATATTGATATCAACGCATTCGAAAGGATGAATCCTGCTGCCCTAACTGAAGAGAGCAAGTGTTTTGGAAATGTCTGCACCGATGAAGTATCGTTACTCCTCTAAGCTCTACGAGACGAGACGAGAGAGTAAACTGCCCACTCTACACTGGCCGTTCACACGTGACGAAAGACAAACTGTACCGAGCGGTCACTGCTGCAGACAGACTTGTACGACTCGACCCTCGATGCGGATGCCATTGGCCAGCGCTGTCACAGGGTCAAGGTCAACAACAACTGGTGATAACGATGAACCCACCTACAGAACTAATCAGCCAGGTGGCGCTGTTATGCAACTCGTGGCGTGTGCCGTCAACCGCTTGCGTACTAACAATTGTTAACACACATTATAGATATGCCTCAAAGTTACAACAATTGAACTCAAAGAACTATAAAATTAATTAAACAGCACGAACGCATAAAGAATGCGAATATATCACAGGCCCGAGTTGTATATCAGCACCACCTAACGATACTATAGGTTCCCCATTCCACAATAAAATCTGCATTTAGCCATTTCCCTGCCACAGAGCCAACTCCACCAATCAATGCTTCTACCAAGAAGTGGGCAGCAGCTGGCTGGACTGATG
Source organism: Oasisia sp. SBJ-2009 (assembly GCA_964017155.1). Lineage (NCBI taxonomy): Eukaryota > Metazoa > Annelida > Polychaeta > Sabellida > Siboglinidae > Oasisia > Oasisia sp. SBJ-2009. The sequence goes on from OZ024866.1 coordinate 27,686,534, forward strand.
ACATTTTTGCAATGTCTACTACCATTGACTTATGTGTGTGATGGCAGTTCACTTAGATATTAGCCTATAAGATTCTTCAATACGAAATGAAAGTGTTTGGTGCTGGTATTATAATTACATTTAGATTTGTGTGCGTCAGACAACATAAACCACCAGTTGTAATAAAAAAATGATATTGCATATGTTTACCATGCAAACCATGTCAGATTTGCATAGCAAACTATTTTTGAGTTAGATTTGTCCAGAACACCACATTGGGATAGGTTAACATGTACTTCTGCTCCGATTGCGTCACATGATCACACATTGATGTTACAGGACGCTGACAATGAGACCATTTCCACTGTTGTTTGAAGTGTAACACAACCTGTGGTCAAGCAAGGATACCGACTGCCCTCTTGGCCAGTTCAGGGCTGGCAAATCTGACCACTCCAACTCCTTTCGATCGGCCATTCTCCATCTTTATCTCTGCAAACCTGACGTCTCCTGTGAACAGTTCGTCAGTCAGTACTTAACTACTGCAGCATGCGAACATCACAAGGTTTGGTTTACACCTTCATTAACGTATGGTTGTCTCGGAGGAAGCAGTGAAAATATACAACTCATTTATTGTATATAAATGATTCTACCAAGAGTAGATGGCATTGCTTTGTTTGAAGCACAGTATAATCTGTTTGAAACACATTTTTTTTTTACAAAAGTAAAAATACCAAACAAAATGTATATTAAAAGTAATTAGTTCCATTATGTATGTACCTCTACACAGTGAATGACAAATTATATCTCAATTTTCAAATGTAATTTAATCATGTTTTTCATTCTAATTTTGAAAACTAACATAATAAGTTTACTTCTCTCCTGGCAATCATAGAGATTGAAACAGGTAGATAAGAACATGACAAAGTATACATTTGTTAAAACCTGAATAAAATATAATAAATAGTAGTGTACCTGGGTATATATAATTTAGACATTACACAACATGTATGCATAAAATAATTAAAGACATTAAAGCATATTATTTGTGATCATTTTACTAAACCTATCAGAAAATATAAATTTCAGACATTAAAATAGAGAAATCTATATAAAAATGTGTAGTGTAACTATTACTTAATACACATGTATAAAAAATACAATTGAAGGCATTACGATACAATTACATGACTTCCCAGAGGTCTGCTGTGAATGCACAAGAACTAACTCACCAAAGCTCTGGAACTTGTCTCGCAGGTTCTGCCACGTGAATGTGAATGGCAACTACAAAACATACATTCTCAATATCAGTTGTTACATCCGCCATGCTGGATAACACCTTCCCATGATCACAAAGGAACAAGTGGCTTTGTTCCCAATGTGCAAAGCTTCCATTCAAAACAACGACTGCTGTCACGCTAAACATGATTTTTCTATGTGTCTGTGTTACTTGTAATCAGGAGCTGTTCAGAAGAGACTCTTGCAGACCTGTCAACTTGGGACAACTCATATCTGTAAGATCATGACAAAAAATCCTTACGATCTGCAAAAAATCCTTACAAATTGTCAACACCCATTACAAAGCACAATCTTGGCATAGGATCCCACTATAATACACCCCCATATGATATGGAATAACAAACAACAACATTTTTTGGGTGACTGTTTTTTGCTCTAGACGCTAAATGTGCCATTTATGACAGAAAAGTTTTTAACCGTAAATGTGAATAATGTTACAAAAAAGGAAGAAGACATTAACAAAAATGTTTTATTTACCCAATACAAAAATTTCCATGTTAATCTCATATAAAAAAAATTGTTGTTTTAGAAAGAAGACGTGGTTATAGATCAATAAATACTGTTCAGTAATTTACTTGTGTTCTAGGTATATTAGCATAGTAATTTTTTCAACTTCTGATATGTATCATACGTTGCAAAGAATACCTTGCATGAAAAGCAGCAGCATCTATATGATATTTTATTACACAACTAACATAATCTCTACATGTCAAACTTGAACATGGTATTTATTTTGTGTGTGAGCCAAACTAAGCCATGATGACAGAGGCATGATGGGAGATATTTAAATCACCATGCTTTCGTCTGTTGATTGTAACAAGAATGTTTTTAATTTACATGTCTAATATACTCAAATAATAATGCTTAGCCAAAAAGTACATACATTTAAAAACATACACATGTAGTGTAGATGCGTGGATGGACATCATTTGTATAGATGTGAATGGATTGCACTTCATTCTACAAGATTGGAACGTATGCGGTGGGCGATAATAGGGTACCGCAGCTGTTCGCGGGAGCTCCAATAAAGCTTATAAACAATTTCAACGACAGGCAAGGGGTATGCATTGCACCTAGGTATTTATTAGACTGCTTTCAATGCTCAATCATCTAAGTAAGAAGTGATTTAAATAACTGCAATTCAGGGTATTGTTCAGTTTGTTGTCCGTGCCGCCGGTGTCTGAGCTAGGATGAGCTCAGCCTCAGACTCGATTCGACGAGTCGATTGCAATTAGTTAACAGGCATTCCCATTGTCCGGTGACACAGAAAAACACGCAAGACAATAGCCAGCCAGAAATAAAACTAATTATCCACTCCCAGTTGGGTAAATTAGGTAGAATTTGTTTGCGTTTGGTTAATTGGAAACGGGGTGATTTGCTGCTCTGTCCGCCGCCATTTTGTAAATAAAATATTTTGCGGTAAAATTCAGCGCTATTTTGAAATATTTCATGGAGATCGCAAAAATATTTGTTTCAGCAAAATCATAAATATACGTAAGGATTGTGTCGTACGCCCGTAAGCCCGTGCAGATCGCAAAAATCCGTAAGGCTTACGGGAAAACCGTACAAGTTGACACCTCTGCTCTTGGTTCTCAATCTTCTATCGCCCCAGTGTTTATGTTAAGTCTGGCTGTAGCTGGGAGCATATACACAACAGCAGGGAATACTGGTACTTGTCATGCGCAGTCTTGAACCAAATCAAATAACTTAATCCATGTGACAACACATTTCACAGCATACAACAACTTTCAACAACAGTGCACTGTAATTAAACTGCTACTGTAATGAAAACAAAACATTTTATATCATATTTAGGCAAACATTATAATTATAGAATAATGTTTTCTATGAACTATGATCACTGCAAGGTTATGTCTTAATCCCCAGCGAACACTTATCTGTGCCCACTGGAGACTTCCACACGCAATCTTTAACACAAAAACGGGCCATACTTTGGCTAATGCCAGTGAAAAAAGTCTGCCTTTGTCTAGGATATAGATAGGTATATGAGCCAGCAAAGCAGCTGTGAATAACAACAAGTGTCGTCTCACGTTACGCAGTACTATGCAGTCTGGCTCCATGCTGAAGTTGCCCCTCTGTGTCTGGTGTTGTTGCATCATGCCGCCCGCACCGCCTCCGAGACTCATCATGTTGCTTGTCATGCCGCCACCCATGGTACCGCCGGCACCACCCATGTTGAGTGGCATTGTGCCGGGGGTGACATTTCTCATGCCACCCATGCTGCCACCACCTCCTGCCAGGCTGCCTGAAACAACAGTGGCACAGAATGGCTCATGTGGGTCAGTCAGACACTTTAGCAAAATTCAAGGCTCTCCTCAAGACACATTTATTTAAACTAGCGTACTACCAATGAGGAACTGTTCTGTGTGACACTCTCATGATAATGTATTTTATGAATCATTACTTGTATTAGTATTATTTTATAACAAATTTATTATTATTATTTTATATACATATTTATGTATTTTAAATATTAATTTCGGTATTATTATTTTATTGTATAATAATTATGTTTTACTTTTTAAATTAATCTTATTTATAAAATATACATTTACGCAATCTTAGAAACAATATCCTATACCTAGCTATGCACATGTATATATACCATGCTATACATTTTTAGATATATTTCGTATGATTCTATGTACATTTTACTGTAATGTGTGTACGCGCCTATGAACGGGCTGGTCCCGGAGATATGGCGCTTTATAAATGCTTGTAATAATAATAATAATAATAAAAATGTGAACATCTGGGGGAATTAACACAGTCACCACCTGCTGAAGACAGCAGACTGTGTGACTGTGGTTAGTGTGTCAGCAGTGATGTGTTGACAATGTAGGTGTGGTAGTGACTGCTGGGTCAGTATTGTGGTTGTGGTAGATGCCTGTAGTGATGTGTCAGGAGTGTGGCTGTGGTATATGTAGTGATGTGTCAGTAATGTGGTTGTGGTAGTGTCAGTAATGATGTATCAGTAATGCGGCTGTGGTAGATGCTTATGGAAGATGCCTACAAAGATCTGTCAGCAGTGTGGTTGTGGATGGAGTGACATGTCAGCAGTGTGGCTGTGGATGTAGTGACATGTCAGCAGTGTGGCTGTGGATGTAGTGACATGTCAGCAGTGTGGCTGTGGATGGAGTGACATGTCAGCAGTGTGGCTGTGGATGGAGTGACATGACAGCAGTGTGGCTGTGGATGTAGTGACGTGTCAGTCAGGAGTGTGGCTGTGGATGGAGTGACATGTCAGCAGTGTGGCTGTAGTGATGTGTCAGCAGTGTGGCTGTGGATGTAGTGACGTGTCAGTCAGCAGTGTGGCTGTGGATGGAGTGACATGTCAGCAGTGTGGCTGTGGATGTAGTGACGTGTCAGCAGTGTGGCTGTGGATGTAGTGACGTGTCAGCAATGTGGCTGTGGATGTAGTGACGTGTCAGTCAGCAGTGTGGCTATGGATGGAATGACGTGTCAGTCAGCAGTGTGGCTGTGGATGTAGTGACGTGTCAGTCAGCAGTGTGGCTGTAGTGACGTGTCAGTCAGTAGTGTGGCTGTGGATGGAGTGACGTGTCAGCAGTGTGGCTGTGGATGTAGTGACGTGTCAGTCAGCAGTGTGGCTGTGGATGGAGTGACGTGTCAGCAATGTGGCTGTGGATGTAGTGACGTGTCAGCAGTGTGGCTGTGGATGTAGTGACGTGTCAGCAGTGTGGCTGTAGTGACGTGTCAGCAGTGTGGCTGTGGATGTAGTGACGTGTCAGCAGTGTGGCTGTGGATGTAGTGACGTGTCAGCAGTGTGGCTGTGGATGTAGTGACGTGTCAGCAGTGTGGCTGTGGATGGAGTGACGTGTCAGCAGTGTGGCTGTGGATGTAGTGACGTGTCAGCAGTGTGGCTGTGGATGTAGTGACGTGTCAGCAGTGTGGCTGTAGTGACGTGTCAGCAGTGTGGCTGTGGATGTAGTGACGTGTCAGCAGTGTGGCTGTGGATGTAGTGACGTGTCAGCAGTGTGGCTGTGGATGTAGTGACGTGTCAGCAGTGTGGCTGTGGATGTAGTGACGTGTCAGCAGTGTGGCTGTGGATGTAGTGACGTGTCAGCAGTGTGGCTGTGGATGGAGTGACATGTCAGCAGTGTGGCTGTGGATGTAGTGACGTGTCAGCAGTGTGGCTGTGGATGTAGTGACGTGTCAGCAGTGTGGCTATGGATGTAGTGACGTGTCAGCAGTGTGGCTGTGGATGTAGTGACATGTCAGCAGTGTGGCTGTGGATGGAGTTACGTGTCAGCAGTGTGGCTGTGGATGTAGTGACGTGTCAGCAGTGTGGCTGTGGATGTAGTGATATGTCAGCAGTGTGGCTGTGGAGTGTGGATGTAGTGATGTGTCAGCAGTGACTGACAGTGTGTCTCACCTGTGGACAAGCCCTGGAAGTTGTGCACTGGCATCCCTCCTGCTCCCAGCCCCAGCCCAATCCCCTTGAGTCCCTCTGCAACCAACACACACCATCACTGAACAGTTTCCCTTCGTCATCATTCATCTGCCACAAGTGCTTCTGTCACACACACACAGCTAACAATTTCAGACATTACATTGCAAGGCAAAAACTCCTGTATTACTCCTTCATGCTAATGTTATATTTATTGTGGTCCTGCAACTTTGTGAAACAAAACTTAATTTGATGCAGTTACTCTTCAGAATTATGTGTTACCTTCAGTGATCCGCTTCAGTGGCTTAGTGAAGTTGCTGATGACTGTCACATGACTGTGGTAAAAGAATATAATGTGGAGACCGTATCCGACGTCCCTACAGGTCATTGACCACCCCGCTCAAATCTTAACATTAAATGACCACCGACACGCACAGACACTGGCTAAGTACATTGCTGATGGTGGCGCCATCTCGAGGGTTCGAAAGCTTCATTGAGCAAACAAAGGATTCGGAAAAAGTATCTGTGCTTTCAAATCAAACAACCAAAGGCTGAAGCAATTTACATCCTCAAATCTGTCTCAGTGCATCAGTTAGTCACTCAAAGCTTCTGTCATGACATCACCTGAGTAGATCTGTGTCTTACAACCACATGTCACTGCTGCATGTGTGACTGAGAGACTGACCTGGCAGTTTGTTGGAGCCCTTGTTTGTGTTGTCCATTGCCTTCTTGTCCATGCGAACACTCATCACTCGGTCATACAGCATCTGGCCGTTGAACATGGCTTACCCAGCGGTCAAGGCTCACACAGACACAGCACTGCTTCATCTAGACTCAACCACACGTCACGTCTCTTCTATAGATTGAGTTCATTATAGGCTCGTGGAAATCTATGCTAAATGATTAAGACATTTTATATTATTGACTCTTACAGCTATTTCTTTGCTACCGGGGTATGCTCTACATGGGTCCACAAACAGACAAACCGACAGACAGACAGACCTGGTAGTTACATACCTAGAAACACTGTTTTATAGTAGATATATTTCTATATATTTGCACTGGATTATACCTTGGACTGGATTGTACCGTTGTACGTGTGCATGCGAAATGCGATAAGCGTTGTCTGGATGTGTTTGCATAGAATGCTAAGCATATCCACAAACTGTCAGTTGATACTTTCAAATACCATTCACTTTCAAAACAAAGCCATATGGCAAATATCCTTAGTCTACAGTAGACAGACTAAAGAATGCAGTGACACAAGTTATCAAAGTATCTAGAAAATGACATCATGTCAACGCTATGTATTTAAGTGGATGGGGAACAAAATTTAGTAAGAAAATATTTTTTGTCACACCTGGCTTGTTGTGTTGTAAAAGTTCCTTTTAGAACATGAAATGGCCAGTTTCGAAGTCATTCAGATCAATCACAGCTATTACTATTTAGCTTATATCATTAAAAAAATAATTTTTAGTGACGTATTTGTTTTGTTTCACTGCTGGTTATGCCAATGTGTCATTAATGTGGCCCCCAGGCTAGCAACTATAAATTAATCTAGTGGCCAGATGGTTCCTCCTCAAATGTTTCAGATATATCAGTTGTTACTATCCATCTTGGCCAGTCATTCTTATACAGCGCAGCATCCAATCCTCAGGATTGCTCAAAGCACTTTACATTTTATTCCATGGCAGACATATTCAACCGAACACCATCTCGGCTGATCTAGGAAACATCCAGCCATGCTACAATTGATGTGTGAAGACAATTTTTTCCCATACACAAATATCCACCATTGTTTACAGCCAGATACTCATTCATACAGCTGAGTTAACAGGAGCTATGTAAAGTGAACAAACTTCCTGAAAGTTTAACACGGCGGCACAGGATTCGAACCTGGGTTCCCTTTTTGTTGAGAGTCTAAAGCTCCAGCACCTCTAAAAGGGATTCTCCAGTCGGTGAGAGGTTCACAGTATTTACTTAGATATGTATGATACGTTGGTTGTGCATAGTAATTGTGTACGAAGATAGTTAATAAACAATTGCTTAACATAAGCCAAACTGTTTATGTCACTGGTGCATTGTTGGAAAAGGCAAAGCTTGGCGGAGGCCTTGCACATCATTGTGATAGTGACGTAAGGAAATTGTGACAAACCGGATATATCAAACACCCTGAATCCAAGTTTGCTTGTTTTTTGGTACAATTACACTACAATTAATTGTTTATTAACGATCTTTGTACACAATTACTATGTACAACCAATGCATTACACAGATGTGAACCTCTCACTAACTGCAGTATCCCTCTAAACTTAGCCGGTGTGAGTGAGTGAGTGAGTGAGTGAGTGAGCGAGTGTCTCAAGGATACAGATGGCCTGGACGGCCTCCATGGGGTGTTCAAAGCGCACTATGGCACGTCCCAGACTTTTGCCCTCCGAGTCGTATCTCACGGCCACCTCGACTGCATTTCCCGCCAGCTGGAACACCTCGCGCAACTTGGCATCCGTCACTGAGTAGTCCAACTGCAACACACACGGACACAGTGATGACAACTCTTAAAAGTGTCAACATGCACGGATGCAATGACGACAGCTCTTACAGGTGTCAACCCAGCAGACTGAGATTTCATCAGGGAGTGTAGGGTGCAATACAATAAAACTTTATTCATCCCTGTAAGGACAATTACACTGTTATTGAATATATTGTTCATCGCTTCAAAAATGGTTTATTGTAGATAATCTAACTTAGTTTGGAGCTTAATGTCGAAGATGAGTACGACGTTTCGATCCATCAGCTCCGGACCTTGTTCATGTACTGGTGTCACGTGTGTTGCCTCGTGACACTAGTACGTGAACAAGCTCTGTAGCTGATGGATCGAAACGTCGTACTAATCTTCGACATTAAGCTCCAAACTAAGTTAAATTATCTACAATAATTATATTGTTGTTTGGACGGGCATAGTGTGTAAAACTTGTAAACATATAAGCACGATATAACTGAATAGAATATACAATAATATTACAATAAAAAAGTGTTTTTGTCACAAATAATATCTTTGGGAGGTGGGCGAATTTCAACAAAATTCTACATACTCTGCACATTTAGTATCGCCTTCTGACGGCTTTGACTAGGAAACAGGTTGTGTGATGAATAGGTTAATTACTACGATGAGTCTCACCTAAAGGCTACAAACCACCGGCACTCACATTGGCAAGGAAGACTTGGTTGGTGATGCTGGCCGGGTCCAGGCCCATCTGTTGCAGCAGCTCATGGTTGATTGGCATGCTGCCAGCCCTCGCACCACCAACACTGTCCACGCCACCCCCCATACCACGCCCACCCCCCATGTTCCCAACTCCACCCCCTGTTGCTAGGCTCCCAATGCCACCCCCTACACCCATGTTCCCTGTGCCGCCCATGCCGCCCATACCGCTTCCTCCCATGCTGTTCAAGTTACCCATGCCGACTCCCCCCGACATACCGCCCATATTTCCCATGCCACCACCCAGACTGCCCATTCCACTACCGAGAATACCCATACCGCCTCCCATGTTGCCCATACCACCACCCATATTGCCCATACCGCCTCCCATGTTGCCCATACCACCTCCGATGTTGCTCATGCCACCTCCCACATTGCCCATACCACCCATGTTGCCCATACCACCTCCCATATTGCCCATACCACCTCCCATATTGCCTATACCACCACCCATGTTGCCCATTCCGCCTGCCATGTTGCCCATACCGCCGCCCATTTGACCCATGTTGTTGTTTCTAAAAAGGCCTCCAGCAAGCCCGACACCACGCCCCACTGGACCCCCTCTCTGCATCATGTTGCCCCCTCTTGGACCCCCTGCTGAGCTATGCCCTAGTATGCTCTTGTCTCCTGGTAATGGCCGATTGTGGAGCATTCTGTCTTTCTCCCTCTCCTGTGGAAAAGCACAATTCTCTGGTCAGTGACACCAACGTGGCTAAGCATCAACAAATGAATTATGAATATTACTCTGTAATTTAGTTTAAATTAGTATTGTATTCTGTTTTTTTTATTTGAGTAAGGCATGGCAATCAGGGTTCATACAGAATGTGTGTTATCAAATTCAAGAACATTCAAGAACATTTGCGGGGGAAAATAGGACTTTTTCAAGAACATTTTCAAGAACATTTTATGTACAATAAAAAATAACGGGTGCTGTCCACAGAATTACTGGTCGCACTGTGTGACTTCCAAGTCCCAACAGACACTTCACACTCCCTTCAGTGTGGCAAGTTTATTCTCGAGTTCCTTCTGCACCACTTGTCATTATAACTGTATATTTGCCTATGTTGTATAACTCTCATCCTAAACATGATCAATCAGGATTCCCAGGCATATTTATGTTTAATAAATATTGCATTTTGAGACCCAAATAGCGCTCCGATGTGAGCCAGTCGCAAGTGCAGCGGTGCATGCGTCACGACGCCGTGCACATAGACTGAGCGATAAACAGTTTGTTTATGCCGACCGCGCTGTCTTTTCGACCGCAAAAGTCTGCTAAGACGCGCTGTTTAAAAACATAAATATGCGCAAGATGATGTTAAATGAATGAATTAACAAGATCAAATGTTGGCAAACATACAGTTATAATGACAAAACTGAGGTGGGTCCAAATTCTGCATAAGTGTCCATGACCCAATGACAATGTTTGTCTTGTTCGTTTCTTGCAAACATTGCATACTGCAACCTTGTCATCAGCAGCGCGATCTTTAACTATCAAATCTTTAAATTTGGTATCAACCAGCCACAAATCCCGAAACTTGCAATTTCCATGTTGGCGAGGCATGATTTAAAACGTTCCAACTTCCAAGTAACTTCCAACATGCGCGAATTAAAAATCCAGAATATATTAGTAAAATGCAAATGGCGTCGCGTAGAAAATAAAAAGCAAACACGGCCCTAATTGGTCATTCGCTCTTGAACGAACCAATAGAAAACGGTGTAGCATTAGCCTATATCAGGTGGCGCCATCTACTGAATCAAACTACCACTAATTCATCAACTCCTAACTCCCGGCTTTCCGCCATTTTGTTTGACACAATTCGCCGATTTTTTTCATACATTAGTGATGATTATTCGATACAATGCCAATAAATATTATCCCCTCATACAAATTGTTAGTTATGTGCATGAAAATCAGATTCAAGAACATTCAAGAACATCCAGTCAAATTCAAGAACATTCGAGGGTACTCGAATGAAAAAATCAGATTCAAGAACATTCGATACTTTCGGCGCCCTGTGCGAACCCTGATGGCAATGTATAACTATAAGCCATGTCGTTTTGTAGTTGAACTCAACGTTGAGCTCCATTTCTGGAACTCCTTGTCATGATCGTCACACCGTGAATATTTTCAGCCAATAAGATTAAATTCTAAGATTTGCTGCTGAATTTCTAATACAATGTGCCTGCTGGCGATTTCTACGACTAAATCCTAACTTTTGATTGGTCTGTTTTGTTACAAACAAATATTAATGCGTGGTGCAATGATGCGGGTGGTGTTTTTGTAATTATTGACGTTGTTGTTATGTCTAACTTCAGTAATTCAGACTTTGATGGAATTTTTTGATTGAGTTTATAACAAACACTGTCATCGAAGGGGGATGTTTTACAGTACGATTACACATTTGAAGTATAACATTGACTTATTATTCTGCTGGTATGGCAGTTATGATCGCGAAAATACATGCATACAAAAACATGTTTAATTTTTGTTTACCATAGGCATGTGATTAGTTCTACATTTTATAGTATATCATTTTTTAATATTACATATGCAAGAATCTGTTAATTATTACTAATAAATATTTTATTAAAACAAGTTGTTGAAAAAGTTTCAATATTTTAATTTTATCAAACTGATAATTCATATTTGGGTAATAAATTAACATATCTGGCACAAACATGGGTATTTACACAAGGAATTAGTACTACAGATATAGTGAAGTTTATTTAAATCGGACCTGAATTTATTTATTTATGTTTATGCAACTGAAGTATAGCACATGATTCAGTCACAACACAATCTCTCGATTTAACAGAATTCAATAGCAGGTATATATTTAAATTAATCTTGCCTTGAGAGGGTTGGATAGCAATATCTATCAGTTAGGACAGAATATTAAAGTAAATTATTTACAGAACAGTCACCTTGGGTATACCAATTTTTGCCCTTTTCATAAATCCATTATGAACAGCATTTTAACCAGTGACACGCCAAAATTGTGGCATCAGTGGGTCCTAGCTTGATACAATTGTTAAATATGTTATATTATGTATATACATATATGTAATATAATTGTTCAATATGTGATCTTTATTTATGTAATGCATTTGAATAATACAGTGTATACAGATTGTGTCTGAAATAAAACATCAGTATTATTAAAGTTACGATCTAAGATGCATTAAATGAGCGGTAATAATACTGTGTATAAGTGGCATGCTTATTAAAACAATCACGATGTATGCCTGATACGACTACCTAGTTGAAGAAAATGTGAAGACTTGCCTCTCTGACGATGATCTTGCGGCCCCTCATGTCCTGTTTGTGCATGATTTCTATTGCCTTCTTGGCATTCTCCACGCCTTGCACTTCCACCACCCTGTGACACAAACAAACCTAACGTAAACACCATTGATTCACTCACGCCATCCTGGCTTTTTACATGCTAGGTTACCTACAACTAAAAACATTAATTATCCATTTGGTTTAACTTGCATTCCAAGTTAAAGTTCCGTTTTACGCTAAATTGTTTTAGTTTTATTGCACTGTTTTATCTTAAAACTGCACATCATGTGACAAGATTGATATGGTGTCAACTAATTGAGATTTACTGGAAAGTAATATTTAAAAGATGTTTGATATCAGAATGATATTTTAACCATTTACCCAATGTTATCCACACTTGCCTTTTTCTTACATTGCTATGAACATCCTGTAGAAGAAATTTATTTTTATCGTAACAAACCAACCTGTCTATAATTAATTTGTTATGTAAGTGAAATTCAACCGAGAAATATTAATGCATATTTTAAAAGTACTTTTTCTGTTTCATGGCATGTGACACACCTTACACGATACAACAGAAATATAAACCTTTCTCAAGTTATTAAGTAATTGTCTCATCCGACTGATTCTGATGTAGCCTCGGCCCCCATTACTTTCTTGGGGTGGGGGTGCTTTGTACATACCCAGCACCACAAGGATTCCCTTCCGGCGTTGTGTACATTTCCACATACGTGATAACCTTCCCCACTGCAACAGGTAAACAATCACACCAATATAACTGTACTAGTCACATATTTTGGGAAAGACTTTCTACAACGCTGTCAGCTACAAACGACAGCAGTCATCAAAATTTTCAAAAGTATTGGTAGCATTCAATCATAGCTAATGTCATAAAAGACAGGAAATAAGTCATAAGAATGTCACAACTATTAATTTATAGTATTTACTATATAAGTAGAAATATTTAATACATCTGTATGAGTCTTTGTTTTAATAATCTAACTTAGTTAAAGAAAAAAACTTTGATATGTCACCTGTGTTCAAATGTCAATGAAAATATGCATGACTTCCTATGGAATATTCTTCTGCTCTTAATCAAGCAATATTTTTGTTGCTGTGTTCAATTATCAGCAAGACCGTGACAGAGTTTCTTCACAGTATTCATTTTAAACATCAACATTTCTTTCACTGAATTATTGATGAGACCGCAAATCTTTGTATTTACCCTGCATACTCCATACTTCACATAAAAACATTGTCAGTTTTCCTAGCCAAAACTGTGATTTAATTTCTATGTTTATATTTTCTTGTGAAGTCCTGATTCAGCCCATCATTTACAACACTAGCCCTACATATTGGTAAACTTACTTGGCTTGCCTTTACTGAAACTGCTTAGAACCATAACATTATGATAATTATTAAATTACCTTTGTCTCTAAATGAATCCTTTAAATCCTGCCAGCTCATGGCATAATTGATATTTGATACATAAAGGCGAACTTTGGTATTATCAATTTTTTCTGTGTGTCCATTCCTGGTTGTTGCACTATCATTTCCATTTCTATCTCCACTGCCATCCACCAGTCGTTCAGATTTCTTCCATTCTCGTCCATCAGGTGATTTTGATCCATCTAATGGAGACCGGGACCTGGAACCAGAAGCATAAATACATGGTCGTACATGATTATTATAATGCGAGTCCACGATGATTTGACATATCCAATTTATGGTAGGAGAATAGACACAAATTCAGTTGTGTAATTATAATTAATTACAGACAAATGCCAATTTGATAGAGCCGAATTTAACTAATTTTAAGTCTGGAGCGTCTGCAGCTGAGTTGGACATGGTTATTCTTAAAAAGTAAAGGACCGTGCAAACTAAAAAGTAAAAGAGTAAAGTGATTACTGACAGGCTCGAAAACAGTAAATTTGTATCTGCGAGTGCGAATAATCGTATCTACGGGCAACTGATAACTGAGATCATTGACATATTCGGCCGACCTCCTGATGTCACAATCGGGCAATCATATTCGCCGGTAAATCTGGGCACTGCTTAGGCTGTCGCCGCTGAGTGTCGGTTTCAAGTCTAGGACTAGGCTCCAGTCCAGGGGACGAGTCTAACATGGGCTAAGTTTGAGGTTAGTTGTCGAGCAATAATCGTAAATGTTACAGCACAGTTTAAATACGCATGAAAGTTCAATATTTCTTACAACTGCTCAGATGAAAATATATAAAGCATAACATCATCTGTTGAAAGAAATACCTTTCTCTTTTTGCAGGGCGATCGTAATCGCAATCATCCGCCATTTTAAGTTTCGTCGCTAAAGGGATCGTCTCTTTATATAAAGTGTTGCCGGATCAGTGGAACATTTTATCGTAGCCAACTTCATGTGCATTGTGGCACAACACATGGTTGTGATAAGTACATTTAATGACGAAGACAAGGATTATGATAATTAATGTAGATAATAATTGTATAGCATAGTGCAGAATAACTTATTTTTAATGATAACTCAATAAATAACAACCGCTCCCAGTCGAATTGATTCATCCCTGCCGGTAAGTTTATAAACTAAACTTGACAGGGTCGCCATCTAGCGAGTAGAAATACGGTGTTTCGTCAAAATGGAGACTTCGGGGGACACCTGTGAAAGTTTTGACTTTGTTTTAAATAATTATAGTGTGCCATTTGTAAATTCTAAGCAACACATACTACATCTGTGTGATAACGGACATTTTATTGCAATAGTTGATAGCTCGGGTAATGTGTTTATAAGAGATTTGTACAGCGGCGAAGTGTTGAAACTTTCCGACGAGTCAAGTGCACGGTACGCTTGAGCTTTTATTTTGCTTAGCAATGTTTACATTGCAACGCCCCCCTCGCTTATGGCCTTGTCAGTGGCTTTACTTTTAATATGGTGGTTACTACCAATGGGATGACACACGTTTATAAATTATAGCTGTTGTTCACCTGCTGAGTCCCTTAGCATTGCGCACTGCACACAACTATTAGACCAAAGCCTTTGCCAAAGCCAAAGGCAAAGGGGTCTTCCTTATCTTGCCACCCTCGCACACCAGGTGTCGCTGTGGCTGATTACATCAGTACAAACCTTCAGCCTAACCCTCGCATATCCCTTTGAAAAACTCCTCTTTTAATGTCAACCAATGAAATTGCCTACAAGGAGTGTGATCGGCCTCCGGTTATAACTTAGGCCTCCGTATAACTTATGTGATGTAATTTTGGGTGATTTTTTGCCACACGCTCCTTATTTTAGATGCAATGTTTAAGATGTGAATGGGTCGTTATATTGGGATTCTCACCAGTCATGTACAAGTCTTTAAATTGGGGGCGGGTATTTGCACTTTCCACATGGCCGATGCAGTAGGGACTGGCGAAGTCAATTGCTATGATTTCATAGATCAGTCCCATAATTTGATAGGTTACTCCCAGTTCCAAGGTTTACAGAGTTGATCAACCGAGGGTACATGAGTGCAGGACGATCCTTTCTCCCATTCTCTCCACATGCCAAGCCCACTTATCTAAGGCTTCCATTGTATATACAATAATTTTGGGGCATTTGTATATAATACATACAAGTGTACATTTGCATGCTTGCGTGCGGGCGTGCTCGCTCACTTGCATGCATGGATACATACATACATACATACATACAATTATGTATAAAGAGAGAGATTACATAGTAATAATAAAAATATAGTTTATACACACAGTTACTTATGTGTTGGGACACCAGTAACTGACATACTGTTTTTTTACTTACTTTATTATTAAGTTATTAATATATTCAATTATTTATTTATTATTTTATTTTATCTATTTATTGCTGATAAGTTTAACTTATGAACTAGGACTTTTAGAAGCTTTATTTAATTATCTATTTATTATCATTTAACATTTCGTCTTTACGTCCAAGTTTAAACTGATTATGAATATTTTAAATATGTATGTGTTACAATGTATTTTATGCGGAAATGGAAAGTGGAAATTTGTCCACATATATGCCACTTTACAAATACAATTATTATTATGTTATTTGCAGGATTTGTTGGCGGCAGTCTCCAGTTCCTGGAGTTAGACAAGATGCTGCGGGTCAGATTGTTTCTCTCAGTCACCAAGGACATATGTGTGTGTATTCTGTGGTACGGAGACTGAGTGATGAGGATGGACCCAGTCACCTGGCTATCACATGCAATGTGCAGTGTCACTACCACAGTCTGAAGCACATTCTACAAGATGTCAACATAGGTAATAATATTACTGAACATTTCTCAGGATATTTTTTTCAGATAAAAAAGTCATATCCAAATTGAGATGTTTCTTTTTACCTGTAGAGATTTTTGTGATAAAGAGTTAAACAGAAGAACCCAGTAACTAAAGGAAGTCATCTGGATTAGGGCAATTATGGGCATCCCCACATGTACAATGACAATTCGAAGTCATCGTGTAACATCCAACAAAAATCTCTACATGTAAGAGAAACAACTCACTTTGGATGTGAAAAATAAAACTTTTGACATGTAATAACAATAATAAATCTATTTCTTAATATAGTGCTTTTTAGATAAAGTAATACTAGTTGAAGCGCTTCGCAGACTAAACTAACATTAATGATACTAAAATATCCGCTATAATCTAATGGAATGGCTTGCATCTCGTATCATTTACTGAAGTTGCCTTGTATACCTTCAGAATACCATCCTCCACACAAAGATGGCGGCTTCCTATGTTGCTATGGTGACGTGGTGACATTCACCTGTGGTTCAACTGTTGTGCGATTGGATGTGCCAGTGGATCGGCCACCAGAGGTCAGGTCATACTTCCTGTTGCCAGATGTGGAAACATTAGTGCAAGTTGAACCACATCAGTCAGGTTTAGTCATGACGCTGGATGACAACAGAGAACTTGGTATCCGTTTGAAATTATGTTAAGAAAGGTTACCCCTGTTAAAACTGTTTTAGCAAGACCTTTTCAGATCTATAAACTATGTGTTATTTATATATTACCACTGAGAGCTGAATGCATTATAATTAACACATTCAGGTCACAAGCAGTAACTAGACACTATTAGTCCCAGATGAATGATGATTACATATTTAGTAAGAACAATCATATTTGTACAAAGTAGCAAAAATAAGTATAATACAAACATTATTTGACATTTTATAGAACAAATATAAAAAAGTGTAAAAATAATACAATTTCAACATAAAAGGTACACTTACCAGTTGTACACCAGCCATAGTTTTTAGTTCTGGCTAGATACATATTCAACAGCTACACTAAAATCTGTCTTGTAACTATCTAAAACTCATTATTTGTTGATGCTATTTGCAAAAGATAGTATCTACTGAGGTAGTCCATTCCTGTATTGCTCTGTATGTATATCTCCCTCTACGGAGTAATTAAAAAACCGCACTTGACGATACATGATCACCCCTACATAATACAACGCTCGGCCAGTCTGTAAAGGTTAAAGGTATTTGGTTGTAAATTGTAATCCATTATCAGTTTGCAACCATTATTTAAAAATAGAAACAAAGTGGCACTTTTCTTTAAAAAATAACACCTTTCTTACTTTCTTTAAAAAAATTATACAGTGTAGAAAGTTTGTGTGCTTCAAAAGTCATTTGTGCGTACTGATCGGTCAAAAAATTCCTTAACTGTGAATGCAGCGTTCTGGAGCATAGAAAGTGGTGTGAAGGTGGCAAATGTTTGTCTCCAAGACGTACTTGGGCTGGCCACCCAAAACATCCTTCACGTGTCTCTCACAGAGGACTGGAAGCACCTCGTAGTTGTCACTCCTGGGGCACTGGACATTGTTTCTTTGCAATGCTACTTTGGCACATACCCACAGCATGTGACGGTCCAACAGACACGTCGTGTATCCCAACTGACTGCTGCTCTCAGAAACACTGTCAGCCACAACGAGGACTCGGTATGGAGAGCGAAACTTGCACGATTGAAAACAGCTGCTGGCTTTGGAAACAAGCATGTGTTTGATGAGTTGTCGTGGTTTGAGAAAGCAGGATTGACACATACTGGGGTGATGAGTGGGCAGTCAGCTCAGTCATCTGATGGTAAGTGAGAGTGAGTGAGTGAGTGAGTGAGTGAGTGAGTGAGTGAGTGAGTGAGTGAGTGAGTGAGTGAGTGAGTGAGTGAGTGAGTGAGTGAGTGAGCTTTATTTGGGATTGTATAATCACATCCAACATAAACAATCATAAGAATCGACAGAATAATATACAATTTCAAGGTGACAGCAGAGCCATTTAAGGCTGTGACCAGTTTGTTTAATTTTGTTCATGTGAAATAATAATGATTAAGATAAGTAAACTGGTCGCCATCATCCTCAAAAGAACTATATTACTAACAAAGGAACATTGATTTTGTATAGAGTGCATTGGTTCCATTTATATATATATATATATATATATATATACATATATATACATATATATATATATAATATATATATATAATATATATATATATACAGCTGTATATATATATATATATATATATATATATATATATATATATATATATATATATATATATATATATATATAATATATACATAATAAAGAAAATTATACATGATAAATTTTCAAATTAGTAACCTTGCAAAAGACATTGTTGTGCCAGGCTTCAGCAGTGGTTAGTATCTAACTACCATGATATTACTTCAAAAACGTATCAATAATATATATATATGTAAGACGTTTCAGGGTTGGATGGAATTAAATTACAATACCGTACCCGTTTACCACATTTGCCTTTAACGATAATGTAAACCTATTTAAATTGGGTGTATTTTTAATAAAACAGGTTGGACTGTCAAGAAGAGACAGAGCAGTGATGTGGGTGACAGTTTGGTGACACACGTCATGTTGACAGCCTGGTCTGACAACTTGTCACTGAGGGACGTATGCGCAGGGTCACAACTGACCTATGTCCTGCTACAGGCTGACAATGAGGAGGAACAGGACATCCTGTTTGCTGTGCAGGTGAAATCAGGACAAATGGCAGTGCACAGGTAAGTTAGTTGTAAAAAGACAAGTTATTACATAGCGCAGTATCCAATCCTCAGGATTGCGTAAAGCGCTTTACACTTTACAGCCAGCCTGTCTATAGCCAGGTACTCAATCATGAAAGATGAGTTTTCCTTAAGAGTTCTTTATCTTAGTGAAATGGTCCCCTGATCTGTGATCTCTCCCTCTGCCTTTCCCTCTCCCTCTCCATCCTCACCTCTCTCTCCTCCCGCTCTGTCAACTAATGTTGGCAGTAGATCAGTATTCTCAAGGACATTGTTGTCATTGTATGTCTAACAAAACAAGTTAGTCTCATTGGTGAGATGTGTTGTCACCTATCGTTGTATGTTGATATTGTCACCAGACTGCCTCGTCACAGTGCTGCGATACTGTCACCCTCTGTGTTGTCACCGGCAATGGCGGTCACAAGTGACACACTCTATGCTGTTGTGTTCTACACTCAACAAGAGCTCGTTGTCAACAGGGTAAGTGTCACTTAGACGACAACAGTCATGGGCAGCTTTGAAGTCAACTAAACGTCATGTTATACTTCCTGAAAGTCCAAACAAAGTTGTATATATTGATTCAAGCCATCACACATACTTGGTGACATTGTTGCACTTGAGACAATATACATGTTACCTGTCAAATGATTGTCATAACTGCTGGACTTCACGAACAAACATATATTCCCCTAGTCCTGTTCTTGGTTCTGGTTTTGATTGTGTTTCGTGAAATAACATATCATATAAATCTACAGATGGTCCATCATGTATGCGAATTATTCAAAAGGAATTTAGAGTTCACACATGGATTATGTATATGGATGGAATATCATGGAAAAACATGTTTCAAGTAACATGTTATGTAATGTATGGAAATAGCAAAAACGCATTTCCAAAATGCAATGTGTGGGGCAAGAATTCTATCGAGCTGCATGGCTATTTATTTGCCTGTAGCCGTTGAACTGTCAGACATTGTTAGCTCCTAATGGCTGTGCATCTTTCCCTTGCCTCCTGCAGCTGATGCTGTATGAGAGTGCCTCCATGGCAGATGCCTTGTGTGGACTCAACGGCTGGAACCAGTGCTGTCTGGCGGTGCCAGTGCTGGAGATGGCACTGAAGCATCGGCAACTTGACACCATCGCATTCTTCCTCAAGAGTCGAGAAAGTGGTGAGTCCTGTCACCTATCACATTGATCACATTCATCTCATCACCTCATCTGTTCTGACAATCTCATTGATCCTGTAACCATATTGGCTTTTATAGCAACTTTCATCTTAAAGCTATGTTAATCTTATAGCCACTTCAATTGATATAAATATCTGTATTTTAACCCTAGAGGTGACCTAGAAAAATCCTCTGCAGCATACTGTTCTTATAAAAAACATGACTTATTTTTGGCAGATTAGCCACTCACAGAGCTTTCTTTTGATACTGCATGTTTGGGGGTGTAGACTTTACGAATGGATATGTAAATTCATTCATCAGGGCATAGAAAAATATTCCAAATATGGCCGGCTACAATATCACATGCTTTGCAAACTCGATTGTGAAAAATCTGTCATCGAATCTGCACAAGGAAAAATATACACAATCTAGAAAAATCTGTCAGCTATCCAGTGATACCAAAATGTTATGTTCGTGTGTAAGTTACTTGTGATGGAAATGTAAATTGTTACAACAGAGGCAGGTGCCGTTGGGGTGATTTTCAGCCATCGTCACCTGCAGGGTTAACTACCCTGGTAGACTTATCTAGTCATATCCATCGTGCAACCAAGTACATATTACAACCATTCCCAACTTATATCCAGTTCCTTTTTATAACCACGTCCATTTTAAACTCGTTCCCTTGTTATGTCTGTTCTGTCTTTCAGTGCAGTCTACATTCCTCTTCTTCTTGATGTCCTAAGGAATTACATGTCTGTATTATACTATTATTTTGTAAAAAAAGGTAAGTTCTTATACAGCTCAATATCTAGTCCCAGGTGCTTTACACTTTACTTCCTGACAGACCTGTTTAATCAGACACCATCTCAACTACTCCATGGAGGCTTCTAGCCAAGCTGCAATTAGTGCATGAAGGGTATTCGTACAAAAATAATTACCTGGCTATAGACAGTGGTGGATATTGGTGTACAAATAATCTTTGTGCATTAATTGCATGCAGCATGGCTGGATTCTACCCAGAGAAGTTGAGATGGTGTCTGATTGAATAGGTCTGTAAAGTGTAAAACGCATTGTGCAGACCTGATGATTGGGTACAGCGCTATGTTGGAAGTTACCTTTACTTTACTCATGTTTGCAGTGTTCAGCAAGAGCCCTGACGGCAGCCAGCAGGTGGATGACCCGGAGCATGACAGCACAGAACTGGAGGAGCTCCACGTGGTTGTGGAGCTACTGAAGGCAGCCATTGGGGAATACATCACAGACAGTCAGCTGCGGCACTACGGAGAACAGCTGCTCCAGCTGACCATGGCCTACCTCCATAAGCTGAGTCGCAATGTGGTGGCCCATCTGCATACACAGTCAGCGGAGGACTGGCTCCACACGGAGGACCGGCTCCACACGGAGCACCGGCTCCACACGGGCTCCGCCTCAGTCCTCACCCAGCTGTCCAACTACGTGGTGGAGTTACGCGGACACATGAACACCAGGACACGGTCACTGAGCGGTCAGAGACAGAAGGCGAGGGACTTGACCGATGGTCAGACAGGTGGACGACAAGATGCCCAGATGACACCAAGCCACAAAGAGATGCTGCAAGTGTGGGACCAGCTTGACCTGAAGGTTACTTTTTACGTTTAAGTGTAGCAGGTTATAAGGATTTTATAGGGACTTTCCAGGTCCAAATTTATTTATTATCTGGAAACATTTAGAAAGTGCCATGTAGTCATGATAGAAACCAGCCCAAAGGCACTAACAGTATAAGATAAGTAAATACATATACGGATATAAGCTGACTAATTAAGTTACATAAATAGGCTAAATAAATAGGTTAAAAAAGTTAAATTAATAATTTAATTCAATGAGATAAATAAGTTAAATACAGAACTAAATTGATTTTGTAAAATTAGACTTGCATAAAGATTAAGAAGAAAGCAAACTTTAAAACATATTATTAACATAGTTAATAATGTCTGAGTAGTCAAGTTCATATGTATTGGATTATGGGTAAGCAGACACAACTTATCAATAGCTCTAATGAAGCTACAAAGTCCTGTTAGTACTAAGTGTAATAAAACAGGAATGACACCAGGACATGTTTGCACGCGTATCCATTTAGTGTGTCTGACAATTTGTAGTCCTTTGGACCAAAGGTCCAATGGACTTATCACTTATGGCATCACTTTGTGTCCACTGTGTTCCATCTCAGAAACCGTTGAAGATCGTGTTTGTAAAAAATTTAATTGCCATTGAGTACCGTCAATATGCACAAGAAATGTAAATTTGATTGACACATTTCAAAGCCTCCTAGACTCCTTTAGGGTGTAAAACTGATATATTTGAAGTTTTAATTATTTACAGTTTACGTTTAGGTGTAGCAAACTATAAGGATTATATTGGAAATTCCATCTGTATTGTATCCATCAGCATGGGTAACAAATTATCAGTAACCTGATGAATGTTTAGAGTCCTCGTAATACCAGCCGTAATAAAAACAGAGATGACATCAGAACTTGTTTGCACACATATGTATCCATTCATTATGTCTGAGAATTTAATATTGTATATTTTCAAGTAGCTGAAATATTATAATTTTTACTTACCTGTTTATACACAAGTCATTACAGAATATCTACAGCCTCTATTTCACTGGTAACAATAACTCCAGCCTGTCTGTTGGTGCTTACAGGCAGCTGTAGTCGAGGGAATCCTAAACCAGCAGATCCCTCTAATACAGACGTACGTATTAACGAGGTTCGGGAGAGATGAGGCTGACCTGTCTAACATCATTGGCCTTGGTCTGGAGGAGACGATGGCCCTACTGTGTGAGCACGAGTGGAACTATGCAACAAGGATGCTGCACAACATGGTAGGACCCGTTACATATAATAATAATAAACTGTTTAAACACTGGACCTATTAATAATAAACTTTATTTAAACACTGGGCCCATTAATAATAAATTTAATTTAAACACTGGACCCTTTAATAATAAACTTTATTTAAGCCTTGGACCCATTAATAGTAATAAATTGTATTTAAACACGGGACCCATTAATAGTAATAAACTGTATTTAAACACAGGACCCATTAATAATCA
>OZ024866.1:27715104-27780104 GCA_964017155.1 Oasisia sp. SBJ-2009
TGTCAAAATAAAGTTCATTATTATTAGTATTATTATATACTGTACATAGGACAATGACTTCGTACATGTCAGTAAGGTAACTAGAAATTCTAAACCCTTTCAAGTCCAGTTTAATTGAAATATATACCTGCTATTGAATCCTTTTAAATCAAGAGATTGTGTTGTGATCGAATCATGTTCTATACTTGAGTTGCAAAATTGCAAGTAAATAATAAAATTCTGGTCCGATTTAAATAAACTTCGCTACATCAGTAGTGCTAATTTTTTTATCCTTATATAAATAGCCAAGTTTGTGCCAGATATAAATTATCAGTTTGACAAAATAAAAAAATAAAATGTTCAACAACTTGTTTTAATAAAATATTTATAAATAATTGCATATCTATGGATAACAAAACTGAAATAATTCCATTTCTTACGAGTGTATTTTCCATATTTTGTACAAAATGTCGGCACAGTTGTGTGGTTTTGTGTGAATAATGCTGAGGATCCTGAAATCCCAGCAAACGTTGGTAACATTTTCCACAACTGACGCCACGATTCTGCCCCTCGTACATTTCCCGAAAACAGACTTCCAAACCAGCACTGCGACAGCTCCCGTTAAATGTAAATAAAAAAATGTTTCATCAAACTTGTGATTTCGGAGTTGTTGTTATATTACATAATACATATGTACATGCATATTTTGACACTTATTAGAATTTTATGGAGGCAAAATATGGCCTTTAATAATGAAGATTTCCCAATGTCTGTCACGTTGCAGCCACGGCGTCCTGTGTGACATGGAGCAGCGAGACTTGAGTCTTGTTGTCAAGAGACTTGCGAGGATCGCTAGCGTCATACAGCAGCCCCACCTGGTGGAGCATCGACCAGACACACACAGCGTGCGTCTGTCTGACCTACATAGACACCTCACTGAGTGGTTCATCACACACAACTTGCCACAGTTGTTGTGGTTCTACCTCGACTATTGGCAGTGAGTGACCACTTCCCAACACATCATAGACAGCAGACTCACACACAAGACGTGTGTGTGTGTGTGTGTGTGTGTGTGTGTGTGGGTGGGGGGGGGCTCTGGGCTTTTACGTGTCTAATCGCAGTGGTCCCAATGTTTAGAGACACTGAGCTCACCGTAGGCTGCCTTGTAAGTGTGTACAAATTATAATGCCTTTGCATAATACTGAAATGTTTCGTTAAGGTGTTTGCTTCGGAACAAGAGCATAATACTTTAAATTAAATAAATGGAATTCATAAGGTTGTTTTGTTTTGACATACCTACCTGTGTCTTACCCTGGCATACTTACCTGTGTCTTTCCCTGGCATACTTACCTGTGTCTTTCCCTGGCATACTTACCTGTGTCTTACCCTGGCTTATTTACCCTTGTCTTACAATGGCTTACTTACCCTTGTCTTACAATGGCTTACTTACCTGTGTTTTACCCTGGCATAATTACCCTTGTCTTACAATGGCTTACTTACCCTTGTCTTACAATGGCTTACTTACCCTTGTCTTACAATGGCTTACTTACTACCCTTGTCTTACAATGGCTTACTTACCTGTGTCTTACTCTGGCGTACTTACCTATGTCATGCCCTCACATTACCTGTGTCGTACCTTGACATACTTACCTGTGTCTTACCATGGAATACTTACCTGTGTCTTACCCCAGCGTTGTGTTGCAGGTTGAGTGAGCCAGACAGTGCCCTGACTGGCCCAGTGGCTGTGTCTGACTGGGTGGCCACACTGACACGCTTCAGGAGCCTCACGAGGCAGCCCCACGGTGAGACTCACACTCTTCTCCCTCACTCTCCGTCTGTCTGTGTCTCCAGCTCTCTCTCCATCTGCCTGTCTGCCTGTCTCCATGTATGTATCTCTGCTGTCTCTCCTTTTGACTAACTCTCTCCACCTGTCTGTCTCTCCATCTATCTGTCTGTACATTTGTCTCTCCACCTGTCTGTCTGTCCATTTGTCTCTCCACCTGTCTGTCTGTCCACCTGTTTGTCTCTCCACCTATCCGTCTGTCCATTTGTCTCTCCACCTATCCGTCTGTCTGTCTGTCTGTCCGTCCGTCCGTCCGTCCGTCCGTCCGTCCGTCCGTCCATCCGTCCGTCCATTTGTCTCTTGTCTCTCCACCTGTCTTTCTCTCCATTTGTCTCTCCACCTGTCTGTCTCTGTCTTTTTACAGGTTATGTTAAACACCCTCCTCCCATGTTTCCCCCACCCCTCTGTCCCTACTGCCACCACCCCACCCCCTGCTGAGTGTCTCACTGTTGTCTCATATGTTACAATAATTAGCTCCATTAATTTTATCCAGTATGTTATCATTAATTACAACTGTTGCTGTATGTTACAGACTTGCAATGCATGCTGGGAGCAGGCGTGACACCTGGTGGACTAGAATGGCCTGCTCTGATGCACACCCTGGACACAATGGTTGACCAGGGTAGATCACTTGCTGCCCTGGCGATCCTCACCCTCTCAATCCAAACACAAAACCAGGTTCGAGAAATAACACCTTAATCTATTTTAATTAGGCAGTGGCTATTTCCCTAACCAGTTGGGTTAGGCGTCGAGTTAGGGTAATGTATTTCTCTCTCTCTCTCCTCTCTCTCTCTTTCTTTCTCTCACTCTCTCTCTCTCTCTCACTCTCACTCACTCACTCACTCACTCACTCACTCACTCACTCACTCACTCACTCACTCACTCACTCACTCTCTCTCACTCTCACTCTCACTCTCACTCTCTCACTCTCACTCTCACTCACTCACTCACTCACTCACTCACTCACTCACTCACTCACTCACTCTCACTCTCACTCTCACTCTCACTCTCACTCTCACTCTCACTCTCACTCTCACTCTCTCACTCTCACTCTCACTCTCACTCTCACTCTCTCTCACTCTCTCTCTCTCTCTCTCTCTCTCTCTCTCTCTCTCTCTCTTTCTCATGGGTCACTACAGTGATCAGTTGAGGAAATAGGTTGGAGAAATAGCCTTTTAATTAAATGTTGCTTTGAACAGCTCTGGAAGCTGAAAGCATGTGTCATCATAAGAACAATTATGATATTGATGCTCTGGAATTGTAGTCTAAAAGATCTGTTGTATGTGATGTATTGTATAAATTAATTGCAGTTACAAAACCTTATTTGCTTTACAAGTATATATTTATATTATTTTACTCTTTAATATATAATAACAAAGATTTCCATACATTATTATGTTCTTGTGCTCTTCGTTATAAGCCTGTAGAGGTTTCTAGAGGATCTCTACGGTTATATATTTTTTACTCACTTGTATGCTTGTACATTTATTTGAATGTTGTGACCAAAATAAAGTACATCCATTCATTCAAACTGCACTGTGCAAAATTGACTTTATAAAGCCCTGATTTCACCATTCATACAAACATATTCATATCCTGTCAACACACCATCAACCTCGGTGTTGTGATCATCCAGAGGGCTGCATAACAACCACAACAATGTGCTTAATATACAATACTTCACAGTTTCAGAAATAATCTGTGTCTATCCTAAGGTACATGTAACATAGAGTGTAGTATTGAGTTGTCTGTTTTCTGCATAGACGACATCCATTTTATATTGTTTTTACCAGCAGATAAACCGGCCTGAACTGACAGAGAAGTTGTCGTCTGTGTTGGCTCAGTTCCCAAGGCTTCAGCGAGCGTACTTCCCGGCACAGAACACTTCCTGTAATGTGCCTGTTGGTCCATCAGATGTCACTGTGTATGGTCTGCTGCAGGTCGGTGAAATGGGACATATCTGTGTCAGTTGGCATGGTATATGGCACTGGTGTGGTATCTGTAAGGGTTGGCATTGGTATGTGATATGATATCTGTGTGTTGGTATGTCATGCAATGCATTTTTATATGAGTTGGCATTGTATGTGATGCAATATGTGTCAATTAGAATGGTATGTGACATGTTGTCTGTGAGTTGAAATGGTATGTGATGTGATATCTGTGAGTTGACATGGTATGTGATGTGATATCTGTGAGTTGACATGGTATGTGATGTGATATATGTGAGTTGACATGGTATGTGATGTGATATCTGTGAGTTGACATGGTATGTGATGTGATATCTGTGAGTTGACATGGTATGTGATGTGATATGTGTGAGTTGACATGGTATGTGATGTGATATCTGTGAGTTGACATGGTATGTGTTGTGATATCTGTGAGTTGACATGGTATGTGATGTGATATCTGTGAGTTGACATGGTATGTGATGTGATATCTGTGAGTTGACATGGTATGTGATGTGATATATGTGAGTTGACATGGTATGTGATGTGATATATGTGAGTTGAAATGGTATGTGATGTGATATCTGTGAGTTGACATGGTATGTGATGTGATATATGTGAGTTGACATGGTATGTGATGTGATATCTGTGAGTTGACATGGTATGTGATGTGATATCTGTGAGTTGACATGGTATGTGATGTGATATATGTGAGTTGACATGGTATGTAATGTGATATCTGTGTGTTGGTATGTCATGCAATGTATTTTTTATATGAGTTGGCATTGTATGTGATGCAATATGTGTCAATTAGAATGGTATGTGACATGTTGTCTGTGAGTTGAAATGGTATGTGATGTGATATCTGTGAGTTGACATGGTATGTGATGTGATATCTGTGAGTTGACATGGTATGTGATGTGATATGTGTGAGTTGACATGGTATGTGATGTGATATCTGTGAGTTGACATGGTATATGATGTGATATATGTGAGTTGACATGGTATGTGATGTGATATATGTGAGTTGAAATGGTATGTGATGTGATATCTGTGAGTTGACATGGTATGTGATGTGATATATGTGAGTTGACATGGTATGTGATGTGATATATGTGAGTTGACATGGTATGTGATGTGATATCTGTGAGTTGACATGGTATGTGATGTGATGTGATATCTGTGAGTTGACATGGTATGTGATGTGATATCTGTGAGTTGACATGGTATGTGATGTGATATCTGTGAGTTGACATGGTATGTGATGTGATATCTGTGAGTTGACATGGTATGTGATGTGATATATGTGAGTTGACATGGTATGTGATGTGATATCTGTGAGTTGACATGGTATGTGATGTGATATCTGTGAATTGACATGGTGTGTGATGTGATATCTGTGAGTTGACATGGTATGTGATGTGATATCTGTGAGTTGACATGGTATGTGATGTGATATCTGTGATTTGACATGGTATGTGATGTGATATCTGTCAGTTAACATGGTATGTGATGTGATATATGTGAGTTGACATGGTATGTGATGTGATATCTGTGAGTGGACATGGTATGTGTTGTGATATCTGTGAGTTGACATGGTGTGTGATGTGATATCTGTGAGTTGACATGGTACGTGATGTGACATCTGTGAGTTGTCTTGACATGGTATGTGTTGTGATATCTGTGAGTTGACATGGTATGTGATGTGATATCTGTGAGTTGACATGGTACGTGATGTGACATCTGTGAGTTGTCTTGACATGGTACGTGATGTGATATCTGTGAGTTGACATGATACGTGATGTGATATCTGTGAGTTGACATGGTACATGATGTGATATCTGTGAGTCACATGACATGGTACATGGCATGATATATGTATCAGTTGGCATGATACATGATTTAACAAGATTTAACAAGATTGCCACCTAGAGAATCAACTCTAGATGGCAGGTGGACAAGGAAGCCGTTTGGCTTATCGAGAGTCCAACCTATCTATCTAAGTATACCCTGCCCGTCTTAGGTATATGTCAATTTTATTTTTAAACATATTAACACTTCTAGCACCTACACAATCAGCTGATAATTTGTTCCATTCGTTTACTATTCTTTGGGAAAATGAAAATTTTCTAATATCTAGTCTACACTGCTTCTTTGCTAATGCAACTCCATGTCCTCTAGTCCTTCTCTCTTCCTTGACCGTGAAAAAAATATTTCTGTCAATATTTTCATACCCATTCAATATTTTAAAAACCTCAATCTGATCTCCTCTCAATCTTCTGGTTTCTAGTGTTGTTAGACCACATTCTTTTAGACGCATTTCATAACTAATATTCCTGAGTTTTGGTATCATTTTTGTTGCTCTCCTTTGTACTCTTTCTAGCATATCAATATCCTTCTTGCGATATGGCCTCCATGCTTGTATACAATATTCTAAATGAGGCCTAACTATTGTTTTATAAAGCGGTATTATTAGTTCTTTTTCTTTGTATACTATATTTCGCCTAATTAATCCAAGAATTTGGTTTGCCTTCGCTGCTGCAATTCCACACTGCTCTGATACCTTCATGTCAGCACTAATGGTTAAACCTAAGTCCTTTTCCTTTACAGTAGTATTTAGTACAGTACCACCCATTGTATATTGTGCATTTTCATTCCCATGTCCTGTGTGGAGGCACTTACACTTTCCAAAGTTAAACAGCATTTGCCATTTCTCAGACCATTCTATCAACTTATTTAGATCATCTTGTAAATGCTGTCTATCTGCATCACTTTTTATTTTCCTAAACACTTTTGTGTCGTCCGCAAACTTCAACACCTTGCTTGTTACGTCATCATCCAAATCATTGATATATATTAAGAATAAAATAGGTCCCAATACTGATCCTTGCGGTACTCCACTCAAAACAGATTTCCAATTTGAAACCTCCCCATCAACTACTACTCTTTGTCTTCTATCAATAAGCCATTTTTCTATCCAGTTAATCATACTATTTCCTATGCCATGGGCCTTTAGTTTAAGTAGTAATCTTTGGTGTGGCACTTTGTCAAAGGCTTTTTTAAAATCTAAATAGATTATATCTACTGGTGATCCCTCATCTACCCACTTTGTGACATCTTCCAAAAAACATAACATATTTGTTAAGCATGACCTCGCTTTTAAAAACCCATGTTGAGATGTGTTTATCAATTTATTTTTAACAAGAAAATCAACCAAGTGATCTTTAATTAGTCTTTCTAATAGTTTACAAATCACCGATGTTAAACTCACTGGCCTATAGTTCTCTGACTTGCTTCTTGATCCTTTTTTAAATAATGGTATGATGTTTGCTTCTTTCCATTCTACCGGAACCACTCCTTCCTCTAATGCCAAATTGAACACTGTTGCAAGTGGTATGCTAATTTGTTCTACAATTTCCAGTAGTAATTTGGGAGGAATCCCATCCACTCCTGGTGATTTATTATCCTTCATATCTCTTATTTTCATAGCTACCATTTTTGGGGTTACAGTTAGTTGTCCTAAATAGTCACACTCTCTCCCTTCGAACTTAGTCTCTAGTACTGGTAATGTACTAATATCTTCCCTGGTAAACACCGAACTAAAGTATTCATTTAGGTTTTCTGCCATTAAGAATCCCTCCGTTATTATGTTTCCATCACTACCTTCTAGTGGCCCGACCTTATCTTGAACTTTCTGTTTACTTCGAACATACGCATAAAAACTCTTGCTGTCATGTTTTATGTTGAAAGCTATTTTTTGTTCATAGCTTCTCTTCGAATTTCTAATTTCAGCTGTAGCTTGATTAAGTGCTTCTTTATAAATGGCATAGTCTTCTTCACTTCCAGTATGTCTATATGTCTTCCACATCATTTGCTTGTACTTGATTTTTCTAATGGCGTCCTTCGATAAGTGTTTCTTCTTTGACCTTTTCCCTTGTTTTTTCAAGGGGACAAATTTGTCAACGACGCAGTCAATTTCCCTCTTTAAGATATTCCAGCATTCTGTTGCTGTCTTATTCTTCAGTGTGTTATTCCAGTCTATCTTCGCTAAATATTCCCTCATGTCCTTATATCTTCCTTTGTGAAAATTTTTCCTGTACCGTATTTTACTGTTCCGTTCTCCTTTTACTTTGATGATAAAATGTATCTGGTTATGATCACTACATCCCAGTGGCTCACATATATTGACATTATCAACAAATTCCTTCTGTGAGCTCAAAACTATGTCCAACACGTTCTTGTCCCTGGTTGGTTCTAACACATGTTGAAAAAGGAAACTATCTTGTACTAAATTTAAAAACTCTTGATCCTCTCTCCCAGGACTCTGTAGAGATGTCCACTTTATATGCCCATGGTTAAAATCCCCCATAATAATACAGTCCCGTTTACTCACTTCTTTTATAGCGTTGTGCATTTTTTCATTCTCTTCTATGCTTATGTTTGGACTACGATAAACTAACCCAACAGTTAATGTTGAGTTTCCTGTAACTATGTTACACCAGACAGCTTCACATTCTGCTTCTTTTTCTAATTTTATTTCATAAGCCTGGATGGATTCTTTAATATATAAAATAACTCCGCCTCCCCTTCTTCCTAATCTATCTTTCCTAAACATTACATATCCTGTCATTCCTAATTCGGCATCTGATATATCGGGGGTGGCCCAAGATTCAGTTATACCTATTATGTGAGGGTCAATATCTTCTACCATAATGTTTAGTTCATTTCTTTTGTTTACTATGCTCCTTGCATTTAAACAAACACATTTATAACCAAATTTCGTAGGGCTTTCCAGGCTGTTTTTTGCTGATTTCTTTTTGCTGTCTTTAGCTATGCCTCTAGTATTTGGCTTCTCTGTGTATCCCCCCTGCGAAACTAGTTTAAAAAATTGCAACCTGTTCCTCTGTCCATAGATTGAAGCAGGTTCTCGGAGAACACTGCTGCGCCCTTTCCGCTTAGATGGAGGCCATCTCTCACGTACATATCTTCCTTCCCAACAAAGTATCCCCACAAATCTACAAATCCAACTCCTTCTCCTTCACACATCTGCTCCACCAGAGCATTGATTGCCATCCTCTTACAGTTTCTATAGGTTGCTCCCCTTCCTCCGATTACTGGCAAGATTCCTGAGATAATGATCTGTTCAACTCTTGTCTTCTTCAGTTTCCCTACCAACTGTCTGTATCTTTGCACTATTCTAGTTGTCCCCTCCCTGTCTGCATTGTTCGTCCCTACATGTACTAATATCGATCCTCCCTGGCCATGCCCCAACACGTTCTCTACCCTATCTGTCACATGCTCAATCCGAGCGCCCGGAAGACAAACAACAACATCTTCTCCTTTGTTTAACGTCTTGTCCGTCTTTCGCAAAATTGAGTCGCCCATAAAAACCCTTTCTGTTCTCAATGCACCCTCGATCACTGCTTCAGAGTAGCTCCTCCGTTTTGCATCTCCCTGGTTGCTGACTTTCCCCCCTGCCGCTTTCTCTGTTCCTTTCTTTCCTGTATCTTTTCTTCCTGACATCTTCCGTTTGGTCATATCTACTCTCAGTTCCTTTCTTCCCTTCGTCTTTCCTCCTGTCGCATCTACTTCTATCATCTCCTGTCCCCTTGTCCCTCCCTCCTTCTCTACTGTCACTTTCTCCACTGTCTCCTTCATGCATGGCATGTTTTCTGTTGTTCTTTCTCCATTTGTTTTCCTTGCTATCATCCTCCCTCCTCTCTCCATCCCCTTCACAAGATCCGTTAGCTTAGCTAGCTCTGCCGTCAGACAGTCCACTTTCCAACACCCTAAACATTGGAAAGTAAACCCTTCCTCCGTTGTCTCTGACCAAGACTTTCCGCACCCCGATAAGGCAAAATCCACCAAGCTGTGGCAGTGATCACACAGCAAGTGCCTCCTTGCCTTCACTTGCCGCTTGGAAGGTGCCATAATACGATTGATCAAATCAACTTAGTTTATACCAACTTAGTCTTTAGAAAGACTGTTTGTTTATTGTGTACAGCAACTGCAGCACACTACGTGTTATTAACAACTTACTACCTATGCTACCATGAACAATAATTTTATTCTGTACTGGTACCGTTCCCTAGCGGATACTTTGGACACTACCTATATAAACAGACTAGGGCTTTCTGCTAAAACACTTGCTTATTTTTAATAACAATGGCACCGAATCAAAGAATTATCCTATGTATGCAGCTGTTTTGCTTACCACTTTATCTGTTATATATCATATCAATTTATCAGATTTGCTAAGTTTTGTTTACAATCTTGTTGAAAGCTAGATTACCCTATTTCACCCACTATAAATAATAGTATGCACAAACTAAGGATTCCTACTAAAAAGCTTGTTTATTTTTAATAACAATGATACCTATTCAGAGTGTTACCTTACACATATAGTTGTTACGCTTATTGCTTTGTCTCTTATATACGATATCAAATACACAGATTTTGCTCAGTCTTGTTTACAATTTGTCGAAGGCTAGATTACCCTATTATCACCCACGTATACTAATTTGTTCAAAAATACTGTTTACTAACTAAATTTAACCAAAACTGCCACTCAATATATGTCTAGTACACCCTTATGAATAACCTTAGCACAAAAATAATACTTATCAATCAATACTTCCGCTTGTTTTTCAACTTTTATACACCACCAAATTCAAACATCTGCATCCACCAAGTTTCCCGCCATGATGTGATATCTAATGATGTGTGATGTTAAATATGGTATAATTTTGTTGATGGTGAATAAATATGCAGTGGAAACTATTTCAGGGTAACACTGAGTTTGACTTGTCGCGGCTGTTTGGCTGGCAGACCACCAACAATCTGGCCACTGAAGGTAGGTTGATTGTCACACTCACCTCACTCGTCTGCTTAGAACACCCAACCACTGTTTTGGTTTCACAATTCTTGTTTAGACTATGAATTATAACTGTCGCAAGATGTGTGTGCCTAGTCCACAACAGATCTGTGAACGTTTATGGAGCTTTAAAAAATTGTCAAACAAATTACATAATTTTATGAACAGCGACAAAGGTTGTGTAGAGTCAAATTTAGTTCAGCTAGGACAACATGTGCCCATCAGTAGAGTGTAGATGATATATACCCACACATTTATGATTCCATGCTCAGAGATGTGGCCAATTGACAGGGCACAAATGGACATATAACTTGTTCTTGTCACTAATTGATGTAAGACCACAATAAGGTGTTCATCCACCAATACCCTGTGAAAGAGTACCTAATAGAAATGGCATTGTGCAGGTGGCTTGAATTTCTGTGAGGATTTGTTTAGTGTTGAGTGAGTAGAAATGACGTATTTGTGCAGCGTGGTATCAGAGCTGTCAAATTATGACAGACGTCAGTCGGTGTTTTCTGCGTGTAGAACTACAGATACAGGCGTCATTGTGATTGGTGATACGATGCAGGCAAATCAGTGTCTCGTTTTAGCAGAAACTGGCAGCCAATGAAAGAAATGTTATACTGGCCAGCTATGGAGAAATTCAAATGGGGTCTTATGTTAGTTGGCAGGGTACACTATATGATAGATCTGGTGATGAGTTGTAGCTGTAGACATAGCTTCGTCTAGAGACCCCACCACCCACCGTTTGAAAGGGTAAAGTAAATTTTTGAACAGGTAGAAATATGATGTTGCATGGGTATTGGATAGGTAAAAACTTGAGGAATAAGAAAAGCTTATTTCATAGATTATTGCATAGATTATTATGTATATCTGGATAGGTGCAGGCACACACGCACGCACGCACGCACGAACGCACGCACGCACGCACGCGCACACACACACACACACACACAGACACATACACACACACACATTTGTGCACACACACACACACACTCACACACACACACACACACACACACACACACACACACACACACACACACTCACACACACACACTCACATGTTTAGATGAGCTTCTGTATTCAAACTCGTGTGTACCATGATATTTTTGGACTTGCAAAAATGTGAACCTGCATGAAGCCTGGTTGTCAAATGGTGCTGAAAAGGAGGCGTGTACAAAATGTATAGTATGTACACTTAATAGAACAAATACAGCACTTGTTGCAACTGTGATTGGTACAGAGTCACTGAAGGAGCTCCTACACTTCTCTCTCGAGTCACTCGTCTCGCGATATGCTCGCACCGACTCTCTCACCTTCATGTACTACTTGAAGCAGGGACGTCCCAGCTTCGCATTTGGCACGTTTATTGCCTCCCCTCTGAAGGCCGGCACGAAGACGATCGGTGCTAAGCTGTAAGTACTACAAACAGATACACAGCCTGCTCTCTGTTACTACGTGTCACTGGCTAGACAGGCAGTGATAGAAGCCTCGTTGGAGTATTTGTTGAGGTCGTGGTGCTTCTGGAGTGAAGGGATGGGAACAGTAAATGGTGCAACTAATCCTCACAAGTCATATGGCCGTATGCCATGTGAACAAGCTCTGGCAAGTTCCCTACGAGAAATGCGTGATTTTACCAAGTCGGGGTGGAGAAGAGCTGGTACTGACGTAATCAGCTGCAGCGAACCTCTGACACACAAGGATGTGACAACTGATATGAAGAGGTTCAGCCACTGTTTCAAATGAGTAATATTTTTACTCATTTCATGGGCAACTTATCTTTTTCCCTTTGTGACATTTTGGCTGCTTTTTGCCATCTTCCTCACATGTATACCACTAGATGGCGACACAGTAGTCATTCCACGCTAACTCAGTCACAGGATAACGGATTCAACAAATTTCCTCCATTTATTTGCGTGAGACAAAGTTACAGTTTCCAGTACAAAGTCAGTACTGGTCTGATGAATGCACCAAATAACGAAGGACAGTTTGCAAGATTAGAAAGATAAAACGTCACATTATGGCAAAATATCATTCGTTTTCTGCTCACTTAATGCTGACAGAGAACACGAATTCCCGAATTCACTCAGCAACCAAGAAAGTCCTATTTCCGATCTTTGTTTCACCTCTAGGAAGAACAACTACATTATGTTTTAGCATACGTTATGTGTTTTTTTTTACATATTACATTACGATTGCAATATTTTATTGTGTAATATTTGTCCACCATTTTAGGATACATGCAGCCTGCGTGAAGTGTCACTGGCTGGCCTTGAAGTATTTCCAACAGTCACACATCAGTGCAGCTTGTATTGCCTTTGCCGAGATGCTTGGCCAGGACTCAGCTGTCATGCGCGTACACCTGGAGGCAGCCAATGAGATCTACACGCATCGGTGCAGCTGTGAGGCCCCCACAGACATTGAGCAGAGGAAGGACGCTGAGAAACTGATTCAACAGCAAACAGGTACAGACGACAGAGGCAGTGTGGGAGTGACAATAAAGTAATAAAACAATGATTCAGCATTACCAGGTACCAGATTATTTTTATTTACACTGATCCTGTTTAATAATTATTTTGTATTAGCGGTGCTATTGTTGCATTGTAAAAAGACAAGTTCTTATTTAGCGCAGTACCCAATCCTTAGGACTGCTCAAAGTTCTTTACACTTTACTCCTTGGCAGACTTGTTCAATCAAACACCATCAGTTGAGTGAACTGTAGCAATGTAGAGTGAAAAAACATTAGACATGGCAGCACATTGATGTGTCAAGTGACATTTATTTGCCTTCAGCCAATCTCTTGCAAGGCTGTGTACGGCACCGGAGAAAATCCATCGAAAATGCTCTGGAGCAACTGAAAGCTGCCACCAGATGGCAGCTTGAGAAACACCGAATAAACTGGTGCGTAACTAATGAGAAAGCATGCTTGCTGAGACAAAAAACACTCACATGTGCATGTCTATGCATACACACACAGTCACATCAAGTCGTCTTGAATATACTGCTAAAACATGACATTTCATTATCCTGTAGTTTGTAATGTCATCATGTGCTAAAGTAATAAAAAAGTTAATAAAATAAATATGACAAATAAGTAAATACAATTAATGGTACATTAAGCGTCACTATCCTGCTGTTTGCTACATTTCTGTGGGCTAAAATTATAAATAAGTTAATAAAAGAAATAGATATATTAATAAAATGTGCATTAAATTTCATTGTAAAATACAAAATCATAAATAGATAAATAAAATTAATAGTACATTATATAAAAAATAAGCATACAGTCCATGATTAATACTAAAATGGACTACTATGATGTCAGTGACTGACTGTGAAAAAAGTAAAAAAAATATTCTTTGTTCTTAGGTGGTTTCCTCCAAACAGCCCAAACTTGGGCTAATGCAGGAGTTCTTCTCTAGAATTAGTGAGTCCACTACAGATTACACATTTACCCCCTGTGTGGGATCTTTTACTTCCCCTGGCATAGACACCAGATAGAAGTGACCATCAGCTTTTAGTGTCTCTTCCGAAACACACAGGCAAATGTGGTGTAAACGAAATTGCCTAAGTTTCGAAACAGCGGTAGGTGGGATTGAACCACCGTCCCCTCGATTGACAGTCTGGCGCGACCACCGCTCCTCACAATAATATTTTATAAACATTATTGCAGCGACACCTTGGCGGCTGGCCAAAAGTGGCTCTTGCCTCTTGTCTTCTGCAAGTGCCACCAGATGGCGTGGCCTACTGACTTCCTGTGCGACTGCGCCCAGCGAGACGACTGGCTCCTGTTCCTCACCTACGCCCAGCTCTACCAGTTCCCAACTGCTCAGGTGAGTCTAAAATTGTTGATCCCGTCTATTAATGTGAATATTCATTTGTAATTGTTACCATTAATGTTGTGTTTAGTCACTATTATTAATATTGTGTTTTGCTATTGTCAATAATGTTGTGTTTAGTCACTATCATTAATATTGTGTTTTGCTATTGTCAATAATGTTGTGTTTAGTCACTATCATTAACGTTGTGTTTAGTCATTATCATTAATGTTGTGTTTAGTCATTATCATTAATGTTGTGTTTAGTCATTATCATTAATGTTGTGTTTAGTCATTATCATTAATGTTGTGTTTAGTAGTCATTATCATTAATATTGTGTTTTGCTATTGTCAATAATGTTGTGTTTAGTCACTATCATTAACGTTGTGTTTGGGCATTATCTTTAATGTTGTGTTTTGTCATTATCATTAATGTCAGAGGTCATTTCTCTGCATTATTGTAGCCCTGGCTGATCATCTCCGCATACCTTGGGAGTGACCTGTAAAATTATAGCAACTGACTTTGCCAGTCACAACAGAACAGAGCAAATACCCACCCCAACATGACTGGTGGAATCCCAATATGATGACCCATTCACGTCCTAAACAATGCATGTGAAAATAAGCAGAATGTGGCTGAAATCACCCAAAATTACATCACATAACTGGAGATCGACCACTCTTCGTGGGCGATTTCATTGTCTGACGTTAAAGAAAGAATTTTTGAAAGGGATGTGCCAGTGGTTGAGTGAAGGCTGGTAGTGACGTAATCAGCCACAGCGACCCCTGGTGTGTGATGATGGTGTGACTGAGTGTTGTGTAACTTCTGTTAGTGTTTGGTTTAGATGACAGAGGTGGTGTACTTAGAGTAAGCAACCATCTGCTGTTGCAGTTGAGAGATGTCCTGCCCAAATTTGCGAGTGCTCACATCAGAGAGCACCTGCTGTATGTGCTGGACAATGTACCAGTGGACGGTGGTCAGCAACCAAGGCCTGAGAGGCGGACTCGAGATGTCCGGGCTCAGTTGTACGCAAGGATTGGGGTCACAAACACTGTCACTTCGTCAACGTCTCACAGTGAGTACTGCTGTTATTGTGTTGTTGTTGTTAAATATATTGATTTATATAAAATATCAGATTTGTAAAAATGTAATCCTGAATATATGAAAATAGTAATAAATAAAATAATTTAAATCTGTAAATTTCTGAAAATGTAAGAATTGTTTGATAATAATATTAGTCATTGTTCCCGTTCATATATAATAGATGTTTAATATTTTTAATTATGTACAGTCACGTCTTGTTTATTCACATACTTTGGTTCCAGTGTTTTTGGTCAGATAAATGAAACAGGTGGATTAATAAGACACCTTATTACTTGGTACAAGGTGACAAGATATATATATATGTGTGTGTGTGTGTGTGTGTGTGTGTGTGTGTGTGTGTGTGTGTGTGTGTGTGTATGTATATATATGTACACATATAATATAACATAATAAATACGTTTCGTTTGTCTGGTCTTTCGTTAATCTGTGTGTTTTGCGATATGTATATATATATATATATATATATATGTATATATATATATATAAACATATATATATATATATATATATATCTGTATATAAATTTATATATTTATAGATTTGTATATATGTATATATATATATATATATATATATATATATATTATGTGTTGAACAAACAGCTGTATGCTGTGTGAGTTTGTTGTGCTGCTGGTAAATGCTGTTACTATCTGTTAGAATGCTGCGGCCATTCACAGACTACACCAGTCTTATACCTGGTCCTGACAACATGCCAGACCTTGCCAGCCTCCCTGTTTATGATGTGTCCTTGTTGAGAGCTCTCACTGTGTGATGTAGACGCCTCAAGCAGCAGCGAGGATGCTGGGAGTGAGGAGGAGGATCAGGAAGAGGAGGAGGGGGAGGAGGCTGAGATGTTGATTCCCATCAGTGAGCAAGGTACGGCCGTTCATTTCATCCTTATACATGGTAGAGTGGATGTTTGTGAATAAAGTGGCATATACATTTTTACCTCATTGTTAGATAAGACAGATAGTTTAATATGCCTTTGCAAATTAATTTGATATACACTTGATTAAGAATTCACCTTTACTAATTTTTATGATGTGATGGTTGGGGTTAATTTAATGAGACTGCGTTGTGGGTGAGGTGTGGTAATGTGTTCCCTTATCTGCCACCAGGGGGCTATGATCAAAATGGCTGCTGAACCACGAACGTAATTCAAGGTTACTCTGTACAAAAGCGCTGTTACAAAAACATACAAAATAGCACTAAAAATTAAAGATTATAAAAACAGAGCATCATCTGTCCAGTTAAATTAGCATTAAGAAATAACCTTAAACAAAATTAAAAAGCCCTATAAATTTAAGATAATAAAAACAGCAAAAAATAAAACAATCATTCAATCAATCTTAAAACATAAAGAAGTTAAATCGAGCGATAACATTAAATAACAGTCAAAGTTCAGGAATACAAACCTTGTTTGAATAGGTGAATTTTGAAGATTGTTTTGAATTTTGTGCGTTGTCTAAGAAATAAAGTTTCCCTTGACTTTTATTCCAGTGAGAATCCCTGTGCCTGTGTCTACCTGTCTCACTTGGTGTCCTCAGGTCTGCTGCCCAACGTAGAGTTCTGTGACCTGTTTGAGCTGCTGTTTGCATGTGATGCCCTGTCACAGCCCTGGAGGAGTCTGTGTTCCTACGCCATCCATCTACATAACCCCGTCCTTGCCGTCCTCGCGGCCTGCTACGATGACCACAGCTCCACCTGGTGTCTGTGCAGCTGGCTCGAGGCATCCTTGGCCAAGGATAACGTCAGTGCAGACCGGTCAGCAAAGGAGTGGACACTAGATGCTCTGACCGAGTTGGTGCGAGCGATGTTGGTCAGCGGAAGTGTGTCTCTCTTACACACAGCCTTCACCATATTCCAACCAGTGAGTAGTTGATGTTAGTCTCTCCTACACACGGCCTTCACCATAGTCCGGCCAGTGAGTAGTTGATGCTAGTCTCTCCTACACACGACCTTCACCATATTCCAGCCAGTGAGTAGTTGATGTTAGTCTCTCCTACACGTGGGGTTCATCATATATATGAATTATTTTAGTGAGTAAATAAATGGTGCTGTTGTTTCATGCTGTCATATCTCACAACGACAACATATTATAAATAATTATAACTGAGAGTGACAAATACAATACATTATTGTGTCTGTGAATGTTGTGTGTATATGTGTGTGTGTGTGTGTGTGTGTGTGTGTGTGTGTGTGTGTGTGTGTCTGTGTGTGTGCGTGCGTGCGTGCGTGCGTGCGTGCGTGTGTGAGTGCGTGTGTGTGTGAGTGTTGTGTGTGTGTCTGCGTGTATGTTGTGTGTGCCTGCATGCACACGTATGTGCACATGTGCGTGTGTGTATTCTATCATGTGCTCACTATCCATACATCTTAATTATGTGACTTAAGTACTGCCTTTACGAGTGCCAGTTATAGAGCAGTTGACAACCAGACTTGAGATTGGCTCGCTGTAGGTGTCAGAGTTGTCTCTTTCTTGTAGACGTGTCAGTTGCTGAGTTTCCTGGAGTTCTACCTTTGCTTCACGCAGCATGTCTCTGAGGAGAAATGTCTGGCACATCTGGTGAACTTTAAGAATGCCTTTGAACAGGTAAAGTGAGGCTTCTGTCAGTGGAAATGGGGGAAATGATCAGGTCTGTGTGTAGCACCGTCACCATAATGTAACACTGACAGCCTGATGAAAATAAATGCTTACACATTACTCATGGATATATTAATAGAGTGATATATTTTTTATTAGCCATTTGTTTGTTAGGTGCTTGTACACTCTATATACATTTTAATGAATGATTGGTGTTTGTGTTCTGTCTTGTTTAGGCTGATCAGTGATGGTGATAATATAAACATAAAGCCTGCTCTGAGCAAGAAACAGTCGCTCTATATGTAGTCCTGTTAATGGTTTGTGGTGTGGTGTTTGTTATATGAAATGTCACGCATTCACTAAAGTCATGACCTGATTATATCGTACCTTCTTT
Organism: Oasisia sp. SBJ-2009; assembly: GCA_964017155.1. Taxonomy (NCBI): domain Eukaryota; kingdom Metazoa; phylum Annelida; class Polychaeta; order Sabellida; family Siboglinidae; genus Oasisia; species Oasisia sp. SBJ-2009. Next base: position 27,733,650 of record OZ024866.1, read on the forward strand.
AGAGGGAGTCTCTCTTTCGGGGATCTGTCCACTTCCAGACGGTCAGATCGTCGACTTGTCTCACGGTAGTAGATGGTCAGTGTTGACCTGTCATCTGTTGTAGATGTGTCACAGTGATGGTGACAGACACGATGACGGTGTGCCCTTGAGGTGGATAGAGGAGACAGTGGTGACCATCATGAGTCACTCTCTGTGTGACATGACGTGGGACTCGGCTGACAGACTGTTGACACTGCTCAACCAGGTTGATGTCACAGCGTCATTCTCAGTGCCAGGTAGGTCACTCGTCACAGTTGTATTGATAACTAGTTCTAGAATTTCATATAATTTAGTGAACAAAAGTTAAGGTGAATTTATAATAGCGCAGTATCCAGTCCTCAGGACTGCTCAAAGCACTTTATATTTTATTTCCTGGCAGACTTGTTTAGACAAACACCATCTTGACTGTATGAGGAATCATTCAGCCACACTGCAACTAATGCACAAAGGCTATCCACACACAAACACCAACCACTGCATATAGCCAGGTACCATTCATTCAGAAGCAACTGAAGACATTTCTGTTTAAAGGAGCATTTTAACTTTAAAAGAAAAAAAATTATATTATCTGAACATTTTTAATATCTACTATTTACCAACTATTTTATTATTTATTTATTTATGTTTTAATTGTAATATAATAAACTATTATTTATCAGTATTAGTATTTTAGTATTATTAAGACTAATATTATTTATTTATATTAAACATGCTTTACTGATCTATTATTTTACAACTACGTCTCTATTTTTTATTTTAAGGTTATTATATTATTATTGTTATGTTGCAGTGCCTCCAGTGGCCACCCTGTATCGCCTCCATGACCTCACTCGAGGGACGTGTCTTACCCTCGACTACGCGATCCTCTCTCAGCCCGCCCACCCCCGCTACACGGCCGTCTGTCAACACTACCTCGATGACCTCACCACACATCACCTGTTTGACATCGCTCGTCAGTTTGCTGACATCACTGGTCTGTCCACTGACCACATCACCGTCCAGCAGGTAACTGATCTTGAGACTGACCAACACTTTTGTCTAGAGTCACCTCTAGTTTGTGTGCAAGAAAGTAGATGCAAAAGAATGACAATAATAGACTTCTACCATGGCTGTGCCCTCAGGAATCTTGGTGCTGAGGCTATCCTCATGAGTCAGGGGTCATTGGGGCTGATTACGTCAGTACCAGCTCTTCCATATCCCTGGCACATCCCTTTCAAAAACACTGTGAAAGGAGTGTGGTTATGATTTAATATTTTGGGTGATTTCGGCCACTCGCTTCTCATGTTATGTGCAATGTATTGGAGATTCCCACCAGTCGTGTATCTGTCATGAAATTGGAGCAGGTATTTGCAATGTTCCCGTGGCTGGTGCACTGGCGACTGACAGTGTCAGTTCGTATAATTGTACAGTTGGACCGTTAGATGTCACACGCCAGTTTGTAGACATGGCTCAGTCCCCAGATTTACGGAGACAACCAGCCAGGGGTATAGTACACTGTAGTGTAGTGCAACAACCCCTGCTTGTGATGGCTGAGGCACAATGGACAGTAATCATTAGATGTGACATGAATCAGGACAGGTGAGAGATATTATTGGAGCAAGGTGCTTCCGGTTTAGAGTAGGAATGCAGTTTCAAGAAAATATGTCTTTTGATGTTTTGAGTGAAAGGTGACTATGGTTACCAAGGGTATAAATAACTCCAACATTTCTGGTAGGCAATAGGACTACTTAGATGGGAAATCTGGTAGTCCTCAGATATATCTGGTAGTCACATGGCCAAGATTTAAGCAAAATAACATGACGAAGACTAAGTTTGAAAAATATTCCCAAATTTGGTGGTAGTCCATCGGATTACTGGTGTCATCTTTTTTGGTAGTTCAACCAAGTTTCTCGTAGTCCTCAGACTACCGGACTACCACTGTTTCAACCCCTGGTTACAGGTTATTTTATACTGACAGGGAGTTGTTCCCAAATGTGGGTTCAGCTACGGGAAAAAACACCTTTGCCAATGCTGAACCTAGATTTAGGAATGAAGTTGTTAAGAAACATATGATCTGAATGTCCCAGGGTATCTGAAAAATATACTGATTGTTGAGTAGAAATAAACAAATAAATGAGATGTGTTTAGAATCTGAGCATTCATAGAAATGGTGAAATGTTCAATTTCAGTGTGACAGTGAATTGTCAGAGCTGAAGACAAGTGACATGTGGAAGGAACTGGACACGAGAATGACATTCTGGCGCAAGTGTCACCAGCTGATGGCCAAGTACCACACCCCCCCACAGGTGGCAGCACGGTTCTATGAGGTGAGTCACCTTCACTCCACTCAACTTCACCGTCACATGACTGCTAGGCCGGCTGTGTCATGTGACTGTGTCTATGTTGACTGTCATTGTAACATGATTGTAGTGGATTGCCATTTGCACATGATTGTATTGGACTGTCACTGTCACTGTCACTGTCACTGTCACTGTCACTGTCACTGTCACTGTCATTGTCACTTGATTGTATTGGACTGTACTTGTCACATGATTGTAGTGGATTGCCATTTGCACATGATTGTATTGGACTGTCACTGTCACTGTCACTGTCACTGTCACTGTCACTGTCACTGTCACTGTCACTGTCACTGTCACTGTCACTGTCACTGTCATTGTCACGTGATTGTATTGAAATGTCATTGTCTCTTGATTGTATTGGACTGTTATTGTCACATGATTGTATTGGACTGTCATTGTGACATGATTGTATTGGAATGTCATTGTCAGATGATTGTATTGGACTGTTATTGTCACATGATTGTATTGGACTGTCATTGTCACTTGTTTGTATTGGACTGTTATTGTCACATGATTGTACTGGACTGTCATTGTCATATGATTTTTTTGACTGTCATTGGGACATGATTGTATTGGACTGTCATTGTCACATTATTGTATTGGACTGATTATATTGGATTTTCATTGTCACATGACTGTATTAGACTGTCATTGTCACATGATTGTACTGTACTGTCATTGTCACATGACTGTAATAGAATGACTGTCACGTGAATATACTGGACTATGCCATGTGACTGTATTGGACTGTCTGTCACATGACTATATTATCCTGGCAGTGTTAAGTGACTCTACTGGTTTGTCCGTGTCAAATGACTATACTAGACTGTATTTGTCACATGACTCTACAGGAGTGTCTGTGTCCCATGATTCTATAGGACTGTCTGTGTCACATGATTCTATATGACTGTCTGTGTCACATGATTCTATATGACTGTCTGTGTCACATGATTCTATAGGACTGTCTGTTCCACTTAATGAAATCAAAATTGACTGAATATGTGTGGTGTTTATAATGCGATTCATTATATATGTTTAACACAGGTTCAGGCAAAAGCTTGCCCGACACATTCAGAAAGAGGCTGTCTCTACCAACTTGCCTATGATTGGTTGTCACGTGGTAAAGATGGCGGCTCTGTGACCCCCGACACTGAAGAGATGAACCGACTGTTTATTCAGCTGTGGAAATGCAAAATTCAGGATTGCATTCAGAATGGAAAGGTAGGGAGATGTGTTGTTTGTTTGTTTGTTTGTTTGTTTGTTTGTTTGTTTGTTTGTTTGTTTGTTTGTTTGTTTGTTTGTTTGTTTGTTTGTTTGTTTGTTTGTTTGTTTGTTTGTTTGTTTGTTTGTTTGTTTGTTTGTTTGTTTGTTTGTTTGTTTGTTTGTTTGTTTGTTTGTTTGTTTGTTTGTTTGTTTGTTTGTTTGTTTGTTTGTTTGTTTGTTTGTTTGTTTGTTTGTTTGTTTGTTTGTTTGTTTGTTTGTTTGTTTGTTTGTTTGTTTGTTTGTTTGTTTGTTTGTTTGTTTGTTTGTTTGTTTGTTTGTTTGTTTGTTTGTTTGTTTGTTTGTTTGTTTGTTTGTTTGTTTGTTTGTTTGTTTGTTTGTTTGTTTGTTTGTTTGTTTGTTTGTTTGTTTGTTTGTTTGTTTGTTTGTTTGTTTGTTTGTTTGTTTGTTTGTTTGTTTGTTTGTTTGTTTGTTTGTTTGTTTGTTTGTTTGTTTGTTTGTTTGTTTGTTTGTTTGTTTGTTTGTTTGTTTGTTTGTTTGTTTGTTTGTTTGTTTGTTTGTTTGTTTGTTTGTTTGTTTGTTTGTTTGTTTGTTTGTTTGTTTGTTTGTTTGTTTGTTTGTTTGTTTGTTTGTTTGTTTGTTTGTTTGTTTGTTTGTTTGTTTGTTTGTTTGTTTGTTTGTTTAGCAGTAAAAGAGCATTATAAGCTCTGCTTTTGTATAAATCGTGGACCTTGTCCCTGATGCTGTCTCCACCGTGTGGAGCCACCAGTCCTCACAGGACTGCCCCGGTGCAGTCAGTGTGAGACGAGTGGGTCTTTAGAAATAAAATACATAACATTATAATGTACAAAGTATGGGTGTTTTTCGATCTAAGTCCTTTGAGAATATTAGAGAACATAGCCGAGTTACTTGACAAAGCCATTGTGTTGTTGATATCTGTAATAACACTGTGCCAAATAACCAAATAAATTTTCATTAATTTGTCCGTCCGTCCAGCCATCCATTCAACGATATTTGAATTATCTCTAATACACACTACAATACATAAAATGTATATAAAACAGGCTTGCAGTTTTAATTTGCACAGATTTATACATGCCAAATAGATTTTACAGAGTTTAATATCATTAACCAAATATATGTGAAAGACCCAGTCAGATGTGTAAGACGTGTCATTGACTGTGTATATCTTTTGACCTCGATATATTTATTCAGTCTATATTTTCATGTTAAATTCAATCAGTTAATAATACTACAACACACCCAGCTCAACTGGCCTCATCAGGCTGTGTATAGTGTCGCCATCAACTATCAACAATACCTCTACATTAAATGAGTGATCAACCAACTCTAGTGTGACATGTGTGACGTCACTAATGCCCCTACAGCTGCGTAAATGAACAGCTGACTGTAGACATTGGTGGATTATTATGTGCATTTATTGAAGCATGGCTGAATGCTTCCCAGAGAAGTTGTAATGATTTTCGGTTGAATAGATCTGCCAGAGTGAAATGTTCTAAGTACTGGATACTATGTAAACATACTTACATTTTCTTAAGCATTTGTGACCAAGTTTTACTGGTGATTTATGTGACATTCAGTCAGCATTTGTCCTTGTCCTGTTTCAGAGTGTCAGGGCGTGCTGTGACATGTCTGGGGACACGCACAGGGAGCGGACGGTGACACAGGAGAGTCTACTCAAGTGTGTTAACACACCCGCAGTAGCGTGTCACAGCCCTGTCACCTTAACACAACAGGTACGTGAAGGGGACCCGGATCAGACATTAATGCTGCATGACCCAGAGGGCAGACCCAGCATCTACCTGACATCGTAGGGCCGGGGCCGGGGCCGGGGCCGGGGCCGGGGCCGGGGCCGGGGCCGGGGCCGGGGCCGGGGCCGGGGCCGGGGCCGGGGCCGGGGCCGGGGCCGGGGCCGTCTTATGATTACGACTTGAGACAGTACTGTCATCGAAACAACCCCCGTGTTGCAGTCTTCAGAGGCCATTATTGTATCGTTCCACAGGTCTAAAGATCCTAACCCTGACTTATTTTGATATTGATCGGTTTTAGATCATACAGCTAATTCCTGTGTAAGTTTTATATATTTAGAAACATTGATTAAACGACAGCACTTAATCCTAGATATCCAAGGTATGTGTGTTCGGACCAATGTGCATCAGGTGCTGACCAAGCCATGCACTACTGTATGGTCCATATATCAACACAGGCACGCTTGCCGGGTGCGTACTGCGTAGTGGGCAGAAACACAGTGAAAATGGCAAACAGCACCCACCTCACTTCGTCCCATGTCATGTCTGATGTCTAGATAACAGTGTAGAGAACAGGAGAGGGCTGTAAGAGGTCCACTAGGTAGTACACACCTTGTACACCGGCTCCTACACTGAGTGTTCCATTGACAGACATATTTTCACAAGGGTAACGACAGATGGTGTTTACCAGGTATCCACTACAGCAAAACTGTGTCACAGTTTGGTCATGTATCCATAGTGCTACTGAAAGAAATCAAACAGTAATTTAAAAAGATGTAGCAGGTATATTAAGACCATGTGCAGTGACACAGTAGTTAGACCGTCAGACCCTCAGTAGAAGTGGAATTTGGTCCATCTGTTGCTGTGCTGAACCCTGGACATGTTAATTTATGCTGTTGTTCCAGTTCATTCAGCTGTATGAATGAACACTTGACTGTAGAACTTGGTGGATGTTTATGTTATGTGCAAAATTTGCTGCATGGCTGAATTCTTCTCGGATAAATAAATTGACGTGGTTTTCAGTTGAACAAGTCTGCCAGGGTGTAAAGTGTTTTAAGGACTGGATACTTTGCTAACACTGACCTGTTTCTTTGTGTATTCACTGACCCTGACTTGCAGGAGAAGGCTGAGCTGGACACTCTACTGGGGGGCTTACTGGATGAGTGTCTCATTGCTGACGTCATCCGAGTCACAACCTGCTTTGGTCATGTCAACGGAGACCTTGATGTGGTCACGGTACGTCTCCCTCCCATACTTGTAGGCATGCAGTCAGTGCTGATATGAACTATGTCTATATAATTATAATCTGTGTTGTTGATAATTAAGTTCTAAGATACCATATTCATTATAGTAAACATACAGTGTGCTAGTCCCCACATCTGGCTAACGCCTTCAGACGGCCACCTCTGATGGACTCACACTCATTCCTAGATGAGACTTAGTGTATTTTGGAATCTCAAGGTACTTTAACCATTCTATGCCTAAACATAAAAGAAGTGACCATAACATCATAATGTGGTCATGGGTCATTTGCCGCAACAGTACTCACAGTTTCTGTCGTGACTCTACAAGGTGGTTGACATTGTGACGATAGTGTCTGTGAAGTATTCGTGTCTTGCTGCTGCAGTCGTGCATGAGGCTCGCCCTGGGCAGTGTGTGCGTCTCTGAGTTGGCGCCAAACGTGAAGAAACTTCTCGCAGTCCCCCGCACAGGCCACCGCCGACACACCAGCACCAGCATGGTTACACTGCCACGCTGTCTCAGTAGTGAGTATGGTGACACTGACACGCTGTCTCAGTAGTGAGTATGGTGACACTGACACGCTGTCTCAGTAGTGAGTATGGTGACACTGCCACGCTGTCTCAGTAGTGAGTATGATGACACGCTGTCTCAGTAGTGAGTATGGTGACACTGCCACCCTGTCTCAGTAGTGAGTATGGTGACACTGCCACCCTGTCTCAGTAGTGAGTATAGTGACACTGCCACGCTGTCTCAGTAGTGAGTATGGTGACACTGCCACCCTGTCTCAGTAGTGAGTATGGTGACACTGACACGCTGTCTCAGTAGTGAGTATGGTGACACTGCCACGCTGTCTCAGTAGTGAGTATGGTGACACTGCCATGCTGTCTCAGTAGTGAGTATGGTGACACTGCCACGCTGTCTCAGTAGTGAGTATGGTGACACTGCCACGCTGTCCCAGTAAGGAGTATGGTGACACTTCCACACTGTCTCAGTAAGGAGTATGGTGACACTCCCACACTGTCTCAGTATGGTGACATTCCCTGATGTCTCAGTAGTGAGTTGTGTCATCTTGTCAAATATTCACGTGTACATATATACCCACAGTTTAATTTTAAACTGTATACGTCATCTGCCTGTTGTTAAACAACGCAAGTATCTTAAAGTGAAACGTTGACTGTTGTTAAACAGCTGTGAGTATCTTAAAGTGAGACGTTGACTGTTGTTAAACAGCTGTGAGTATCTTAATGTGAGACATTGACTGTTGTTAAACAACGCAAGTATCTTAAAGTGAAACGTTGACTGTTGTTAAACAGCTGTGAGTATCTTAAAGTGAGACATTGACTGTTGTTAAACAGCTGTGAGTATCTTAAAGTGAGACATTGACTGTTGTTAAACAGCTGTGAGTATCTTAAAGTGAGACATTGACTGTTGTTAAACAGCTGTGAGTATCTGAAAGTGAGGCGCTGACTGTTGTTAAACAGCTGTGAGTATCTTAAAGTGAGACATTGACTGTTGTTAAACAGCTGTGAGTATCTCAAAGTACGACATTGACTGTTGTTAAACAGCTGTGAGTATCTTAAAGTGAGACATTGACTGTTGTTAAACAGCTGTGAGTATCTCAAAGTGAGGCGTTGACTGTTGTTAAACAGCTGTGAGTATCTTAAAGTGAGGCGTTGACTGTTGTTAAACAGCTGTGAGTATCTTAAAGTGAGGCGTTGACTGTTGTTAAACAGCTGTGAGTATCTTAAAGTGAGACATTGACTGTTGTTAAACAGCTGTGAGTATCTCAAAGTGAGGCGTTGACTGTTGTTAAACAGCTGTGAGTATCTTAAAGTGAGGCGTTGACTGTTGTTAAACAGCTGTGAGTATCTTAAAGTGAGGCGTTGACTGTTGTTAAACAGCTGTGAGTATCTTAAAGTGAGGCGTTGACTGTTGTTAAACAGCTGTGAGTATCTTAAAGTGAAACGTTGACTGTTGTTAAACAGCTGTGAGTATCTTAAAGTGAGACGTTGACTGTTGTTAAACAGCTGTAAGTATCTTAAAGTAAGAAATTGACTGTTGTTAAACAGCTGTGAGTATCTTAAAGTGAGGCGTTGACTGTTGTTAAACAGCTGTGAGTATCTTAAAGTGAAACGTTGACTGTTGTTAAACAGCTGTGAGTATCTTAAAGTGAGACGTTGACTGTTGTTAGACAGCTGTGAGTATCTTAAAGTGAGACGTTGACTGTTGTTAGACAGCTGTGAGTATCTTAAAGTGAGACGTTGACTGTTGTTAGACAGCTGTGAGTATCTTAAAGTGAGACGTTGACTGTTGTTAGACAGCTGTGAGTATCTTAAAGTGAGACTTTGACTGTTGTTAAACAGCTGTGAGTATCTTAAAGTGAGACGTTGACTGTTGTTAAACAGCTGTGAGTATCTTAAAGTGAGACGTTGACTGTTGTTAAACAGCTGTGAGTATCTTAAAGTGAGACGTTGACTGTTGTTAAACAGCTGTGAGTATCTTAAAGTGAGACATTGACTGTTGTTAAACATCTGTGAGTATCTTAAAGTGAGACATTGACTGTTGTTAAACAGCTGTGAGTATCTTAAAGTAAGACATTGACTGTTGTTAAACAGCTGTGAGTATCTTAAAGTGAGACATTGACTGTTGTTAAACAGCTGTGAGTATCTTAAAGTGAGACCTTGACTGTTGTTAAACAGCTGTGAGTATCTTAAAGGGAAACATTGACTGTTGTTAAACAGCTGTGAGTATCATAAGGTGAAACGTTGACTGTTGTTAATCAGCTGTGAGTATCTTAAAGTGAGACATTGACTGTTGTTAAACAGCTGTATCTCAAAGTGAGACGTTGACTGTTGTTAAACAGCTGTGAGTATCTTAAAGTGAGACATTGACTGTTGTTAAACAGCTGTATCTTAAAGTGAGACATTGACTGTTGTTAAACAGCTGTGAGTATCTTAAAGTGAGACATTGACTGTTGTTAAACAGCTGTATCTTAAAGTGAGGCGTTGACTGTTGTTAAACAGCTGTGAGTATCGGGACTCTGGCTGCTCTGAACCGAGAGAGTGATGACAACAGTGGCGACACCACCCTGTCAACCATGCAACTACTCTGCCAGCAATGTAACCACGGCAAACAGTGCTGCACACGAATCATTGTCCTCTACAAGATAGCAAAGGTAATACATAATGTATTGTGACTGATTCGTCAGTGAGATTTACATTTGATTTACATTAAGAATAACACGTTTGGGGTAATGCAGGCAGTTATTATTGAAGTAAACATGGACGTTACAAATTTAATGGAATAGAAAACATGTTTATATAATATTTGACACAGGTACATAATTGTTTAGATGCACAATTTGTAGGTATACGATTTGTTGATTTTTTCTTGAACATCAGTTTGTACAATTATCATACAGGAATACATGTATGTATATCACTACCTGTTCTACATACATTTAAAAATACATACACTGTACATACAAACACATGTACAATATTGTTTTGTTGGTAAACCACTCTGATCAATCCTGAGAACTAGACATTGCACTGTGTAAGAACTCATCTGTACTTACCTGGAGTGGCGTGTCACCTGGAGTGGCGTGTCACCTGGAGTGGCATGTCACCTGGAGTGGCGTGTCACCTGGAGTGGCGTGTCACCTGGAGTGGCGTGTCACCTGGAGTGGCGTGTCACCTGGAGTGGCGTGTCACCTGGAGTGGCGTGTCACCTGGAGTGGCGTGTCACCTGGAGTGGCGTGTCACCTGGAGTGGCGTGTCACCTGGTGAGGTGTTGACTCTAGTGGAGCTGCTGCTTACAGGTGCTGGAGCTGAGTCTCCTGGAGCTGGTGGGGCTGGAGCAGTTTGAGGTGCTCCGGAGACTCCTGGCCACAGACCACTCTCACAAGTACCTCCACGCCAAGTCCTTCATCACCACCAGTGCCCTTGCTGACCCACAGGTCAGTCCACTACCCACCGGTCAGTCAGTCCACAACCCACGGGTCAGTCAGTCCACAACCCAAGGGTCAGTCAGTCCACAACCCACGGGTCAGTCAGTCCACAACACAAGGGTCAGTCAGTCCACAACCCACCGGTCAGTCAGTCCACAACCCAAGGGTCAGTCAGTCCACAACCCAAGGGTCAGTCAGTCCACAACCTATGGGTCAGTCAGTCCACTACCCACGGGTCAGTCAGTCCACAACCCACCGGTCAATCAGTCCACAACCCAAGGGTCAGTCAGTCCACAACCCACGGGTCAGTCAATCCACAACCCAAGGGTCAGTCAATCCACAACCCACGGGTCAGTCAGTCCACAACCCACGGGTCAGTCAATCCACAACCCACAGGTCAGTCAGTCCACAACCCACGGGTCAGTCAATCCACAACCCACGGGTCAGTCAATCCACAACCCACGGGTCAGTCAATCTACAACCCATGGGTCAGTCAATCCACAACCCATGGGTCAGTCAATCCATAACCCATCAGACAGTCAATCCACAGGTCAGTCAATCCACAACCCATGGATCAGTCAGTCCCCGACCTATGGTGGGTCAGTCAATCATTGAGTTCTGCTTTAGAGAAAACAGGTCTTCTTGAATAGATTTGTCTAAAGTTGGATGTTTTTGCGAGACAAAATGAAATACTCCCTCACAGTCAACTACACTACTGGCCCATGTAGTACATTTAGTGACCTGGTAGATGACAATACTAACACCTGAAGTAAGCGTCATGTCTTAACCTGCCAAGTGACAGGACTTGTTCAACATCATAAGAACAAAGGCTCAGTCACCAATGAAATGTTGTGTATGGGCTTTTATATGGGTTTGTGCATGATTTCAAGTGAACAACACACATTTCAGCACCACTGGATCAATATCATCTCTGTTAGTGCTAACAGGTGCTCATTTAGTGTGGTTTAATTAGCATTTCATTGCGTGTGTGTGTTAACTAATCTCTCATTGTGTGTGTGTGTGTGTGTGTGCGTGCGTGCGTGCGTGCGTGAGTGCGTGCGTGAGTGCGTGCGTGCGTGCGTGCGTGCATGTGTGTGTCTCATCAGAGAGACATTACTCAAGTAATTGGTTTTCAGGTTGCTGGCTTTCTGTGTGATGGAATATTGAGTGCTCTCCAGGTGCATGCTGGGATAGTGGCCGCTGGTGAGTGGGTGCTTGTGTCTGGTGACATGACAATTGTGACAGATCGGAAGGCATGACAGATGTGATAGATAGGACAGTACCCAACTGTGACAATGTTTGATGAAGATTCAGTTCTAATGTATTCCAGTTATATAGAATACGTTTACTTCAGCTGAAGTAATAGGTACTCTCACATTTTGTCCCAGTATAAATGACTTGGTTATTTATGTGAATATATTCAGTGTCGTTGTAGGGATCTTGTTTTATTATCTATTTAAATTTGTTGTAATGAATCTATATAGCTACTGTTGCCGTTGGACTGAATCTATAAAGTCCTCATATTGTATAAAGCACCTACTTTGTATCTCAAAGTGCAGCAGAATAATAAACACAATGACTGGCGACTAAAATGATGATGTTGATGATGACTACACTCCCAGGTCGGCCCAGTAGGAGCAGTCTTGGGAGTCACTCATACTGCCTGAGTTCTGGGTCATCACCATCAGCTCACTCAAGTGACATTTCTAACAGATCGTCTCTTTTCACCAGCAACCACCAGTGATGGCGCCACCGTGCCGCTGTTGCTAGGCAACCCGTCGAAGAAGCAGACTTGTGGGATAGGAGAGTTGATCCAGCTGTGTGGGTCGCCGTCGGTGATGGGGCAGAGGCTGCTCGACTCCGCCCTGGCACTCATGTCCTCAAGCCGCGACGCCTCACACAAGAGTAAGCAGCAGCAAGTGTGTGTTGTGGGGGAGAAGTTTACTTCCTGTTGCTCAGTTGTATGAATGTTTGTTTTTGCAGTTATGGCAGCAAGGCTGAATGCTTCCCATAAAAAACAGACGTTGTTGAAACAGATCTACCAGGAGGTGAAGTCCTGTGGGTGATGGTTGAGCTGTTGATTTAATGCTGTGTTTGCGAATGTTGTTTCTGTGTTCACAGTCCTGTGGGTGAAGGTTGAGCTGTTGATTTAATGCTGTGTTTGCGAATGTTGTTTCTGTGTTCACAGTCCTGTGGGTGAAGGTTGAGCTGTTGATTTAATGCTGTGTTTGCGAATGTTGTTTCTGTGTTCACAGTCCTGTGGGTGATGGTTGAGCTGTTGATTTAATGCTGTGTTTGTGACTGTTGTTTCTGTGTGTCATAGTCCTATGGGTGATGGTTGTGGTGTTGATTTAATGCTGTGTTTGTGACTGTCGTTTCTGTGTGTCACAGTCCTGTGGGTGATGGTTGAGCTGTTGATTTAATGCTGTGTTTGTGACTGTTGTTTCTGTGTTCACAGTCCTGTGGGTGATGGTTGAGCTGTTGATTTAATGCTGTGTTTGTGAATGTTGTTTCTGTGTGTCATAGTCCTATGGGTGATGGTTGTGGTGTTGATTTAATGCTGTGTTTGTGACTGTCGTTTCTGTGTGTCACAGTCCTGTGGGTGATGGTTGAGCTGTTGATTTAATGCTGTGTTTGTGACTGTTGTTTTTGTGTTCACAGTCCTGTGGGTGATGGTTGAGCTGTTGATTTAATGCTGTGTTTGTGAATGTTGTTTCTGTGTGTCATAGTCCTATGGGTGATGGTTGTGGTGTTGATTTAATGCTGTGTTTGTGACTGTCGTTTCTGTGTGTCACAGTCCTGTGGGTGATGGTTGAGCTGTTGATTTAATGCTGTGTTTGTGACTGTTGTTTTTGTGTTCACAGTCCTGTGGGTGATGGTTGAGCTGTTGATTTAATGCTGTGTTTGTGAATGTTGTTTCTGTGTGTCATAGTCCTATGGGTGATGGTTGTGGTGTTGATTTAATGCTGTGTTTGTGACTGTCGTTTCTGTGTGTCACAGTCCTGTGGGTGATGGTTGAGCTGTTGATTAAATGCTGTGTTTGTGACTGTTGTTTTTGTGTTCACAGTCCTGTGGGTGATGGTTGAGCTGTTGATTTATTGCTGTGTTTGTGAATGTTGTTTCTGTGTTCACAGTCCTGTGGGTGATGGTTGAGCTGTTGATCTAATGCTGTTTTTGTGACTGTTGTTTTTGTGTTCACAGTCCTGTGGGTGATGGTTGAGCTGTTGATTTAATGCTGTGTTTATAAATGTTGTTTCTGTGTTCACAGTCCTGTGGGTGATGGTTGAGCTGTTGATTTAATGCTGTGTTTATAAATGTTGTTTCTGTGTTCACAGTCCTGTGGGTGATGGTTGAGCTGTTGATTTAATGCTGTGTTTATAAATGTTGTTTTTGTGTTCACAGTCCTGTGGGTGATGGTTGAGCTGTTGATTTAATGCTGTGTTTGTGAATGTTGTTTTTGTGTTCACAGTCCTGTGGGTGATGGTTGAGCTGTTGATTTAATGCTGTGTTTGTGACTGTTGTTTTTGTGTTCACAGTCCTGTGGGTGATGGTTGAGCTGTTGATTTAATGCCGTGTTTATAAATGTTGTTTCTGTATTCACAGTCCTGTGGGTGATGGTTGAGCTGTTGATTTAATGCCGTGTTTATAAATGTTGTTTCTGTGTTCACAGTCCTGTGGGTGATGGTTGAGCTGTTGATTTAATGCTGTGTTTATAAATGTTGTTTTTGTGTTCACAGTCCTGTGGGTGATGGTTGAGCTGTTGATTTAATGCTGTGTTTGTGAATGTTGTTTTTGTGTTCACAGTCCTGTGGGTGATGGTTGAGCTGTTGATTTAATGCTGTGTTTGTGACTGTTGTTTTTGTGTTCACAGTCCTGTGGGTGATGGTTGAGCTGTTGATTTAATGCCGTGTTTATAAATGTTGTTTCTGTATTCACAGTCCTGTGGGTGATGGTTGAGCTGTTGATTTAATGCCGTGTTTATAAATGTTGTTTCTGTGTTCACAGTCCTGTGGGTGATGGTTGAGCTGTTGATTTAATGCCGTGTTTGTGACTGTTGTTTTTGTGTTCACAGTCCTGTGGGTGATGGTTGAGCTGTTGATTTAATGCCGTGTTTGTGAATGTTGTTTTTGTGTTCACAGTCCTGTGGGTGATGGTTGAGCTGTTGATTTAATGCCGTGTTTGTGACTGTTGTTTCTGTGTTCACAGTCCTGTGGGTGATGGTTGAGCTGTTGATTTAATGCCGTGTTTGTGACTGTTGTTTCTGTGTTCACAGTCCTGTGGGTGATGGTTGAGCTGTTGATTTAATGCCGTGTTTGTGAATGTTGTTTTTGTGTTCACAGTCCTGTGGGTGATGGTTGAGCTGTTGATTTAATGCCGTGTTTGTGACTGTTGTTTCTGTATTCACAGTCCTGTGGGTGATGGTTGAGCTGTTGATCTTCGCCCATGACTGTCACACGCTGGCGTGTAACATGGAGGGCATCTGTGCTGTTCTCCACGGCTGTCGATCTGTCACCACGACTCTGTCTCTGGCTGATGAGTACACCCTCATGGTGAGTTGACATTAAACATACTCAAACACAGTGAAAACAAGTGTTTTTAAATGTTACATGTGCTGTCTCAATGTCCTCTGTTTTCCTAGATCCAGTGTAAAACACACAGGGTATACATACCTAAATATCTTTCACAGTTTGAGTGTTAGTAAAACTAACTAGTAGACATATCTACAATATTTTGTAGGTCAATCCTTCGAGTGTATCTGGCTTGTTTACACAGTTTTTCATATGTCTCTTATATGAATAGAGTAACACGGAAAAACAAAATGTCAAGTGTGTGAAAGGCTTGGTGCAGTCTATAGCTACTGAGACCAGTCATATGTCTCTTATATGAATAGAGTAACACGGAAAAACAAAATGTCAAGTGTGTGAAAGGCTTGGTGCAGTCTATAGCTACTGAGACCAGTCATATGTCTCTTATATGAATAGAGTAACACGGAAAAACAAAATGTCAAGTGTGTGAAAGGCTTGGTGCAGTCTATAGCTACTGAGACCAGTCATATGTCTCTTATATGAATAGAGTAACACGGAAAAACAAATTGTCAAGTGTGTGAAAGGCTTGGTGCAGTCTATAGCTACTGAGACCAGTCATATGTCTCTTATATGAATAGAGTAACACGGAAAAACAAAATGTCAAGTGTGTGAAAGGCTTGGTGCAGTCTATAGCTACTGAGACCAGTCATATGTCTCTTATATGAATAGAGTAACACGGAAAAACAAAATGTCAAGTGTGTGAAAGGCTTGGTGCAGTCTATAGCTACTGAGACCAGTCATACTATTGTCGTACCTGTATATTGACTGTATGTGAGGCAGCAGGGTCATTGATGTATTGCAGGTAGTAAGTGGGTAAACAGAGTGTTTAATCCATCAGGCCTTGAGTGACCCACTGCAGGCAGTGACTGTCATGCCTGATTCCTTGAGCATCCACGCAAACCTTTATAACTTTTATAATGAGTTATGGTTATGTCATCTTTTGGATATTTATGCAGAATTCATGTGTCATTAATATAAGCACAATTTGCAAATTGTTAACTTGCAGTGTTGAAAACAAAGTACACAAAGTTACACACAAGCAACAAAGAGCACCCATAATACTTAATAATAATTATAATTATTATTTTATAAATAATAATAATAATTTTTATTTGTAAAGTGCCATATATCCGGAACAACTTTATTAACACATACATATTAAAAATATTCCTAATCAGTTTAAACTTGCACTTAAAGACGAAAATATTTATGTTAAATGATAATAAATAGATAATTAAATAAAGCTTCTAAAAATCCAAGTTCATAAGCTAAACTTATCAGCAATAAATATATAAAATAAAATAATAAATAAATAATTAAATATATTAATAACTTAATAATAAAGTAAGTAACAAATTGCAAAACTATAATTACAGTTAAAATAAATTCATTATAAAATACCCTACACGTAGTTTACAAATGCGGCCTTAAAAAGATGTTTTTATGTTGCACTTAAAAAGTTCAAGTGAGTCTATTAGGCACAGACTGTCCGGTAGATCGTTCCATCACAGCTATCTCCTCCTCCACAAGAAATGTGAACTAGTTATTGTACAGTATTAAAATTCATGCATACATAAATGACAGAAATAATTCCTGCTTATTCCTACCGATGCATTTTCTGTTGCATTAGATCCACCTGCTGACGGGCATTGGGCGATTCAGTGAGATGACCTACATATTTGACATGCTCAAACAGAAGCATCAGTTTGAGTTACTCTTTCGCAAGGGGATTGAGCGGGTGTGTGGACAACTCATCACGTTATCACGTCATCATTTGAATCACTCCTCCACTCACCATCATCAAGTCTTAATTTCAGTCATTCCAGTCCTCTTTATGTCCAGTCATTTGGAAAACTCCAGTAGTGTTCAAGTCCTATTGTTCAAATCATTCCAGTACTTCTCATTTCAGTTTCACGGATCATTCCATTATTTCCCATATTAAGTCTCTTCATTTGAGTGATTCCAGTACTGTTGAATGCTTCCCAAACAAGTTGAATTGCTGTTCAAATGAACAAGTCTGCCAAGGAGTTATGTATCAAACAATCCTGATAATTGGATTTTACATTACATATACGAACATACCTTTACTTTACTGTTCACATCTCATCATTTGATTCATTCCGCTATTTCCCACTTGATGTCTGTGATGTGTGACTGTTGTCTGTGGTGTGTGACTGTTGTCTGTGGTGTGTCACTGTTGTCTGTGGTGTGTCACTGTTGTCAGTGGTGTGTGACTGTTGTCTGTGGTGTGTGACTGTTGTCTGTGGTGTGTGACTGTTGTCTGTGGTGTGTCACTGTTGTCTGTGGTGTGTCACTGTTGTCTGTGGTGTGTCACTGTTGTCTGTGGTGTGTGACTGTTGTCTGTGGTGTGTGACTGTTGTCTGTGGTGTGTCACTGTTGTCTGTGGTGTGTCACTGTTGTCTGTGGTGTGTGACTGTTGTCAGTGGTGTGTGACTGTTGTCTGTGGTGTGTCACTGTTGTCTGTGGTGTGTCACTGTTGTCTGTGGTGTGTCACTGTTGTCTGTGGTGTGTCACTGTTGTCTGTGGTGTGTGACTGTTGTCTGTGGTGTGTGACTGTTGTCTGTGGTGTGTGACTGTTGTATGTGGTGTGTGAATGTTGTATGTGGTGTGTGACTGTTGTCTGTGGTGTGTGACTGTTGTCTGTGGTGTGTGACTGTTGTCTGTGGTGTGTGACTGTTGTCTGTGGTGTGTGACTGTTGTCTGTGGTGTGTGACTGTTGTCTGTGGTGTGTGACTGTTGTCTGTGGTGTGTGACTGTTGTATGTGGTGTGTGACTGTTGTCAGTGGTGTGTGACTGTTGTCTGTGGTGTGTCACTGTTGTCTGTGGTGTGTGACTGTTGTCAGTGGTGTGTCACTGTTGTCTGTGGTGTGTCACTGTTGTCAGTGGTGTGTGACTGTTGTCTGTGGTGTGTGACTGTTGTCTGTGGTGTGTGACTGTTGTCAGTGGTGTGTCACTGTTGTCTGTGGTGTGTGACTGTTGTCTGTGGTGTGTGACTGTTGTCAGTGGTGTGTCACTGTTGTTTGTGGTGTGTCACTGTTGTCTGTGAAGTATGACTGTTGTCTGTGGTGTGTCACTGTTGTCTGGTCTGTTACTGTTGTCTGTGGTGTGACACTGTTGTCTGTGGTGTGTCACTGTTGTCTGTGGTGTGTCACTGTTGTCTGTGGTGTGTCACTGTTGTCTGTGGTGTGTCACTGTTGTCTGGTCTGTTACTGTTGTCTGTGGTGTGACACTGTTGTCTGTGGTGTGTCACTGTTGTCTGTGGTGTGTCACTGTTGTCTGTGGTGTGTCACTGTTGTCTGTGGTGTGTCACTGTTGTCTGGTCTGTTACTGTTGTCTGTGGTGTGACACTGTTGTCTGTGGTGTGTGACTGTTGTCTGTGGTGTGTCACTGTTGTCTGTGGTGTGTAACTGTTGTCTGTGGTGTGTAACTGTTGTCTGTGGTGTGTAACTGTTGTCTGTGGTTTGTCACTGTTGTCTGTGGTGTGTCACTGTTGTCTGTGGTGTGTAACTGTTGTCTGTGGTGTGTCACTGTTGTCTGTGGTGTGTGACTGTTGTCTGTGGTGTGTGACTTGTCTGTGGTGTGTCACTGTTGTCTGGTCTGTTACTGTTGTCTGTGGTGTGACACTGTTGTCTGTGGTGTGTCACTGTTGTCTGTGGTGTGTCACTGTTGTCTGTGGTGTGTCACTGTTGTCTGTGGTGTGTCACTGTTGTCTGGTCTGTTACTGTTGTCTGTGGTGTGACACTGTTGTCTGTGGTGTGTGACTGTTGTCTGTGGTGTGTCACTGTTGTCTGTGGTGTGTAACTGTTGTCTGTGGTGTGTAACTGTTGTCTGTGGTGTGTAACTGTTGTCTGTGGTTTGTCACTGTTGTCTGTGGTGTGTCACTGTTGTCTGTGGTGTGTAACTGTTGTCTGTGGTGTGTCACTGTTGTCTGTGGTGTGTGACTGTTGTCTGTGGTGTGTGACTGTTGTCTGTGGTGTGTGACTGTTGTCTGTGGTGTGTGACTGTTGTCTGTGGTGTGTGACTGTTGTCTGTGGTGTGTGACTGTTGTATGTGGTGTGTGACTGTTGTCAGTGGTGTGTGACTGTTGTCTGTGGTGTGTCACTGTTGTCTGTGGTGTGTGACTGTTGTCAGTGGTGTGTCACTGTTGTCTGTGGTGTGTCACTGTTGTCAGTGGTGTGTGACTGTTGTCTGTGGTGTGTGACTGTTGTCTGTGGTGTGTGACTGTTGTCAGTGGTGTGTCACTGTTGTCTGTGGTGTGTGACTGTTGTCTGTGGTGTGTGACTGTTGTCAGTGGTGTGTCACTGTTGTTTGTGGTGTGTCACTGTTGTCTGTGAAGTATGACTGTTGTCTGTGGTGTGTCACTGTTGTCTGGTCTGTTACTGTTGTCTGTGGTGTGACACTGTTGTCTGTGGTGTGTGACTGTTGTCTGTGGTGTGTCACTGTTGTCTGTGGTGTGTAACTGTTGTCTGTGGTGTGTAACTGTTGTCTGTGGTGTGTAACTGTTGTCTGTGGTTTGTCACTGTTGTCTGTGGTGTGTCACTGTTGTCTGTGGTGTGTAACTGTTGTCTGTGGTGTGTAACTGTTGTCTGTGGTTTGTCACTGTTGTCTGTGGTGTGTCACTGTTGTCTGTGGTGTGTAACTGTTGTCTGTGGTGTGTCACTGTTGTTTGTGGTGTGTAACTGTTGTCTGTGGTGTGTAACTGTTGTCTGTGGTTTGTCACTGTTGTCTGTGGTGGGTCACTGTTGTCTGTGTGTCAGGAGGACAAGTTGAAGGTGGCCATCCTGGACTACCTGAAGCGGTACCACCCTGCCGACACTGACACCCTCACCATGGTGTCGCTCCACTACACCCTGTACCGCCAGATAGCTCAAGCCCTGGAAGAGCGGGCCCAGGGGCTGCTCAACTCACTCACTGCGAAGACTCTAGGTACACCATTGGAGGACGTCAAATCTATGTCAATCCATCTTCCCATGCCTGTGGTTGCTGTGGCTGATTTCGTCAGTACCAGCTCTTCTCTACCCCTGGCACATCCCTTTTAAAGTTTCCTTGTTCAATGTCAGCCCATGAAATCACCCACTAGGAGTGTGGTAAACCTCTGGTCATGTGACATAACATTTTGGGTGATTTCAGCCACTTGCTGCTAGTGTTACATGCAATCTTTAGGACGTGAATGGGTCATTATATTGGGATTCCCACCAGCCACATATCTGTCTTCAATTTGGGGTGGGTATTTGTGCTGTTCTCATGACTAATGCAGTAGTTAAATGTGGTCCTCCATTTGACCATCTAAGTTACCATTCTGAAACGGTTTATAATATTGACATGTCAGCAATAGCATCATGTAATTACATCTGACACCAGTCATATTTTAGATACATTAGATGAGACCACACAAATCCACACAGTTGACCAGATATGTACTAAATCCAAAATTTAAAGTGAATTCAGTTGTGAAACAATTTCACACATGCAAACTGTCATTTGTAGTAACTGTTTGTCCACAGTCAACACACCAGACGTCATGTCCAGACTACACAAAGCGTTGCAGTATTTTTCTGATGCTGCCGAGACGTATAGTAAGGTGAGTACATTATTGAAAGAAGCAGTATTAAATGTACATCATTTGTTTTAAAATATGCAGTGATTATTAAAAGTTATTGCATTAACGGTGTCCTGAAAACCCATGTTTACTGGATTACTCCATTTGACCACCTAAGTTACCACCTGGTTAAGATATCTAGTTATATCACATTGCAGTAACCTCTATATACCTGCACAATAATCTCCTGGGGGCTGGTTCACTAATATAAAGAGCTCTTAAGGAAACCTAGTTTTTAAGCATAATCTGTTGTTTTTTCAAAACGCATATATTCATTGCCATATCACTGTGAATGTCCCGCTGGTGCTTTGAGGTGTTGACATTTTTCAGGTATTTGTTAAAGATCACTGTTAAGGATCTAAATTGATTTTAAAGTGCAAAATTGGGTTTGAGAAATTTAGAACAATGTCAGTGAGTCGGTCCCCAGGCCTCTGTGGCCAACACATTCACATTTACCCATAATGCAACATAATATTAATAGATCTAATGATTACTAGATCTGTGATAATCACCAGCGGTATGATAATTGTCTGTCTGGTTTATCTGGAGCAGTGTTTATGTTATCAGACACCAGAAGTAGAGGCCATGTATAATTGTCTTTGTGTCTCGCAGGTGCAATGTTTGTTTGTCATTCCAAATCTGCAATATGAATATGAATATGATGGGGCAGTTTGTGTGTCGTCTCACACCAGGATATAATGTATCAAATTAATTATTAATAATCATAATAATTTTATTTATAAAGCGCCATATATCCAGAATACATTTCCACTCAGTGGCACATAAAATACAACATTGATAAAGTATGACACAATTGTTTCTATGTTAGTGTTTGTGTTACAGCAGTATCACAGTTAAACTGTGGTATGTGTTGTTAGGAGTAGTGTTTGTGTTACCACACATGATGAGTATGACTAAACTGTGGTATGTGTTGTTAGGAGTAGTGTTTGTGTTACTACACATGATGAGTATGACTAAACTGTGGTATGTGTTGTTAGGAGTAGTGTTTGTGTTACTACACATGATGAGTATGACTAAACTGTGGTATGTGTTGTTAGGAGTAGTGTTTGTGTTACTACACATGATGAGTATGACTAAACTGTGGTATGTGTTGTTAGGAGCAGTGTTTGTGTTACTACACATGATGAGTATGACTAAACTGTGGTATGTGTTGTTAGGAGTAGTGTTTGTGTTACTACACATGATGAGTATGACTAAACTGTGGTATGTGTTGTTAGGAGTAGTGTTTGTGTTACTACACATGATGAGTATGACTAAACTGTGGTATGTGTTGTTAGGAGCAGTGTTTGTGTTACTACACATGATGAGTATGACTAAACTGTGGTATGTGTTGTTAGGAGTAGTGTTTGTGTTACTACACATGATGAGTATGACTAAACTGTGGTATGTGTTGTTAGGAGTAGTGTTTGTGTTACTACACATGATGAGTATGACTAAACTGTGGTATGTGTTGTTAGGAGCAGTGTTTGTGTTACTACACATGATGAGTATGACTAAACTGTGGTATGTGTTGTTAGGAGTAGTGTTTGTGTTACTACACATGATGAGTATGACTAAACTGTGGTATGTGTTGTTAGGAGCAGTGTTTGTGTTACTACACATGATGAGTATGACTAAACTGTGGTATGTGTTGTTAGGAGTAGTGTTTGTGTTACTACACATGATGAGTATGACTAAACTGTGGTATGTGTTGTTAGGAGTAGTGTTTGTGTTACCACACATGATGAGTATGACTAAACTGTGGTATGTGTTGTTAGGAGCAGTGTTTGTGTTACTACACATGATGAGTATGACTAAACTGTGGTATGTGTTGTTAGGAGCAGTGTTTGTGTTACTACACATGATGAGTATGACTAAACTGTGGTATGTGTTGTTAGGAGTAGTGTTTGTGTTACTACACATGATGAGTATGACTAAACTGTGGTATGTGTTGTTAGGAGTAGTGTTTGTGTTACTACACATGATGAGTATGACTAAACTGTGGTATGTGTTGTTAGGAGCAGTGTTTGTGTTACTACACATGATGAGTATGACTAAACTGTGGTATGTGTTGTTAGGAGTAGTGTTTGTGTTACTACACATGATGAGTATGACTAAACTGTGGTATGTGTTGTTAGGAGTAGTGTTTGTGTTACTACACATGATGAGTATGACTAAACTGTGGTATGTGTTGTTAGGAGTAGTGTTTGTGTTACTACACATGATGAGTATGACTAAACTGTGGTATGTGTTGTTAGGAGTAGTGTTTGTGTTACCACACATGATGAGTATGACTAAACTGTGGTATGTGTTGTTAGGAGTAGTGTTTGTGTTACTACACATGATGAGTATGACTAAACTGTGGTATGTGTTGTTAGGAGTAGTGTTTGTGTTACTACACATGATGAGTATGACTAAACTGTGGTATGTGTTGTCAGGAGCAATGCCTGAGACATGCGGAGGCGTGTGTGAGACAGGCGCGACTAGTGGCCCTACAACTCCACCTCCTGCCCACCGCCAAACACGTGCTGCACCTGTCACCTAACGGCGTCAAGGCATTCGTCACAACACACCACAAGTTCTATGAGGTATACCATCACATTGCTGTGTTTTGTAACAATGCACCATGGATTTCTAAGTAATTTTTTGTGTTTTGTAGAATTTACAATTAATTATCGTATTTGTGAATATTCAAAAAGTGTCACCCACGTGGATAATAATTCTGCTAAATAATGTTAGTGTAAAACTAACAACATAATAATTAGGAATGTTATGTTGTTTGAAAATATGATTCCTGATACAAACTGTGACTAAAAGGTGCCATAAACTGCTAGAATGTGCACAACTGATGCCATTGTGACAACAGCACGGCATTGTAGGCATATATATGTTGTAGGCCTACATAGTCTGTTGTGTTGTAGGCCTACATTGTCTGTTGTGTTGTAGGCCTACATTGTCTGTTGTGTTGTAGGCCTACATTGTCTGTTGTGTTGTAGGCCTACATTGTCTGTTGTGTTGTAGGCCTACATTGTCTGCCGTGTTGTAGGCCTACATTGTCTGCTGTGTTGTAGGCCTACATTGTCTGCTGTGTTGTAGGCCTACATTGTCTGTTGTGTTGTAGGCCTACATTGTCTGTTGTGTTGTAGGCCTACATTGTCTGTTGTATTGTAGGCCTACATTGTCTGCTGTGCTGTAGGCCTACATTGTCTGCCGTGTTGTAGGCCTACATTGTCTGCTGTGTTGTAGGCCTACATTGTCTGCTGTGTTGTAGGCCTACATTGTCTGCTGTGTTGTAGGCCTACATTGTCTGCCGTGTTGTAGGCCTACATTGTCTGTTGTATTGTAGGCCTACATTGTCTGCTGTGCTGTAGGCCTACATTGTCTGCCGTGTTGTAGGCCTACATTGTCTGCTGTGTTGTAGGCCTACATTGTCTGTTGTATTGTAGGCCTACATTGTCTGCTGTGCTGTAGGCCTACATTGTCTGCCGTGTTGTAGGCCTACATTGTCTGTTGTATTGTAGGCCTACATTGTCTGCTGTGCTGTAGGCCTACATTGTCTGCCGTGTTGTAGGCCTACATTGTCTGTTGTATTGTAGGCCTACATTGTCTGCTGTGCTGTAGGCCTACATTGTCTGCCGTGTTGTAGGCCTACATTGTCTGCCGTGTTGTAGGCCTACATTGTCTGCTGTGCCTACAATGACCACAACTACTGGGCAGACGCTGTCTACCATCAGATGGTGGAGCGTGCGGACACCAAGTACCTCACTGACCTGCGCACTCACGTCCCACTCACTGGCAGTCTGGTGGAGGACGTAGTAGAAAGGTTAGTCTCACTCAATGACAGTCTGGTGGAGGACGTCGTAGAAAGGTCAGTCTCACTCAATGACAGTCTGGTGGAGGACGTCGTAGAAAGGTCAGTCCCACTCAATGACAGTCTGGTGGAGGACGTCGTAGAAAGGTCAGTCTCACTCAATGACAGTCTGGTGGAGGACGTAGTAGAAAGGTTAGTCCCACTCAATGACAGTCTGGTGGAGGACGTCGTAAAAAAAATGTTAGTCTCACTCAATGACAGTCTGGTGGACGACATCGTAGAAAGGTCAGTCTCACTCAATGACAGTCTGGTGGAGGACGTCGTAGAAAGGTTAGTCCCACTCACTGACAGTCTGTTGGAGGACGTCGTAGAAAGGTCAGTCTCACTCAATGACAGTCTGGTGGAGGACGTTGTAGAAAGGTTAGTCCCACTCAATGACAGTCTGGTGGAGGACGTCGTAGAAAGGTTAGTCCCACTCAATGACAGTCTGGTGGAGGACGTCGTAGAAAGGTCAGTCTCACTCAATGACAGTCTGGTGGAGGACATCGTAGAAAGGTTAGTCTCACTCAATGACAGTCTGGTGGAGGACGTCGTAGAAAGGTTAGTCCCACTCAATGACAGTCTGGTGGAGGACGTCGTAGAAAGGTCAGTCTCACTCAATGACAGTCTGGTGGAGGACGTCGTAGAAAGGTTAGTCCCACTCAATGACAGTCTGGTGGAGGACGTCATAGAAAGGTCAGTCTCACTCAATGACAGTCTGGTGGAGGACGTCGTAGAAAGGTTAGTCCCACTCACTGACAGTCTGGTGGAGGACGTCGTAGAAAGGTCAGTCTCACTCAATGACAGTCTGGTGGAGGACGTTGTAGAAAGGTTAGTCCCACTCAATGACAGTCTGGTGGAGGACGTCGTAGAAAGGTTAGTCTCACTCAATGACAGTCTGGTGGAGGACGTCGTACAAAGGTTAGTCTCACTCAATGACAGTCTGGTGGAGGACGTCGTAGAAAGGTTAGTCCCACTCAATGTCAGTCTGGTGGAGGACGTCGTAGAAAGGTCAGTCTCACTCAATGACAGTCTGGTGGAGGACGTTGTAGAAAGGTTAGTCCCACTCAATGACAGTCTGGTGGAGGACGTCGTACAAAGGTTAGTCTCACTCAATGAGTCTGGTGGAGGATGTCGTAGAAAGGTCAGTCTCACTCAATGACAGTCTGGTGGAGGACGTCGAAGAAAGGTCAGTCTCACTCAATGACAGTCTGGTGGAGGATGTCGTAGAAAGGTGAGGCCCACTCAATGACAGTCTGGTGGAGTTTATTATTTTATTGCAAGAAGTATCGGAACATATTTTAACTAAGTTTACCCCTCTCGTCCCTACGGTTCGTTTTACTTTTACACCGATATTAAATGTTGTGTTTGTTGTTAATATTTACAAACTATGTTACACCTTTCAGATATCGAACCATTCCTGCAGTAAACACAACAGCACCAGTTCAAATGAAGAAACTGCTGGGCTGTTGCTCAGACATTCAGACGGCCTACAGACTGGCCACAGAGCTGGGATTCTCTGACACTGTGCGAACCTTCCTAGAGGGCGAGCAAGGCAACTACCTACAAGACATCACTGCGTGACCACATATGGCAGACCACCTTCTGCAAGACTTTTGACTCAGTGACTTCATCGTGCAATACCTTGAGTGAGAGACATGTTGACTCACTTATGCAACACTCAAGTGACTTTATTGTGCGAGTGACGCATGTATACCACCCTGATTAGAAGACTCAACTCATAACGTTGTTTGAAACCACAAGTCTCATTTGTTTAGAGACCATGTGCTACGAGCTGACTCTGTGACATCTTCGAGATGAGTGACCACCTGTTGAGACCATTAGTGGCACATAGAACTAGAGACTACTTCTACGAGACTTAACTTGGTCTCTGTTGGAGGTCTTGCAAATCTAGTCATAAGTCATATGATTTTATCATAACGTGTAACAGTATTGTAATATAATATGGGGTATATAATATATATATATAATGTATGCAATGTGATTTATCTGACTGCGAACAGCGGAAATTGGAGATGTGTAATGTGCAATGATCATAGAAAAAACATGAATTTCCAACTTCTAGTAAACGCAAATTTCGGAAATTAATTGGCAGCACAGGTTATTTTTATATCACCTATTGTGGGTGCATGTGTATGAGTGTCTACTGCATTTACATACAGTATGCAGATATTTAAACATTATAACAAGTGGCAATAAACACAGCAAATCAATTACCAGAAACAAACATTTGAACTTTTATTTTGAAAAAAATGATTCGTACATCACACAACCAACTAAATCAGCACATGCAGGTACACATAGAATTGTCGTGTTCATAAGCTAGCTGCCTCATATACAATCAACAGAGAATGGCACTGCACACATATACACTACTCTCTTTCATTCATCTCCTCAACACACTAATAGATAATAATCTACGTGAAGAATATTTATTGGTCTGAAGTATAAAAAACGTCCTGACAGTGAAATAGTCAAAAGAATGTAGTACTCCCAGGTAAATGCCACAAAACAA
Source organism: Oasisia sp. SBJ-2009 (assembly GCA_964017155.1). NCBI lineage: Eukaryota > Metazoa > Annelida > Polychaeta > Sabellida > Siboglinidae > Oasisia > Oasisia sp. SBJ-2009. The sequence goes on from OZ024866.1 coordinate 27,760,801, forward strand.
CGAGAGTTTTCTTGATAGAGAAGAATGAATCAACAGCCATTGGCTCGTGATAAAATGCACACATGACAAACTCCATACAAGTCAACATGAGACCGATTCCCGTTCATCTGATAGTCTATATACACATCTGGAGCACCGGGCATTGAACAGTTTAGTATCTTTATATCGCCACAGCACATTAAAAACAATATAATACAGAAACACGACTAATATATAAAAAACCTGACCATCCTCGCTGAAACACTTAACCATACAGGAATCCTGACTACATCTTATGACTAAGTCCACGCACACCTGCGCATGCCGATAATGTTGTCATGCGTCAAACGTCACGTCGCAGACCCTTGACCATGTGTGACGTGTACGGGGTGACCACAGGTAGACAGATGTGACTGTCACACATGACTCTTGACCATTCTATGCAACGGCAGTTCCCACTGAAGCCAAACAGACCAATATTATGCAAATGCACATATATTATTTACACCTGCCTAAGAATACAACAAACAATTTGTGTACCATTGTACACTGAGTAGAATATATACACATATATATACATAATCAAAATTTTCCTTGGAAATGGATTTACATTTGTTCCTTCTTAAAATATTTGTATAATTTACCGGACTTATTTTTTCAAATGAATAACCTCAATTTAAAAGTAGTTCTCAAAAGATTGCCATACAAATGATATATATTTCCAACTCGACATTAATACAAACATCTCGAGGTAATGTGATATCAAAATATAATAATTTTTAATATGAAAACTTGCACATGCTAATGAGTAAAGTTATACATTTAAAAAAGCAATAGTTTCAATAACGCTATAGACAAATTAACATGTTAAAGACACACAGTTCTTAACAAACAAATGTTTTGATTACATATCAGGATAGTTAGATGTATTTCCAGTTTTCACTGCACAAGTGTGACACACCACACATGCACATACCTAGAGTGTGATGTCTTCACAGTGAGCCACCTTGAGACATTGCCTGGCCAGCACTGCAACACACGTACAGCAAGTGTCATTAGCCATGTGGTCAGTCACACACAAGTCATGACACAATAGCTTGCAGCAATGTCAGCAAGACAAGCCAACTTAACAGGCTTTACAAATAGGCAGCCTGGGGCAAGACAAGGCAACTTAACAGGCTTTACAAATAGGCAGCCTGGAGCGAGACAAGCCAGCTGGTTTAATTAATAGACATATGCAGCAACACAAGCTGATGGAACTGAGAAGTGACATGATGTAGCAAGACATATTTCTTGTGGCAAGAACCTGATTTAGTACATCTACAATCATAGCTTTATGCAGAGACCCGTCCACCTGTCATTTGGACGGGTAAAAAGGAATATGAACGGGTAGAAATATGGGTGGACGACTGGATGGGTAAAAAAACTAAGGACCAAAAAAGTCTTCCGAAACCATAGATACTGTTAGCTATGCCTTGAAAGTAAATGGTGTCACATGTGTGTTTGTAGCCCTTTTCAGGTCAATAAAATACATTTAAAGTTTGTGAACTGGTTTAACAGTTAACACCCACATGTCCACCAAAACATGTGTGACTGGCAATAATTTGATCCTGCATAAAGCCCTGTCTACAACAAGACAACAGACTTAATGCAAGCTAACGTTGTCCTGTAAGTGTTAATAGTTGTACAAAACCAGGCAGATATTAAACCTTGTATATATAGCATAGATCACACTGGCTAGTTTGACCTGTGGCTACGCCTGTAGGAAACACGCATTTTAACAAAACATCCACAATTAGGCACCATGAAAGCTTTCAATAAGGTAGAAGCATGTAAGACTAAGATGCCAACTTGTTCAATAGAGAACTTGCACTTCCCCGTCTAGAAGAGTTCTTACCTTCTCACTCAAACACCAACTCGACATAGTGCATAGCGCCATGCCAGTCACTTAGCAAAATATGCTCATACATTCACCTATCAATTGTTTAGACACATTCATGTGATGGGTGGCTTTAAGTCTTGAACTGTACTTAATTCTACTACTACTTATACCACACAACACAACCAGTATGTAACATGGCTTTCTCATCACATTAATGGCAACACTGTTGTTAAACCCCTAGTTAAACATTAGCAAGTGTGCCAACGTGAGGCCATACATTTGATGGTATACATGTTCTGCCTGTATGAAGTCGGCTGCCACACTTTGTAAGATCTACAGTTCTGTAAACGTAGTCGTACACTGTACAAACACATTCCACAAACAACATTTTAAATTCATCCTGGCAAACAATTTGGTCAGCCAAACGGCAAAAGATACCATTTTGAGCTGATACACAGTTACTCACTGATTCCATTATAAAATGCACAATTAATGTAACCATGCCTGAAGCAAAATGTGACCATGAAAATCCTGCAAATGCCAATACATTTAAAAAACTATTTCCCCAAAATGGTTGTGAGGCTATGATGTAAGCAGGCTCCGCATTAACATTGGCCTGCTTGCCTGGCACCTTTGGGAACCTGCCAGGCCAGTTTACGCCACCAATTCTCATTTGGGCCACTGGCTTTAATCCGATTGACCAGTCAAAAGAAAAAACCAGGACAACTGGATATTTTTATTTGATATTTCGATATTTGCTTTATATTACAAGATGGCTGGTTTACTCAAGTTGTCTGCATGAAGAAGTGTTAGTGCATATTCCATAATGGACAGACATCAAGAGTTTGTTATACTGTCAAAGTGTGATATCGCTACAAAAGACTGGTGTATCATTCACAATTGCACACCAACCCTGATGTATAGCTTACACGTGGTATCATGGTTCAAATGAAAGTTTATCATGGTATTGTGTACATCTCATCCTTGCAATACTGGCTTTAGCATTGAGCCCTGGCACAACCAAATAAAATGCTTATGATGTGCTGAATGCAGTCTGCTACAGTTTCAAGCACCCCTAAACACCCCCCAACAACAACAAAATAACTGCCACCTGTCAAAATATTTCACTGACTTTAGTCAGAATGGAAAATAAAGGGTATAAATATATATATATATATAAATGTCTAAAGATGGTTTATTGCGGATTAATGACACAAGATTTTGCATTTATAGCAGTGGTACCACACAAAAAAATCATTTAACTTTGTTTTCCCTCCTTATGACAATCTTAGTGTCGTAAATGAATGTGCCAAACAAAAAAGAAATTGGGATGTCTGCATGATGTCACTCCTAGCAAACCTTTGTAGACACATAAAATGATGCACCTGAGCATTTGTTTGCTTTTTGTTATTCTTGCCAGTAATATTTTGGACAGCCCAGTAACTTTTCAAGTGTACTGGTCCCATGCCTCAAACATTACCCCAAAAGCTTTATGTAACTAATATACGTTGCTGAAATTACTCACAAATGTTCTTATAACAAGCAGTACTACCAGCACTCAGGTGTACCCAGTGAGTGCACACACCGGCACCACCACAGCAGCGTCGTCATCCTGTCACTAGATACAAGCGATACATGCAGGAGACTCGACTGCCTACAGCCCCATCTGTTGAGGAACACCATCACCACATGCTGTTAGACCGTGACGCAGCGGCATGCATAATTAGGGAAGACTGCGATTCGTTGCTGTCAAGTGCACAACAACTAAATCACTAGTCTTCCAGACTATACAAGCCAGCAGCAGCGGTAGGAGAGAAAGCAGCGAAGCAAAGGTCTGTGAGCGCATCAGTGGCAGTGTCAGTCGCCGACTGTGTTAGTAGTTCTTGTACAGTTAGTAGGTTATGTACTAGTTGCAGACCATCACCCCAGACTAACACTAGGTGACGGGAACAAGCAGGAAACCACCACCATCGCCACGGTAACACAATACTTTACAAAAATTTCAGAACACCAAAGTAATTTAATTTCCCGTGCCATTACATACGCATGCAATGTTTCATCCGGTTGATAATTTTGAATTTGCGAAAATTACCATGCAACATAATTACACAATGGCGGCTGTGCGATGTGCATCCCGACATGTTTGTCCTTGTCAGCTGGTGGAGTAACACAAGGAACCAGACCTATATTCCTGGCCGATTATTTGTGCTACTCCACTACCAATCTGCAATCTGTGGGTGATGCACTTCGCACAGGTTCCATTTGATTCATCAGAACGGCTCTGGTTGGTGCCAGCTAATTCCCACCATTTACATGCAGCAAATTACAAAGCATCCACTGGGTATGACATTTGCCATGCCAAGTACAAGTTGACAATGCAGGGAGGACAGTTGCCGAGAACTGGGACAGCGGGTTAGTTGTAGGTCATCAACAGTGTGATAGAAGTTATTACAGATGCAATGACACGTTGCTAAACATTTAGCTTTGTTGCATCCTTCATTGACTTTGTGTTTGTGCATTACTCAGGTCACTGCAAAACTACATAAACTTCCACCACCATTTTCAATATGTTCCCAACCAACATCGGTTTTGGCTGAGCACAAGGTTTAAAATCATCACTCGCATCAAAGAATCAAAACGGTACTGATGTTCTAGTTTCCAAATTTAAAACATGATAACATAAATGTAATGGCGATGAGCACCCCTGCATTGTTAGGTTAGTCACACTACACATGCATCCATTGACAAATCTGCTGGCAAAGCAGCTACTGCACAAACACATAAATTAAATGGGTTAGTAACTCAAGTACAGTACCAGAAGAGCGTGACAATTCCATGTGCCTTCGTTCGCATTCGTATTACTGAAGCTTATAGAATACGATAACAATGCATCGAGTAGAAGTTACAAACACTAATGAACCACTACTAGCAGGCAAATCTTGTGCTATTCACAGACGTCTACACTGCTGCGGCTACGCTACAAAGCAGTCTGCTACACATGCCTCCTGTCACCAGCGGTGTGATCAAGTCAATCACAAAAAACCGCAGTGACCAAGCACCGGCCACCAGCTGATGCAGACTGGTCCACAGACCATTAGAACCGCAGGAAGTCTTTAATAGCAGACTAATTGGGTGTTGGCCTGTGTGTCATAACTGGGAGGTGTCCACTGGTCAAACAATGCTGCAAGCATAACAGGAAGACCACTACGGTGACAGCGCCAGAAGTCCAGTGTCACAGATACGCGATAATTAGTGACAGCGTGTGACAACCGCGTGCACACTGCCGCTAATTGTGCGACAATTACAGGGACTCGTCTGGGTGACTCCAGCGTGTCTGACCTACCAATCACACATCAGACTGATAGCAGGTAATCGCTGTTAGACCGCAGACCTGTGTCACAGGTCGACAGCTACTGGCATTCACACATGCTAACTGGAGATAAGTGTGTTCTGATTAGCAACCGCAGTCCGGCACAGCATGTCCAGTGCCCCACACACACACAACCCACCTCATCTGCAGCAGGTACTGGGCGTTCTGTATCTGGTCCGGCTGGCCGGTGATTGTGATGATGCGGTCATTTGATCCGGGCATGGCTTCATCTATTGTGATGCCTGCACCTGACTCCTGGCGGATCTGTCGGATGCGCGAGCCACCCTTGCCAATGATGGCACCAGCCAGCTGTCAAACACAACACAACACACGTCAAACACAACACACGTCAAACACAACACACGTCAAACACAACACATGTCAAACACAACTTAAATTACTTAAACTACCTACATTAGCATATCGAAGATTAAGAGGAGACATGTTAGAAGTCTACAACATAATACACAACATTTATGACCACGAATCTGTACCAAATCTTTTGAGAAACAATGAAATATCACAAAGAACAGGGAATAGAGGACATTCTCTAAAATTATTCACACAAAGAGCCAAACTAAACCTAAGAAAAAAATGTATTTCCAATTCGAATAACCGAACCATGGAATAGTCTCCCTGATACAGTGGTAACAGCTAAATTTCTAGAATAATTCAAAACACGACTAGACAAATTCTGATATAACCAGGATATTGTGTATGAATTTGAAGCACCGTTAAGAATTACTAAAAGTAGAACCGGAACACGTGATCTTATATTAATAGATTATGAAAATGAAGAGCTGATCACAGAATCCTACGATCAGAACCGTCCTAAGGTATCCTAAGGTACAACACATTTCAAACACAACACTTATACATCGTGTCTTATTCCTCTCATTCACCAGATAGATAGATTTTATTTATTTCAGATCAACTGTGTACATAATGAAACAGCAGATACAATATTGTAAGTAATGTAATGAATGACCTTTGGAGACCAGCACGAAGACCTAAAAGATCACTGTCATGCTGGCCACCATGACGAATACCTACATGTACACCTGTACTGATGTTCTATGATAATAGCAAATCAATATAATAGTTATAGTGATTAGAAAATAAATATAGTGGTTAGAAAAATGTAAACGTAACTGAACAAAAAACACCCTACATATAGTGCTTCAAATTTACTGTTACTATAACATTGTTGCCAGTGTGGCTACAGACCAAATATAAACCTTAAACATTTTAAATGTTTTACCTGACATAATTATCCCACAACTAACACATTTAGCACACTGCTACCCTTGGGTGTACAGCAAAGCAGTACAGAGAAAAAGAAAGTATACGGACACCAGGAAATAAGAGAACATGGTTAATAAGTAACAATTTACATGTTTACTAGGAAATATTGGTCATTAAATTTTGACCATAAAATAATAATTTGTTGTACGTTTTCCTGACATTCAAGAACTGATCATGAGAACAGTTTAGAATCAGGTTGAGTTTGTCCCTACTCACAAGCAGGAAGATGAACAGGGAGCAACACTGGGTGTACTCACATCTTTTGGAATGCTGACTTGTGTAGTGGTCGATCCACCGCCGCCGCCACCTGACTGGTTGCCTCCACCCCCACTGCCTCCAAACATCATGCCCTGGTTACCCATTCCACCCTGCAAGAAACAGCACACCCTGTTTATCCCTCCATGTATCAAATATCACAGCTTGTCTACCCATTCCACCCTGAAAGACACATCAATCACTGACTACCCATTCCTGACAGTAAAGAACATCATATAAGTATTCTGCTTACCAATCCCTAACTGCAACAAACTTGCACAGCACAGCAGAACACTTCTGTTTATTGCAATGTTGCCAGGCAACCGACACGACAAATCAACAATAACATTGCATTCCCCTTTCCCAAGGGCCGGTTTCATGAAGCGGCTAAGAACATTCTTAATGCCAAGACAACATTTTTTTCTACACGAGCAAACAGTGGTGTACACAAAGCTGTGACGTTATTTAAATGCACAACTTTAAGAACAGTTCCTGAAGCAGGTCCCTGATGACTCGAGGCGTAGAAGAATAAAGTGGACCACCGTGGGCCAGCGTGTTACTTACGACTGTGTCCTGTGTGAAGTTCTGGCTGCCAAAGTTGCCGCCGCCGCCGCCGCCTCCCGACATACCTCCACCTCCCATGCTGCCTCCGCCTCCCATACCTGACACGACACACAATCATTCATGCCAGTCTCTCTCCCAACACAACACATCACAGACATGTCATCTGATGACTACCCCCAATCCACTCCAGTCCGCTCCACCGGTACTGCCCTTGGTTACATGGTGACTGTGCTGGCACATCACCTAACAGTGGCTATTCCGTTGTACTAAGCATGACAGCTCCTCACGTGAACACATCTTGAAATGCTACCACTGCTCTAAGAACTTTCTGCCACATAGACTCTGTTAACAATTTCTGACTACGTTTGCCCGAGTGTGACCAAATAAATTATTGACTTTGGGATCCTGGAATCAAGGCTTTATTGGAATCATTGATGTTACATAAAATGTGTTTAAATGGCAATGTATATTTCACATTTAATTCCTCTTAACAAGTACAAGAAGACCAGTACCTCCTCCGCCCATGGAGCCGCCGCCACGGCCGCCTCCAAACCCATTCATGTTGCCACTGCAAACAGAAACAACACGACTCTACAGCGACTCTATCACCACAATCACATCCCTACAGTTCACACAGAAACACACTTGAAAGGACAAACACAAATGGGGACCATACAGAACCAATAAACCAGGTGGCGCTGTTACACAATTCGGGCCTTGTGCCATCAACCGCCAGCGTCCTGTTCATTTAATAATTGTAGATATGCCTATTAATAACAATTCAATTGGTGTCTAAGACTTGAAAGATGGACTGAAAATATAAACTGAGTATCAGTGCCCCCTATCAATCCTGCAGGTTCCCCTTTACTTGGGTTTATCCATCTATAAGTAAAAAAAACATACAATCTTTCGTATGGAATTTTCCACTTAGACTCTACTCTGTAAACGAGACACTGGACTCACCCGAATCCACCCCCACGTCCTCCCATACCGCCACTGCCACCACGACTGCCTCGGCCCCCCATCATGCCGCCGCCCATACCGCCACCGCCCATGCCGCCACGACCGCCTCCAATGCCACCTCGGCCCATGATGCCGCTGCCCCCGCGTCCACCACGCATGCCTCCAAAGTCACCCATGCCACCTCGACTGCCTCTGTCGGAGGACACATCACTACACAAGTCAGCAAAACACAAAACACTTATTAATGCATCCTGTCAAATTGCTCACTATTTTATCTATTATTCTACAATTTTACATTTATCTAACTTATAACCTTATTTATTTTTATCTATAATTTTTTTAACATATTTGATCTTTTATAGACTAATTAGATGTCGTAATGTATGTACCAATTGTATATGGGTTTTTACCTGAAATAAATGTATTCGTAATGCAAACAACTGCTTCAACCCTGAAGATTGTAAATGTACAAACACGTAAATAAGACACTTAAAACACAAGTTTAATCCCAATGATATTACATAAAAGTATGTTACGCAATTAGATCAACATTTCTAAACGAAACCTGAAAAATTCAAAAGAATGCTTTTCTTATGACGAAAAACGACAACGTATGCAAATCACACCAACACAATGGATGTGCTTCTAATCAAGTTCAAACCAACGAACCTGTTCATGCCCCCTCGCGGACCCCCGCGACTGCCACGCATGCCTCCACCCATGCCCCCTCGACGACTCGAGTCCATCATCGTGTAGCCACCGTACTCCTGGGCGTAGTACTCGTCAAAGTTGTGGGGGTCGTAGTGACTGCTGAAGCCCTTCGGGGGCGCCTGCACACAACAATCACCACATCAGTTTCATAAAACTGTGCACATGGCGGACACCAACTGATTCGTCAGCCAGCCAGCCAGCCAGCCAGCCAGTCGGCCGGCCGGCCGGCCGGCCGGCCGGCCGGCCGGCAGTCGATGAAAACAAATTGTTGGAAAGAAACTTTTTAGCTAATTAGTTGCAATAAAAGTAAAGCAGCCATTGATTTGGCGTAAGACATAATCAGACGTTTTTGACATGCATGACATTCTCTAACATGTCAACTAAAAATATAAAAACATCATTAACAATTGTGACCTTTCAAATTTTAGAGGTAGTTTAGAAAATACATGAGCTGACAACGAAACAAAACATGCTACTTTTACGATATACACTAAGTAAAAAACACCTCTGTACAAGTTACTGGCAAATTAAACCATAAATTATTGTGTATTTCACCTGAAACTGGTCAATCAAATTTCCACTGTCATTTCCAAAAAAATAATTTTAATCGTGGTTCTCATGTTACAAATAACACTGACCGACTGCAGGAGTTCGAAGATGCTTGCAATGCAGTTGACAATGACTTCCGTCTTGCCACAGATCTGTACTACTCTCTCAGTAGACTGTGGACAACACTGCGAGTACACCTTGATGTTGGCTCCAGTTTCCTGCACACGAGACACATTTGTTACATATATGTGTATACATTCAATGTAGCACAAGACACTGGATCATTATGTACAATATAAACCTCCAAGCAACTGTTCTACACATCTCTCACCCTTCAGACCATGACAACATCGAAATGTCTACTTTCACAATCCTCCACATCTGTGTTTTAGCTTTGACTTGTGATGTGAAAATGTCTAGTTTGACGCGTGTATGACCGTCAACTACACTCGAGAGCGAGGAGATTATCATACTCACTTCTCTAAGTTCCTTGATCTTGAAGCCAGCACGTCCAATAATGCATCCAGCCTGACTTTGGTGGATCAGCAAGCGAACCTCACCGTCGTACTCTTTCTCCTGGTACTTCTGTCGGACACACAATTCAACACCGGTCACAAACAGCACTACAAGTTGTCAATTACGTTCATTTTTGATGGATGTGACAGACTTACAGTTACAGATGTAGGCATTTTAAAATATTACACCCAAGTGTAACAACAAGACCAGATGTACTAATTTTATATACCCAAACTGAACAAAACTGTGTGTAGGTTTCTTTCTTCCTACTATGTTTAGTGTGCCTAGTTTGGGTCTATCTTGAAATGATCTACACGAGATGGTCCACTCACATCTTCAATTGCAGGGATGATGTCCATGAGAACTTCACAAAGTGTCCCAAGGTCCGCACCAATAGACAGGATGCTGAAAATACAAATAACCAGAACATGTTATTTGAGTCAATTATATTTGTAGCTAATTAAATGTGACAAGGTAAACATGTCAGCTTCACTACCGACGACATACGGTCTGTACAACAGCAAGTGCGAAACTATGTGGCTTAGGACGGATATTTATAACAGATGTACTGGAAAGATCCTTAGTGGAAGCTGTTTTGTTGCTAGGTGTCTGTTAAAGGACAGGGCTTAACGAAGGAAGTAGAATTGATGTGCATGAAGTTTTGATGGGAGTGCAGCTCCCTGCCATACGTCTGGTAGGATAATGACTATAGCTCAGCACGTGTGCAACAGAACGGAAGACATTTCATCGACTACTGGAGATAACATTGGCAAATTAACGGCATATCTCGGCGACGTTCTCGCCACGATACATCCGTTGTTAACAAGAGCACAATTATGGCACCTCCCATAACATATTTACTGCCCCATCCACTGGATGCCCAGTAATGGCGTCTGGGAGGAGTTAGGAAATTACGACCATTTGGTCGCCGTGATGCCACCGTGCTCTTGCCAATCAACAGATGACGAGCATGAAAAATGAGTGCTGTACATCCCCGGCTACCACTACGAGGTGGCCACGTACAATTAACGAAACAGTAAGGTACATATAGGGTTCATACCGTTCTGGGCCACTGCTATCGGGCACCGTTACACTTGCTTTGTACTGCATCAGGCGAGCGGGTGTTGGGCATCATTGTGGATGAGCAATCGGGCCAGGCGAGCGGGGGACACACATTGTTCCGCAGGGACAACAGTGAAGGAAGCGGACCAATCGTGTGTCGGGTCAGGTCAAAGGACAAAGGTCGGGACAGACATGGAGGAGAACAGAGAATTCATTATTAACTGAGAACAACAGGGCATTTGTGACAACGTACGTAACACATGGCATATGCATAACAGTGTGTGTGTGTGGCTTGCTTGGGACCGACGCCTGCGTAGAAATGGAAATGGTATTAAATGGCATCAAGTATCAACACGACAAGTGGACAGTGGACAGACACTGTTTACGGTCAGAACCTGATCGGTGGCCTGTGGCGCTGGACGCGTGCTGGACAGTGTAGGGTCGGTGGATCCCAGGGACACACTGGCTACCTAAAGGAGATGGGAGGGACTTAATTAAATTAGGCAACTACTTCACCCAAACTGGAGCATGGCGCTGGACACAGGACAAAAGAAAAACTTGCAAAAGTATGGCATTGCAACAGTGTTTGGTGTCGCTGTCAAAGACAAAGCATCGTATCGCAAGAACCCCGCCGTGTGTAACTTGTCACTAACGTTTAACAGCATGTGTGACGGTCGGAATGTTAGCAGTTTTCTTTCTGCACTTGTCCCAGCAAAACGGTTTGTCTGTGTATCTTCGCATCCACACAGAGTTGTGTTGTGAGTGCACCACATCACATCACATTCACACCACACGCAGCAGTGACATCAACGACACCATTTCATTAATGACATCCCACAGGGCATGTCCTAGGTAGCCGCAGTTACCTAGGGATAACAGGCATCGTTTGTGCAATTCAGTCTCACCAGCCACACCATTACAATTACACTAATGAAAGTACTCCATTGTATCTGTGGTCTGCCTAGGCTGGAGCCTGTGGATTACTCGGGCATAGCTGGTGACTAGTAAGTCACGAGGAGTATTCTTTTGTCTCACTGAAACATTTACCAATGACTGTAACAATCACAGATGCTGTTCTTGGCAAGGATCAAAACATCTTATCAATACATTTGACCTGATCTGTAGACTGAATATTGGAAGACCAAAAGAACAATCTTATAAAATAATCTTTCTAACGGGTCCACATCAGGAAAATGCGGTCTGCATAACAAATAAAAACTTGAATAAGGACTGTGGTGTTGAATAATGTAATTAATGGTATCAATTAAATCTGCACTACAGTGAGTCTGTATAAATTTTTATCTATGTTGATGAAATCCTGATCATGCATTGTTCCCAAAGAGCTGGGTCCCCTGTGAAGCCTTGCACCTACCTCAGACCTCAGGCGCTTGATGTTGCTGCCACCCTTGCCAATGATGGCACCCACATTCTGTGGAAGAAACCGCACAAAACATTACGGTTGGGTTAACCACATTGGATCGTCTGCATTTGCAATAAAACTCACGGAGCAGTCGGCACACACATACTACCAGATCAATGACCGTATTTAGCGACACACCTGAACCCAGAACAGAAGACTAGTACAACATTTCCTCTCAAACATCAAATACGGGCGACACGTTACCTTGCTCTGAAGCAGCATGCGCAGCTCAATGTGAGGTCCCTCTCCCCGCCTCCGCTTCAGCTCTCTCCCACCAGACTCTCCCCGATCCTGCTCGTGCTCGTGCTCATGCTCGTATTCCTCCTCCTCATCGTGTTCTCTCTTCATCCCTGCACACAACACACATCATTTCTAGTTCCCTCTTCATCCCTGCACACAACACACATCATTTCTAGTTCTCTCTTCATTCCTGCACACAACACACATCATTTCTAGTTCTCTCTTCATCCCTGCACACAACACACATCATTTCTAGTTCTCTCTTCATCCCTGCACACAACACACATCATTTCTAGTTCTCTCTTCATCCCTGCACACAACACACATCATTTCTAGTTCCCTCTTCATTCCTGTACACAACACACATCATTTCTAGTTCCCTCTTCATTCCTGTACACAACACACATCATTTCTAGTTCCCTCTTCATCCCTGCACACAACACACATCATTTCTAGTTCCCTCTTCATCCCTGCACACAACACACATCATTTCTAGTTCCCTCTTCATTCCTGTACACAACACACATCATTTCTAGTTCTCTCTTCATCCCTGCACACAACACACATCATTTCTAGTTCTCTCTTCATCCCTGCACACAACACACATCATTTCTAGTTCTCTCTTCATCCCTGCACACAACACACATCATTTCTAGTTCCCTCTTCATCCCTGCACACAACACACATCATTTCTAGTTCCCTCTTCCTTCCTGTACACAACACACATCATTTCTAGTTCTCTCTTCATCCCTGCACACAACACACATCATTTCTAGTTCCCTCTTCATCCCTGCACACAACACACATCATTTCTAGTTCCCTCTTCCTTCCTGTACACAACACACATCATTTCTAGTTCTCTCTTCATCCCTGCACACAACACACATCATTTCTAGTTCTCTCTTCATTCCTGCACACAACACACATCATTTCTAGTTCCCTCTTCATCCCTGCACACAACACACATCATTTCTAGTTCCCTCTTCATCCCTGCACACAACACACATCATTTCTAGTTCTCTCTTCATCCCTGCACACAACACACATCATTTCTAGTTCTCTCTTCATCCCTGTACACAACACACATCATTTCTAGTTCCCTCTTCATTCCTGCACACAACACACATCATTTCTAGTTCCCTCTTCATCCCTGCACACAACACACATCATTTCTAGTTCTCTCTTCATCCCTGTACACAACACACATCATTTCTAGTTCTCTCTTCATCCCTGCACACAACACACATCATTTCTAGTTCTCTCTTCATCCCTGTACACAACACACATCATTTCTAGTTCTCTCTTCATCCCTGTACACAACACACATCATTTCTAGTTCTCTCTTCATCCCTGTACACAACACACATCATTTCTAGTTCTCTCTTCATTCCTGTACACAACACACATCATTTCTAGTTCCCTCTTCATCCCTGCACACAACACACATCATTTCTAGTTCTCTCTTCATTCCTGCACACAACACACATCATTTCTAGTTCCCTCATCATCCCTGCACACAACACATCTTCCACATCATTTCTAGTTCCCTCTTCATCCCTGCACACAACACACATCTTCCACATCATTTCTAGTTCCCCCTTCATCACACAAAACAGGTCTTCCACATCATTTCTAGTTCTCTATTCATTCCTGTACACAACACACATCTTCCACATCATTAATTTCTAGTTATCTATTGATCCCTGTACACATCTTTGGAGCTTCCCCATCATTTCTAGCTCTCTATTGATCCCTGTACACATCTTTGGAGCTTCCCCATCATTTCTAGCTCTCTATTGATCCCTGTACACATATTTGGATCTTCCCCATCATTTCTAGCTCTCTATTGATACCTGTACTCATCTTTGGAGCTTCCCCATCATTTCTAGCTCTCTATTGATCCCTGTACACATCTTTGGAGCTTCCCCATCATTTCTAGCTCTCTATTGATCCCTGTACACATATTTGGATCTTCCCCATCATTTCTAGCTCTCTATTGATCCCTGTACACATCTTTGGAGCTTCCACATAATTTCTAGCTCTCTATTGATCCCTGTACACATCTTTGGATCTTCCCCATCATTTCTAGCTCTCTATTGATCCCTGTACACATCTTTGGAGCTTCCCCATCATTTCTAGCTCTCTATTGATCCCTGTACACATCTTTTGAGCTTCCCCATCATTTCTAGCTCTCTATTGATCCCTGTACACATCTTTGGATCTTCCCATCATTTCTAGCTCTCTATTGATCCCTGTACGCAACACACCAGCTGTAAGTGTAACTAGAACAACCACCAGGCTGTTGTTAAACACCAAGACTTGACAGATGCTCTTAATGGCTATGAAGGTGTCTCTCGGCAGTCTCCACACGGATCAGTCAATGATGTATCAACTCTCCATATATATATATATCATCTCAAATTAGACACACAACCTCACTACTTCCAACAAGAACAGTGCTGGCCTCTGTCTTCCAACATCTCACTATCTAACATTACCTGGTCAGATGCGTGTAGCCTGCAACATGCTAAGGTAGAGCACCAACAAGTGCGAGCCAAAGAGAGTGAATTAACAGTGCTTAGCTTCATATCAACACTGCTCAGACTGCCAACATGACACGCACTGCACATCATATCAGCTTACACCTGGTTGTCGTGGCAACGTGCTGTGTCGACACCACCCAATCACCTGTGTCCACAACAGGAGCACCTGGCTAGCACATCGTTAATTCTTAATGAATTCCAATTGTCACGATGCCATCAGTACGTAGTGGCCCAGTGCACAAAAACAGGCTTGTTGTATGTCACATAAAACATACCTGTTGTACTGAAGACATAAAACATGATGTGTTCTCTAGCTGTCTCAGTTCAGTTTTACAGGTGCCAACATGTAATACCTGCCAATTAGTTTACTTGTTAATTTCGACCCAAATGAAAATAAATATCTACATAATTATATACATTAATAATAAAATTTAGCACCAATGAATGCAAATAAAAAATTTAAAAAACTGAGAAATATACCAAGTCTATGAAGAGATAAATGTGAACTAGGCACGACCTTATTTGTTAGTTCAGTAAAAAAATTCAGTTTGTCATATTTATTATTTAATAATTAACATCTATTGTTAGACATAATTGCTCTGACAATTACCCTGTGCGGAATCGTGATCCTCTGCCATCTTTATGTACATTCAATTCACTGGTCCAGTGAATGTGTGTTTGTAGTCAAATGTCAGCAGTGTGCAGTCTGAAACAACATTATTACATGATATCAACAAAGGCAAACTAAATTATTTACAGAAGAAAAAGTTGTCACCGAATTTAGTGCAAGATATAGATATTTATCATAAATGCATGCACAAAAATACTTCTGAACTGTTTATACGCAGGACATTAACAAATGATATGTCAATTTCAAAATGTCAGCGTCAGAAACAGATGTTTAACCTATACAGACCCAGATCTATCCCAAGATTGGTATGCAGGTATGATTTTATTATCAATACTTTTTATACAAAGGAATACGTTTTTTCTGTAAGGCACGAATCAGTTGACTGTATTACAAGTAATTTTTATGCCGAATGGCACTAACGCTGAAGCACCGAGTTCTTGGAACTTGGATACTATCAAACTCCACATGAAATACATACATGAATGACGACTACATGTTCAGAAAACACCGCCCAAACTCTCATGGCAAAACACAAAGATATTCTGGGTATAGTATGTGCAATTTAAATTGTCAGCTATATCCTTAGCTTTTTGGCAGCACTCAGATTCATTCAAGTCTCATTATCTTTTTGATGGAAATTCTGCATGTGTTTTAATTTCTTGAAAACTGGTTGAATTTATACATATATTTATGCTTTCGTTTTCTAAGGTCTTTATGCAATGAATCAGGTGGCAGCCAGGCTTCTGGCGAGACTGAACAGCGGAAAGGAATCCTCCTGCAACACCTACAGCATCCGCCACGCCTGTCAGCGCAATATTGATTACACAGCAGCGGTGACTTTTCAATTCCATACAGATAACACCTGAGCAGGTACAATAGCTGATCCCCAGGTGTGCACCTATTTCTACCTGGCCGTGACAAAACGACAAAATCAATACTGGCGGAATACGAGTGACCACGTCCTTTATGCGACGTATCATTACCATGCCGTGTGACAATATGGTCAGGCACGCTCCACTGGCTGGTCCAATTACACAAAAGCCACACACGCAGTGAAGTATTATGACCACCTGGGTGCCTACATGAAAAGGCTTGATCCCAGAGACATCAAGAAACTGTCCATTAGGAAAGTGTGTTCAGGTACAAGGCACGGCTGGAGTATCACAGTCACTGGACTGATCGTAGAATCAAAAACAAAATCATATAATCTGACCACACGTACCAGAACATCGAATGTTAACTCAATGTTTGATTTGTAGTTTTTTTTTAATAATAACTTTATTGTCCATCAAATGGATAAACATATTGCATTTTGGAGGAAAAATAACATAATATTTAAATCACATCACATAGCAATGCATGTATACAGTAAAATAAAGTGTACAAATATGTAAACAATAGCTGTAAAATATATGAAATACTGGAATAAATATACTGAAAACAATATGACAGGATTATTATAAGATAAATAAATACATGTGATAAAACAACATTGCAGTGGCAATGGTAGGGACTGTGATGTCCGTCAATGGCTAATTTGATGTGGCTGGTTCAAATACTTGATGGATGGAGAGCACATTGGGTTTTTACAGTTGGCATCCTGTGTCTCCTTCCAGAGGGGAGGTCATAACCATCGTGTAAGAAGTGGGTGGGGTCAAATAAGATTGTCGTTGCCATTTGCATTGTTCTTTACTTTTACAAATATGGTGATGCAAAGCTTTATTCCCCAAATGGTAATTAACCTAAAACCATAATATTTTGCACACATATTCTGTGTCATTGGTAAATTAACACAAATGTTGTATTACGACAGATGTAATTATTTATTTCTTTTTTAAACACAACCTAGTCTTTTCTAAACGTAAAATATGGCCGTCAAAACTGTATTTTTAGTCATTTCAATAAGAAATACATGTGTTATGAATATTGAAGACCTTGCATATTTATCAGGTGCCCAGATAAACTCAACAAAACATACAAGTGTTCTGAGAATAGCAACATATTTGTTTGAAAGAACAATGGACCCTGGACCACATGATCGACTCATGTATATCAAATGGTGCTGTCTTCAGTGGCCGTCCAAAAGAAAAGGTTACGAGCAATTGTATGCCGTATTAACCATTTAATCACTATGAAAACACCCAAGAATAGCCACCCATCTAATGCAGACACTTCTGCAGACAGCAACCTGATACTATCATTTGTTTAAATGAAATGTCACTTAATCTTGTGATGATAGTTCTCATTTAGACAATCTAGCACTGTATCTTAGGATCTTAAAATTGCTCAAACTGTTTTATAGTTACATGATACCATCATGCCAACTAGCGCACAAAGTGATCACTGGTAAACAGTTATTGTATGAGATATACACAGACTTACATGCTGGTCTCTTTCCAAGACAGATTTTATGACATAGTTGTACAAATTTCACTCAAAACTATTTATTTGATTCATTTACATAAAACTTATGAAATAACTAGGAATGGGACGATACATATTTTTAATTTTCGGTTCGATTTTCGATATTTGACCCATGGTTCGATATATTCACGATACTTTTTACAACCACGCCACCTATCACACAACATTTTTAATGAACAATTTTAAGGGCAGTACAGTTGAACCCCTCATTTAAGACCTCCCCCCAGGTCAGAGTGGGGCTTAAAAGAGGGGTGGTCTCTTGTGAGGGGTTTGCAACATTCAACACTAGGGGGCGCTTACAACGACTAACATCAACACCAGGGGGCGCTTACAAACATAAAAATTATTAACAAACAAATATTTATTCTGTTTATTTTATGTGACACGTTTCAGTATAAGTTTACTTTTGAATCGTTTTTTTTTAAATAATATCTGATAGAGTATCCTCATTTTGAAATGTTTTTATAATAATATTTGATATAAATACTATTCTCAGTTAATTTATTTCAAATTCGGTCTAAGGGGCTAAAAAGTGCTGCCACCTCACGGCATCTGTGTAATCGCACCGCGGTTGCCATTTTGTTTTTCTTTCCAGTGCCGCAAAATGATCTTTTAATTTCTGATCTAATCATGAAAACGACCTCCTACAGCCACGAAACTTCCTCTCTAATAACTCATATTACATACGCTAGGTCATAAAATTAAATCATTTAAATTGCTGTGACGAATAATATTTACAAAACAAAATCTTGCTAAACTAAAGTCGACATCGCCGGCGACTGTTACGCGAAGGCCGTATGCGTAGATTACTGTGGCGTTACGTCGATATTTTATCGCGGTGTCGCTAAATCTGGATTCCGGTTTTATCCGAAACTAATCTAATACTTAGC